>OX421943.2:16000000-16600000 GCA_949128155.2 Xanthia icteritia
TAATAACGTTTTAAGCCTTGTGTGAACTCAAGCCGAGAAATGAAGATACCTACAGTATAAAGTACACGTATTTGTTGCCGAAAACAAGGGTAAGTAATAAGATTAATTATTGATACATTATGTTCTTCGTGTACACGTGGCTTGAATCGTTGCATTATAAATGATACAGTTCGACGTGGATGAATGACGTTTTTGTGGTGCACGCTCATTTGTTCGTAACATGCATTTTTTTTCTCGGGTCGTTTTTTTTTAATTTTGACCTACTTTTGTCACCTGCATTAAGCATTAAAAATCAAATTCAAATTATATAGTCCTCTTCACCGTATCGGGCGACAGAGAACGCAGCTTTCCTTTTTCCACTGCTTTTCTTTTGCGAGCTGTCTGATAACTAGCCAAACTTAATTTGGTCTGAAAAACCCAATCACACCGTGTACAGATAAACTGATCAGCATCGTTGTAAGTGTAGGTATAGGAAGGCTGTGGGCGACTTTTTCGTATTTGGCGCTTCAAGACGATTTGTTTCAAAGCATTAATTTGCTTTGTGCATTGTGAAGTGATCCACCTTACTCGGTTTTAAGTAAGCTCCTGCCACCGATCAACGGGTATGCCACAGGTCGTAAGGTGCATGTCAAATTATAGTTTGACAATGAATTAACAAGACATAGCGCACTATTTAGTTCTTAAGATCCATGTATCATAAAACCTATGTTTCACAAATAAATTGATTTGATTTGAATGGTGCCGTTTCTCTTGTCACAAATGCCTCTAAACTAAACTAAAAATCACCAAAGTTTAGTTTATTCCTGTCAAACGACGATTTCCTATTCTGAAATGGACTAAAGTGACACAACGTAACTATATGTTAGTTTGACAGCACTAAGATGGCACTAAACTATTTTAATAGTGAAAATGCCAATTTTGGTATTCTGAATTTGACGTTTTTCCTAAATTTTGATTGTAAAAAACCAAACCTGAGTAAACCTAACTATTCTTAATAATGATTAAAAAGGTGTGGGATAAAATTAGATCATGAACTAAAATTCACACCAACACCTCGACTTCAGGTGCAAACAGTACTGTATCATTTTTTCTTTTCTTTTGCTTATATCTCGAAAATGGTGTGTCCTATCACAAAAATAATGAAAATTTCGACCCCACTTTAACACCCAATTTAAAAGTCAACATATAGGTAATAATTGTTCATAAACAAAAAGTGAAAAATTCCATATAAAACACGTCGAGTCTGCCCCCACTGCGCGCCTCCGGCTCAAGTACCACGTGGAGTCGCAATTTTCAAATTCGATTTTAGTTGTGTCAAAATTATTTTTAAATTTAGAGATTTTTTTTTTGCAGAATAGCTTTAAGATTCTCATAGCCAAAAGTAAAGAATTTTAGTGAAAGTTTAGTTAGTTTAGTTCGGTGTACAAGAGAAACGGCGCCATTGTATTGTAAGTATAGTTGAACTTTTTGGGCGTGCCCAAATCGGTACTGAAGCCGCCATCTTGATCTTTCAACACGATTTCAGGGATGTTTATCAGCAGCGCCTCTCTGTCAATGTCAATCAAACGCCAAATGATAAATTGTAGTACTGTTTAAAGCTGTAAGAAGGCAAAATAAGTGTTGCGCGTCATTTGTTTTAGAGATTTCACAGAAATTTCATTTTTAACTAGGTTTTGCCCACATGGATGTCGGAAAATATTCCACGGGAATGTACTACCGGGATTAAAAGTACCTTTATTTGATTAATATAGGGTATATACTATGTGTGCCAAATTTCATCTAAATTCGTTCAGCTTCTTTACGCCAATCCGTAACATACATCCAAACAAACAGGCAAACGGACAAAAATTATAAAAACTATTTCTTCGGCATCAGACTCGTTGCCATGCCTCGTATTAATTACTTTTTTTCTAAAATATTCTTTATTCAGTTTTGACTTCTTTACGATTTTATTATATTTATATACACATAGACTATCTTTTACCCGCGGCTTCACCCGTGTGAATGTCGGAAAATATCCCACGAGAACATACTACCGGGATTAAAACTGAAAGATGCGACTTACTTTATCACATTTATAAAACATATACACGATTGTTTTGAATCAAAATGATTAAAGGAAATAGTTAATGCCCTTTTAAAAAAACAAAACAATCAAATCCGAATTACATTAAGAGGGAACAGGGCTTGCGAAGAATTTGAAAAATAGGTGTTTGAAGAAACTATTGCCGTCGTGTTACCTCAAGTGTGCCCTCGTAAAGTGCGATAGGGACAGCTGCAGCTCAGACCGATTATAAAACAAAAAAAATTACGAGATCAACGTTTCGAATTCCCCTTTATCGTCCTCGAAAACTGTGCTGATTCAATTATTTTATACATTTAAATTTTAAGTAAGAGTATGTCTAGGTTCCTTTGATTTTCTTTTATGTTAAAAACTTTTTGAATTTGTCTGGTAGTCCTCTAATCACGGGGGTAAAAATTGGACATTTTTGTAATTTTTGGAGGGTCATATTTTCTTTACCAATAAGTTGCTAAAAAAAGGAAATAACAGAGACGTGTCTATAGCAGACCACGATTTTATGAAAAAAAAACATATTTCTCTATAGGTATTATTCAGGAAGAAAAAACGGGAATACATTTGTATGGAAAATCGCAGGCCCCTGTTCCCTCTTAAAAACAACCCAAAAATCAATAACCCAAAAAAGAAAAGTTCACTCGAGCCCTTAATTTGATATTAAATATTTGACGCTTCAGCACAAGGTCTTTCTTACATCTCACTTAAGGGCTCGTTAAGTGTTTTCAAAAGTCGCCATTAGAGTGAAATATGAATTAATAGCGGTGGAGCGACGCTGCGGCGTCATCGGTATACGGCGTCAAGAGGTGTCTAGAGAATAGAGAGTGGCGTGGAGTATGCTTCAAAAGATTTTAGGTGAGGCTTATAATTTTTTGTGCTTGAAATTTGATCAGTATACATTGGATGGGTAAGTAGGTATTTCTTATTACATAAATTGTGATCTGGTTTTGTTGGTGGATTTTTTAAGATAAGAATGCCGTTGGAATGAAATTTATTAACATTCTAGTATCTCTTTAATATAGGGCTCGGTATCTCACACTATGTGATTCAGAATATCTACACTTAAACTGTTTATGTCGAATGCTCCACTGATTAACACAGGTTAAACTCATACCTAGATACAACTAAAACTTCGTTGGTTCAAAAAACTTATGTCGTAGTCGTATACCTGTCACAATTTTCAGAAAAACTATTAAAAAAGTGAAAATAAAACAAAACACAACCCAACTCCACCCCACTTTATTGACAAACGGGCATAACCAAGTAAGCTGAGACGGTCGGGTTTATGATTGATTATTGCCTATTCTGTAGCCAGAGCTTTCACAAGGCTCGTTCTGAGCGGTCGACGCAGGGGTCTACCCATTTCTATATTTGGGAACAAAAGCGTCAGTATGAACAAAGAACAGTATGGGTTTCGGGTTTACAATCCCAATTCGGTTAACAACAATGAGACCCGTAAGAGGGAAATGTTTCAGAGGATTGATGAGAAAGATGGTATTAAAGGTGAGAGTTTATCTGTATTGCAGTACTCGTTTCTTATCTTGAGAAATTAATACTAATGTAACTTACGATTTGTTTTGTTTATACTTTTAAATTAACACGTTTATGTCCTCGGTCAAAAACTCTTTTAAGTTCTGCAAGCCTAGTCCATTTTGGTCATACGAATCCAGTCTAACAATAGTCTCCTCGTTTTGTGCTTTTTTGCAGTTTGTAAACATTTGGTTACAATACAAAAAAAGTGCTTTTTGTTTAAATCGAGCAACACAGCAATTCTGTGTCCAATAATTTTACGGACTTCACTGTCGATTACCCCGCTAAAAAACCACTCACAATTTCAATTCAAACCATTCAAAACAAATTACGTACAACAACCCTATCTTTAAAAAGAAACCCTTTCCTCATAATTTTTCCCCATCGAGATAAGTAATGGGCCGCATCTTAATCATCATAATGAATCTTTTATTTTCCTTAATTTCTTTTAGAATCCGACGCTAAGGATCTTTATGGCCCGGAGATTACTGATAAGGATGGGGCTCTTCTTGATGCCCACGACAGTTTCTATATCACTACAAAGAGCCTGCTGGTATTGTTCCAGATTATGGGGATCATGCCTATCATGAGGGTGCCTAAAAGTAAATAATTATATTTTCTTTTATGCACTTGTAATAAATGATTTCGTGGAGCACTTTTATTGAATTTTCAAATTAAATTCGAGAACCCAAGGGCGAAATCAGTCTATTAATTTTCTTTTGTGTTTTTCTTTCTAGGTACTTAAATAGTTAAGTGTATCCATTAGTATCTCATAATAGTTGTTCAACTAGTTTTTGCAAGATAGTAAATGGTTCAGTGTTTCTAAAGTGTATTTACGTTTTTTTTTTTTAATTTTTCTTAAGAGTGTTTATTCTAAAAGTGGGCAACATCGCAAATAGATGTCAAATATTTCGCTGTTTTGATTAATTTGGTTAAATTACTGTATGGAAATAAGAAATGTGGACAACTAGCGAACTAGAATATTGTAAAATAGTAAAAATAGTGTAAAAAAGGCATTTGGAAAGTTTCCAAATACTTTTTTTACATCTAAAACTAAATTTTCGCTGTTACGATATTTATTATTACATTTCATAATCAATATTTTTTTCGCTAGTTAGCCACATTTCATACTTCCATACAGTAATATTGCCAAATTAATCAAAACAGGTAAATATTTGACAGCTTTTTGCGACGTTGCCAATTTTTAGGACAAATGCTCTTAAGTTACCTACCTTATGCGTCAATGTATTATATATACTTATACGTCAAAGAATAGATTTTATTCGTTCTACTGAAGAACGATAACTGTCAGTGTGAGCTAGTGCAACAACAAGATTTCTCGGGCCGAACACAAAACAAAAGAATTGGAAAATTAAAAAAAAGTGTTCTCAGTTTAAAATTTCAAAATGTCGGCATTCATCTTCATCAGATAGAATGCGGTCGTAAAACTTTGTTTTTAACTTTAACACATACAAAGTTTTAAACTTTTCAAAAGAAAATGTGTTGAAATTTTTCAGAATCCAATAAGTTTGAAACAATGTTTGGATCGTTAGAGTGCACACTTGTATTGGGTGAGCCATAAAGCCTTCAAAT
This sequence comes from Xanthia icteritia, assembly GCA_949128155.2. Lineage (NCBI taxonomy): Eukaryota > Metazoa > Arthropoda > Insecta > Lepidoptera > Noctuidae > Xanthia > Xanthia icteritia. The sequence continues at coordinate 16,005,198 of OX421943.2, forward strand.
ATAATAAACTTTGTCCAATGAAACTGTTCAACCGGGATTTTATGTTATTTTGTTGTATGTTTTTATGCAGCTTCGTATATATGTTTTTGAAAGACTTAACTTCAATTATGGGTGTTTCAAAGTACGCAGTAGATTCAGTCGATTTTCTTTATAAAAAGTTTACTAGGAATCTGAATCAATGATAGATTTGTGTTATTATATTTATTCTATAAAATTAAATAAAACATGGTAAATATATGGTGTACTATTTATTTGTCACACAGATGCACAAACAACTAAGCGGACAACTTTCAATTGGATATCGAAGGCAACGCTTTGGGCATACCTTGTATGGGGATTGGAATGTATCATAGTAGTGAAAGGTAAGACCAATAGACAATACATAAGAACAATCATTAAAACAGCAGAAATCAGAAATAATTTATTTTGCAGCATCCTATATTTTACGCCACTGAAGAGCAACAACAGTTTTCTTCTAAAAAGTTAACCATTGATTACCTTTTCTAAGTAATTAGATTCCATTTTCAACTTTTACACAAATAAATACTTACTCTATTGTTTTTCAAAGAGGGCGAAAAGTCTTCGCAGCATTAAGTATGTATTGTGTATAGGTCCCCGAGGCTTGAATATAGTGCTGGTTCAGTTTTAATTGCTCCTAATTTCGACTGAACTTTGCAAAGCTTTTGAAAAGCCAGGAAACAATTTTCTACAACTGAACTCTATCTTTTCAGTGGGCAAAGAACGCTTAGCGACTTTTCAAAGCATGGCTAATAAGCGATTCGACGAGGTCATCTATAATATTATATTTTTGAGCATTTTGATCCCGCATTTTCTTTTGCCGATCGCATCATGGCGGCATGGCCAGCAAGTGGCTATATTCAAGAATATGTGGACGCATTATCAGGTACGTTCAACTATGCTGTAAATGTACCTCCCTACTGTTATTTTGTCAATGAAATGTTTCAGGAGCTACTTACGTGGAGTTAAGCGCTGTGCACGGAAAAAATGGTTTGTATAAACCTATAATTAGTTCGTAGATTGACAGAATATTCTTTACTATTTACATAAATAACAGGTAAACCAAAAAAAAAAACAAGATACTAAAATATATATTTGAGTAACCATACCTCTGTTTACACGACTCTTCAAGACCAAGTACAATTCCAGTCAATTAATCTATAGATAAGTCACCCTATTGTCCAAGACCGATGAGTCGGCCATTTTGTATCGCCATCCATCTTGTAAATAAAGGAATCTCTTGTATTGAGAGCTAAAGTAATATAGGTATTAGGTTTCAGTTTAAAATACTTCCATTAGTGGGTCTTAGGAAAATTTCTTTAGAAGTCTGTAATTCTTAGAAAGTTAGTGAGGTACATAAATAGTAATATAGAGGGTTGAGGAACAGGGTGTAAAGTTCACTCATCCTCCATAAAAAGGGAGGATACTTCGACCAGACGGGTGTGTGTCTGGTGGGCAACTGCCTGACGATTAATTTTGGGAAAAAAGGAGGATCCTGCGACCAGATGAGTGTCGTGTCTGGTGGGCAACGGCCCGACGATAAATTTCGGGAAAAAGGGAGGATCCCCAACCAGACGAGTGTCGTGTGTGGTGGGCAACGGCCCGACGGTTAATTTCGGGGAAAAGGGAGGATCCTCCGACCAGACGGGTGTCGTGTCTGGTGGACAACTGCCCGACGATTAATGTCGGAAGGTCGCGCGGTAATCCCTGCCCGCGCGATGCAGCGTTTGTGTGACGTCAGGTCTTTGATGCGTAGTTCACATGTTGCATTGTAAATGGTAGATGCCGCTATAGTAACGTTTAAAAGTTTACTCATTTGGTTACTGGGTCGCGTAAATGGAAGAGCTTTTCTGGGAAGTACCTAACTGCCTTGAGTTGTCAAATGAATCACAGGTTCTGCCTGAAGTTGTCAATTGAGTCCCCGTATTTGGAAATACTGATAGGCACGTCATATTAGAGAAAAATTTAATAACATGGGTGAAATGTTGAGTACATTATTATTTTTATCAGTTTCCTGACTGACTAACACAATAATAAGCCCTAACCGGGAGAAGTTTAAAAAAAAAACGGGTTTTTGAAGTTTTAGTTAGTATATGAACAAAGTCTCGAGCAACGGCTAGTAGTATACAATTGCCTACCCTTGAAACGCAATCCTATAATTATTATGTCAGTCGATAAATTTCCAGCTCGCTTTTACAATAACGACTATATTGGAATCGAATTGAAGTATTAAATATTTTAAAAGCTCGCGTGTGCCTAGCCAAATCATTAAATTCGACCTAGAACCTAACTAGCGCGGAAACAAATGAATAATGGATCCTAAACGATGAATGTGAGGTCGGATGGCGGTAAATATTTTTTTAGTAATAAACTACGTATTGCATGTTATGATGCATTTGATAATTATTGTAATGAAATGAAATGAAATGAAATGAAATGAAATTGTTTATTCTGTAAATAGGATATTGGAATCACTTTTACACGTCACCTTAAAAAAAAAAAAAAAATTAGCTAGTTGAGTTCGGCGTTTCCTATCTGACTACTCTGAGAAGAAAGGCCAAAACAAACTCAGAGGTCACAGTCTCTTTTAAAGTCCAGACATAATCTTGGTCAGGCCATATAAGGACCATGTAGATTAGTGTCTGAAATGGTCTTTTGAGAAAAGAACCACACAGATTTGAGTGGACCTGTCCTGTCAGTGCAAGCATTTGTCAGTAATCGTGGAGCTCAACCTAGAACTTAAGGAGCTCAACTCGACGAACTATACCAAAGAAAGGACATTTGGGTAGGCCTCATAAACTACTCAAACTGCCAGACCATCATTAAAACTAAATAAGAAAGAAAAAATAATAATAATTGAAAAATCCACATAGTCCTCACGTTCACAAAAATTTAAAAATAAATAAAAAAATACTTTACAAAGTAATCATGTCATGTATGTTTTTAAGAACGGTGTTTATGAGAACTCTTAAATCGATATTATTGTTCTGTTCTACATACTGGAACTATGCATTCTACTCCTCCGTTACACTGTAAACTGTCAAAATTGTAAAATTGGCACACGTGGATGACGTATGCGACGTGACTGTCAAATGTTTTGGTAAAAAAATGAACAAACAGTCCTTTCACAGTTAGGTTTTCAGTTGCAATTTATATTTTATATTTTTGTTTTGTTTTGCATTTTTCTTTTTTTCTTTCAAATTACCCCTGATTTTGCATAGTTTGCTTTATTGTCGTTGCTATAAGGTTGCTGTCAGAGGTAAAATAACTGTGGTAGGACTGTACCATTCTGTTGATCATGGATCACACCAATATGGTGACATTGCAGTAATAGCAATTTCATAAAATGCTGCCCTTTATTGCAATATTAGTCTTCTTAAACTTCTGATGTGACCTGTCAACGTAGGTCGAGATCTATATTTTTCGACAAATTGGCGCAGAAAGCATTTAGTTTACTTAATTCCAGGTGTTAAAATCAGATTTGATACTAATTTCATCAATTGTCTCGGGCCGCACCATATGTAAAGGATTCTAAAAAAAAAACTAACTTACGTGATTTAATGCATTGTGGAAGATTTTTCTTTTGTTGATGAAATAGAATATTTATTTACGAGCTTTTGCCCGTGGCTTCACCAGCGTGAATGTCGGAAAATAACCCACGGGAAAGTACTACTGGCATTCAAGTTACCCTATGTGTTAATTCAGGTTATAAACTGGTTATATCTGTGTGCCAAATTTCATGAAAAACCACTCAGCCGTTTTTGCGCCGATCCGGCACATACATCCAGACGAAGAGACAAAAATTCTAAAAACTATATTTTCAACATCAGATCCCACACCTCGTAGCAATTACTTTTTTCAAAAATATAAAATGTACAGTTTTGACTTCGTTACTATTTTATTATAAATGTGTAGATAGTTTTTTTTTTTAGATTTAAGTGTTATTTATCTTTAAAGTTACTGTGTGTGTGTCAGTAAGTGTCTGTAACTGTAAGTATCTGTCAACAGAAAAAGCCCAAAAGGCTGACAGCACTGCCACGTTGTACGGCAACGCTGATTCTTTGCCCAAAAAATAGGCCAACACGAGAAGAGTCGACCAACTGCTTGGCGATATTTCAAAAACTAAGTGGGCACTCGGACCCAATGGCCCTAGTGTTTCAACCCGTTTTTCCAGCTAAATTTCGAACCTTTTGTGAAACTGATTCTTGTATGGTTACAAGAAGCCATCTCACACTTATTTTTTTCCACTTTCAGCTGAAGTACCTCAAGATCACAGGTACACCGATAATATTCCCGAACCTTTACTCTCTTACTTGGGGGCTGTGCGTCTTCTCCTGGGGTCTCAGCTTTGCCGTGATCATGTCGCAACATTACCTGCAGGATGACTTCGAGCTGTGGCACTCGTTTGCTTATTACCATATCATTGCCATGTTGGATGGATTTTGTTCATTATGGTACGTTTAAAAATGATTAAAAATGACACAGATATAATAATTATCCAAGTTAATTTAATGTAACGGATTTTCAAACACGTAATCTAGAACTGCCTCGTTGGTCTAGTGGTCGCAAGCGCTGCTGCTAAACCTGAGGTCCTGGGTTCGATTCCCGGGTCGGGCAAAGTGTTATTGAGTTTTCCATCTGGGATTTCTCAGTAGTAGCCCGAATTTATGCCCAGTTGATGGCAATAGGCTCGCCCCCTGTTACATGGAACTGTAACATAACTGGCGAAATGTGGGTGTACTATAGGTACACCTGTGCCTAAACCTACGGGAATACTGTCGTGATGTTATTTTATATGTAATCTAGAACAATATTCAAGCATTGGTTTCGAGACACATCTATAACTATCGTCAGATTTCATTTAAAAATAATACTTGCTTATCTATTGTGATTCACGCCTGATCTCGAGTACCATTCTGCGGGGTAATTGCGTAACAAACTTACAGTAGAATAGAATAGAATAGAATATATTTATTTGCTTTAAAACATGGTAAATTAAGGTCTTATAATATAGTTATGATCTTACATGTTTCGCCATGGACTGGCATACAAATATTTAAACATGTTAAAAGTATCACACTTACTCACTGTAATCTATCACTTATGTTGGACCTACCATGTTTTGTCTCTGCATCACCCTAAGGTTGACTGGTAGAAAATGCCTCAGGCATTAAGTCTGCCTTTGTACAGTATTTTTTTACTTGTGCATAAAGTTTTAATAAATAAATTTTATACAACACATTTGTTTTTCACATGTCTAATAACATTGGTTTTGCATCTATTTGAACACATAACGATAATTATTAGTAACAAACTAATTACTAATTATTAGTAAACAATTCCCAATAAGCCATATGTGTAGTTTGGATTTAAAGTGTTTTAGAGGGAGTTAGTTCCTCGCGCATATCTGGGAGTGGCGCGAGGAGTCGAAACGCCGGGGCGTAACTCCGTTTCCGCGAAAAATCGCGGCACAGCGGACAGAGCTCCGGCGGGATCTCATGGCGTCATGGAGAGTGCGATTGTCGCAACCCAGTGCTGAGCACGCCACTATTGCGGCGATAAGTCCCCTCTTTGAGGACTGGCTAGAGAGGCGCCACGGCGTCCTCACCTTCCGCCTGACGCAGGTCCTCACCGGACATGGTTGTTTCGGGAGGTTCCTGTTTCGTATCAGGCGGGAGGAAACGCCCGGGTGTCATCACTGCGTGGATCACCCGGAGGACACGGTTGAGCATACGGTGGAGATCTGTCCGGCTTGGGCAAAGCATCACCGTGTCCTCGTGGAGGCGATCGGTGGCGGGGATCTCTCGCGTCCGGCCCTAGTCCAGGCCATGGTACGGAGCGAGAGGGCATGGGAGGCCGTCACCTCCTTCTGCGAAGCAGTAATGCTCGCGAAGGAGGAGGCAAAACGCGTGAGCTCACGCCCATAGCCGCCGCAGGACACGCCCTGGGCGTCGGGAATCGCAGGCCGATTCCCGGCCACCGTAGGCGCGGGCTTGCGGACGGTGAGCAATGGGTAGCTCGCCGTCCGATAAGGACCAGGCCCGGGTCGACGGCGCGTTGTGTTCCACGCGCGCCTCAAAGAGATGTCAGCAAGTGAAGGGGTCCGATAAGACCAATGCCTGCCGGGGTTGCGGGAAAGTCCGAAAGGGATACCGTGGCCCCTGGCAAAGTACAGGCAATGGAAGGAACACGGGTGGGTTTTAGTCAGTAAGAGTCTGACACGCCCTCCTGCTCCGCCCAGAGCGTTAGAAGTTATTTGATAATTTCCCAACAAAAAAAAAAAGGGAGTTAGTTCCCTTGTTTCTTTTGGAATATTATTGAAGATTTTAATTGCTGTGATAAAGCTATTTTTATGACATAATGTGCAGTAGAAATGGCTTTCATTTCCAAAAATGTCTCTACTCATAGATACATTTTTGTAACATATGAAACAGTGGATTAGCAATGGTGCCGATTCTCTTGTCACAAATGCCTCTAAACTAGACTAAAAATCACTAAAATTTAGTTTATTCCTGTCAAACGATGATTTCCCATTCTGAAATAGACTAAAGTGACACAACTTAACTATATTTTAGTTTGACAGCACTAAGATGGCTCTGAGATTTTAATTTAGTGAAAATAACAATTTTGCTATTCTGAATTTGACGTTTTTCACCTAAAATTTTAATTCTCTACCTAAATCTGACCATTTTTAATCGCGATAAAATATGGTGTGGAATAATATTAGTTGTCATGAACTAAAATTCACACGAACACCTCGACTTCAGATTCAAAAACGGTACTGTAAATATATTTTTCTTTTGCTTATAACTCGAAAATGGTGTGTCCTATCGCAAAAATAATGAAAATTTCGACCCCCTTTAAGAAACCCTTATACCCCTAATTATCAACACGTAGGTAATTTTTATTTTTATTTTCCATGCAAAACGTGAAAAATTCCATATAAAATACGTCGAGGCTGCCCCCTCTGCGCACCTCCGGCTCTAAAAAAATTCACGGTGTAGGGCAAACAAGTGTGTACCACGTGGAGTCGCGATTGTCAAATTCGATTTAGTTGTGTCAAAATAATTTTTAAGTTTAGAGACTTTTTATTGCAGAATAGCGTTAAGATTCTCATAGTAAAAAGTAACGAATTTTAGTGATAGTTTAGTTCAGTTTACAAGAGAATCGGCACCAATATCCTTCAAATCATTCAGATTGTGATTAAAAGAGTGTTATTCAATTAAGGTGCAATACTTACGATATTGTCAGCTTATTTCTTTAGATAACTACAAAGAATCTGTGTTGCACAGTATTCCGAATGCAGCGTGAAATGTGCGGCTGATATTGCCTATCCACGTTGTCATTAGAAGCATCTTAAAGCCACGACCACACGTCATAAAGCCTTTTCTCAGACAACGATCGACACTGAGAATAGCTTCTGTAATCCCTGCATTATATAGACCCCATCGTTATTTTTTAATTTATTTCTGTTTTGTCCCCATATTCAAAATTCATTTATTTACGCAAACCGTCCGTGTCGGGTCACAGAAATTGATATGTGTACCAAATTACAAGATAACGTTAGATTCGGAGCAACTTGTCTATGACAGATGGACTGACAGACAGACACACGAGTGTTCCTATAAATAAAGGTTTCGTTGTTTTCATTCGGATATACGGAACCCTAAAAATATTATAAGTACCTACCACCTGTCTTTTGCACCCAGGTATATAAACTGCAACGCGTTTGGCACCGCATCCCGAGGCCTGGCCATGAATCTGCACAAAGCGTTGGAAGCTGAACACCCGGCGCTCAAAGTGGCTCAGTACCGACATCTGTGGGTCGATCTCTCGCACATGATGCAACAGTTGGGTATGAGGTTTTATTGTTTTATAGCTTTTGCCCGCGGTTTCGCTAGGGTGGACGTTGGAAACTATCCCACGGAAAGGTACTACCACAATAAAAAGTGTCCTAACTCAGGTCACGGTCTACCTGTGCACCAAAATTTTATCGAAATCCGTCCGCGTGGAGTAGTACTACGGAGATAAAAAGTAATGTATGTCCTAACCTAGGTCATGGTCTACCCATGTGCCAAATTTCATCCGAATCCGTTCAGCAGTTTTAGCGTGAAAGCGTATCCCGATATTACCACGGGATTGAGACTGGTGCGTGTGAAACCTCGGGCGCAGCTAGTAACACAAGCCGTACGTGAAAACTCATGTTATGGTGAAGATACTAGCTAGCCAGCTAACAGTTAATTGAATTTTTTGCATAGCGGGTTAACTGCAAAGGTCGCGATATTTATCGCCTCTTGTCTTCTTAAGTACCTACACTCACACGGAATATTATAAAATTATTATTATTTTTTTTTTTATTATACTACCATATTCAATGACTAATACGAAGATAACAAAAAACATACAACAACAATACATCTCTTTACATCCTAGCTATCATTTGATCTAAGAACCCCTGTTTGCAACAATCTATACAGAACACTCAAAACATCAGTTATTACTACGTGATACTCGCACCAGTAGCTTCAAATAAAAACGTATCAGCGATCAGTTCAGAAGTTTAGCAAATTGCCCAGCGCTTATTGTTTCATGCCTGTTGGCGCGAATTGCTCTTTTGTTTCAACGACCATGCTAACAGCGCGTCGTTTGTCCTGGCGGCAGATTCCATACATTTCGTACAGCGACGGCCATTACATTCAATTTACAGTTCAAGCTACAATAGATTTTATTTTATTTCTCTAATAGATATTGCTTTGGTTGCTGGAATTTTCGAGAATTGATTTGTGTTTCTTAAGAGAGAAACTTTGCGAAGTGATAGGGACTGTCGATAATTTCGTAATTAATGGTTAAGGCGACGCTGTTTCGGGGATTAAAGAAGAGAAGACTTGAAGGAGAGTTGTGTCCTTTCACGCCAAAACAATTAAGTGAAAGAAACTTAGTTACTTGAAGCGCGTACTTAAAATAACTTTAGACATTTTTAGGCTTAGACATTGAAGGCTCATTAATATTAGCTTAGAAAGTGCTTTCGTAATGAGACTATTTGTTTATTTATAAGATGTCCTTTACTCTGCTTGTTACATATATACTCAAACAGGCACTATAATTTATTGATGATAAAAATATACCTAATATGACTTTGTTTTAAGTTCCCGTGAAATATATTGCAATGCAACAAAACCGATTTAACATTCCCTAAAAAAAAAACATTTGTATGAAAAACTGCCTCATACATACGTCCAAACAAAATATTAGTATGCATGGAATTATTGGTAAATGCAATACTCTCACATACGAACCACGACCTAATCAACTAATCCATCCAATGTTTTGTCAATTCTTTTTATTTGTCAACAAGTCCAAAGAATGTTGGACATGACGTGTGTTTTTCTAGAGAATTACGCTTTTTAACCGTAAAACCACTAAAAGGAGGGGGTTATCAATTCGGATGTTTATATTTATATTATATTATATATGTTTTTAATTTTTTTATTTATGTTCTGGCATAGCTTTAAGCACTATTTTTTACCAACAAAATGGTTCATGTTTTCTGAAATATAAATAAATAATAATAATAACTCCGTCACACATAGACGAATGTACAAAAAATTGTTTTTGTTTATAAGGGTATACTTTCGAGATGGTCTCATTCTCATCAGGTCAGGATCTAATGATGGGATCCTGGAGAAATCGAGGGAACTCTTCAAATATTATAGGCACACCTATAGCGATTTGGGTATTTTTTATAGTAACTCGTGTAGTTGCTCTCGGAAAGCAACATTTGGTGAAGTGGAACTGATGATGAAGACCACAGATGGCCAACGGAACTGCTGCGTGAAATACTGAATAATAAGTATTTCACGGGTTGCGATTCAGTAACTTTAATATGGTAGCCAAGCAATTTATGCTCGTCACAATGCATATGGAAAAGTGGAGCTGCTGGTGAAGTACTAGGAGAACTCCTCAACCATTGACGTCCCTGCATCGGGAAAAGCAATATTTTGTAAAAGGTGATGAACTGACCCACTAAAAAGTGTAATTTACCTAAATTACAAACTGAACCACTAAAAAGCGAAAAATAAAAACTTTTTAACAAAAAAAAACATCTGACTTCCAGAAAAACACTGCAAAGTGAAAAAAAAAAGTCGGTGGCAAAAAATAAAACCAAAAACACCGACTTCCGAAATTTCAGTTAGTTGTGGGTCAGTTTGTAATTTATCTAAGTTACAATAGCCTAATGTCAACTTTTTACAAAATATTGCTTTTTTTTGTAAAAAGTTTTTATATTCTATTCGATTTTAATGTTTGTTAGATTTCCCGATAGATTAACTTCAGCCATTCATTTCAAAGCATGCCATTTGGCCTTTAAAAACTCCTTTGTTAATGCTTTCTCTAGGATAGTCAGTGTGATAATACAAACACCGAAAATTAGCTTATCCTAGAAACTTAAATAGAAACATCTATGATTTGAAGGGTACAAGATGTTTATTTAGCAGTGTAGGTATGTAAACGGTACCTACAAGATGTTAATCAAGTAGAATTTGAACGAAAAGAAAGTACCAAAGGGTAATATAATTTCTATTTACAGGTCGCGCTTACTCCAACATGTATGGCATCTACTGCATGGTGATTTTCTTCACCACCACTATATCTCTGTACGGCGCGCTATCAGAGATCTTGGAGCACGGTCTTAGCTACAAAGAGATGGGTCTGTTTGTCATCGTGGGTTACTGCATGACTCTCCTGTTTATTATTTGCAATGAGGCTTATCATGCTTCCATTAAGGTTAGTATTTTGTCCGATTTTTTGTATTTTCGTATGTCATTCCTGACAATGAATCTGATTGTCAATTGTTTAAAGTAGATAAAATAATTTATTTGAAAGAGACAGAATACATTTTCTTTTCCCTTGGTTTTGGAACGAAGTTCTTTAACGTTGCTTCAGTTGAATAGTCCCATCAACTGGCAGAAATCGTCACGTAACAAAAAAGCGTTATGCCCGAAACGGTCAGTTTCAAGTTTCAAAAGTTTTTGTTTTAGTTTTTTCTCTGATGGCTCTGTATATAATATTCAGCGAAAAGAACAGCGTTCCCACCGGGTGTCCCACGATACCTGCAGACTTTTTATTTTATTTAGCTATTAGTGTCAGTCAGTAATATATTAATTAGGTACCTAGCGATTCTCTTTCCATATTCAACTTTAAACAAGATGTTAAAAAATGATTAGCGCTAATTGTGGATAGGTATGTAAGTAGGTAGTGTGTTTATAGGCAAATGGGCTTCATCATACATCCTAACTATAATATTATAAAAGCGAAAGTGAGTTTGTTTATTTATTTGTTTGTTACGCTTTCACGCTAAAAAGGCTGAATGGATTTCGATAAAATTTAGCGCATGGGTAAACCATGACCTGGGTTAGGACATTGATATTACTTTTTATCCCGATATTCCCGCGGGATTGAAACTTATGTGGACGAAACCGCAGTGCGCATCTGGTCCTCTATCAAAAAATATCTTTCAAAGTATCTGCAAGATGTTCATTGCCCATTGCAGTCTAGTTAACGCTCTTCCAAATCCAAAGCTACTTGATGATGAACTTTATTTTCTCTAGGTCGGTTTAGAATTCCAAGTCCGCCTGCTCAACGTGAACCTCGGGGCAGTAGACAGAAGCACGCAGCGAGAGGTAGAGATGTTCCTGGTGGCCATTTCCAAGAACCCGCCTATCATGAACCTCGACGGCTTCACCAATATCAACCGGGAACTGTTTACAGCTGTAAGTAGAATTATATAAGGTTTTATTCCAAAAATGTGAACAAAGGTGGCCTAATTGAGGGGTGATTGGGCCGTTTCCGTTGGATCGGTGATAGTCGTAAGTGACAACTGCGTCTGTTGCACTATAGACGTGAACAAGCATAATAATATTTTGTTTTCCAAGAGTGCTTGTAAAATGAACTTATTTTCCGGAGCAGCAATACTATACAAAATTTCGTTGGCAGGTTAATAAAATACACTGTGCCTAATCTTGGTCTTGTTGTTATTTAAATTATTCAATTATAAAACCTTCATAATTTTCTTACTATTTATTTATCGGTAAATCAGAAAACTATACAAAACAAAACTAAAATGGTTGAACATATATTTTGTGGATCTTGTAAACCAGTCCCATAAGCACCATGTTGAAGGCGCCATAAGTATCATGTTTTCGAACTCTTGCTGTATATAAATATAATCCATATGATGTAACAATCCATCAAAGCAATTTGTTTACCTTTTAGTTCAATGATAATATGCAATCTATTTAACTGAGCACTGTACTGCAACTCAAACATTGTTGTTGGTGCTAAAACAACAGGTAGTTTAAAACTTTCATTGTCAAGTAAACATTTGTCTGTGGAGAACCACAATGCTGGCTACTTTGGGTCTACGGTTTTATTTGAATGTTTCAGAGTCAACAAGTTGTATTTGATTGTTGTTGTAAAAGTATACATATTGTCATTCATTGTAAATTCTTCTTCAATTTCAGACCGTATCCCTTGTTGGTTCAACGTTTTCTATTTCCCGCAATAGATTGTACTACCGACCATAATTACTTTCTCTTAGATTTTTGTTATGTAGCTTCATTCTGAAAGGATCCTCCTTTTTGCCTTCAATTTCTTTAATGTGCATTGTGCGATAGTATTGTGTGTGTGTGTTGTTGTGCAATGCAATTCATTCATGATTATGTAGTTACACACAAATAGAAGTACGGCGAAAGGTAAGCCCAGAATTCTTATTATTGTTTAAAAGCCAGAAACTAAGAGTTTATGCTTTATGTATGTATGTATTTATTGTATATGTAAATGGTACACCACTGAATACCTGCAGTATTGTCTCTCCTGTTACCTTTAATCCATCCGAAGGTTGTCTGTAAAAGATCGCTTTAAGCGATAAGACCGCCCATTGTGTCACCCTATGTAAAATTTCTAAATTTATGTCTGTAATTTTTATGGTGTACAATAAAGAGTATTCTATCTTCTATCTATCTAAGAAGCTACATGTACTTACGGCTACCATCATCTGCCTAGCCTTTTCCCAACTACATATGTTGGGGTCGGCTTCCAATCTAACCAGATGCAGCTGAATACCAGTATTTTACATGGAGCGATTGCCTATCTGACGTTCATAACCCAGTTACTGGGTAATACGGTACCCCTTGGCTAGTTGTCAGACTTTCGGGCTTCTGACTACCCGTAACGACTGTCAAAGATCAATGAATGGCAGCCGGGACCGACGGCTGAACGTGTTGTTCGAGACACGGAGAGATGATCACACATCCACGAACCAACCGCGGCAAGCGTAGCTTAACCTGAACGATCGACCCGTGCGGCTGTTATTACTTAGCCACAACCCCGCACTACCTACGGCTACCACCACATACAATACTCTCACAAGCTGCTTAAAAGCAGTCAATAAAATAAGATAGCTCTATTTATAGAACCGTTAAGTTTTATCGGCGATAGTAGATAGTACAAATAAAAGTAGATATTGTCAATAAAGTCGCCGACCCAGAACAAATGTTCTATCTATTCAACATGAAGGTCATTAATTATATGCCAGTTAGAGTCAGCACTAAGTTTCCTTACGAGTTATTTCCTTGTTTGTGGAAATGGAGAAACTTAAAGTGCATCGTATCTTTAGTTCTAGGTAACTACTCGTGACGTTCAGTTGAAGTTTCTATTAATTTCCATTAATTGACTGCTAAATATTAGGAAACAGATATTACATTGATGTACGCGCCGCAATAATTATGTCCCGCTGGAACTATAATTATTTATCGAATGGATAAGCTATATTTTTTATATTTTATGAACTGTCACAGGCGCCATTATACAGTGCCGCAAGTATAATAGGGTCCAGCTATTTTACATGACATGTGGCAAAAAGTAAACATGAGTTAATAAAAAGTTTATCTTCATCCAACCAACATAGCAAATATATTTTGCCTTATACCAAGGCAAAAATCATCAGCACTACTATATTTGGCAACCATGTTTAGATATAATAGGTACATAATAATATAATCTTTTCGTTTTCGAGTCGATGGCAAAGGTAAAAATATTATAGCTATCATGTTAGATGAGTTGAGCCCGTAGGTGGCTACGCCAATGGCGGCATCAGTGGCATTTTTTAGGTCCTCAGAAGTGCAGATGTATAGGCATTTTGGACACTCCAACATATTATGGGACATGATTTGTTCGCACTAGGTGTCGGTTGGGTCGATAATCGCCTGGTCGATTTCGCCACCTTGTGCTTGCAGCGGCCTACTTGGGTACGCAATCGACTGATTGCTTTCCATATAGGTCACTGCAGGTCACATCCAGGTGGTAGATGCTCCTGGGGCTGAAAGGGTGGTGGCAGGTGATTTTTATGACCTATGAAATAAGGCTATTTGTTTGTCAGTATTTGGTTTAAATGTTTTTTATCAAGCAATCAAAATAACGACCCGTTTACGTCGATAGTCACGAACTCATGAAGAAATAACTAAATTTTTCTCCAATTTCCAGAACGTTTCCTACATGTCAACCTACCTGATAGTACTGATGCAGTTCAAGCTGACGCTTCTTCGACAAAGTGCCAGGAAGACCCTCAGAACAGTGATCAAATTTATGTACAACACCTCCACAACTGCGCTGGATGACGATATTACGGAAGGTGATGAAGACGTGTAAAGGAAGCTTGTTTAGATCCAGTGATCATCAGTAGTTGAATCATCATTAGTGCGTTTAGTTCATTTTAAATTAGTACTACTTATTGTAATAATGGTTAAGTTTTTTTGCCAAAGTATGTAATGCTTAGTGTTCAGGTGGAAATTCCACCTTGGAGTGTAAATATGGTGCTGTTCCACAAACCATGGGACACTTAATAAGGTGTCTGACGTGTGCTGTCGTCTGCAAGTTATGGAACTGATGGACGGTAATGATCGCACCAAACACGTAGCCAAATTCCGGCCCGAATCCATTTAGATTGCATGATCAACTAGCTTTCAGAAAGCTATGAAATGAAATGAAATAAAAATTTTTAATCTGTAAATAGCATACTGGAATCACATTTATACGTCATCTTAAAAAAAAAAAGTTTCTTAACTGACTACTCGGAGAAGAAAGGCCGAAACAAACTCAGAGGTCACAGTCTCTTTTAAAGTCCAGACATAATCTTGGTCAGGCCATATGAGGACCATGTAGATTAGTGTCTGAAATGGTCTTTTGAGAAAAGAACCACACAGATTTGAGTGGACCTGTCCTGTCAATGCAAGCATTTGTCAGTAATCGTGGAGCTCAACTCAGAACTTAAGGAGCTCAAATAATACTAATTAGTTTCTAAAGCATATCATAGCGGCACTGACCCGGAAAACCGACCGGCACACGCGGTTCTTTTGTCGTTTGGATGACACTTGACGTTGATGACATTGACAGCGTCAAATTGGCGAGCAGCGGCGCCAGCACTAGTCAAAATAAACGCCGCTATTTTGGGTAGTTTACATTAAGTACAACAATGTGTATGTATGTGTATTATAAGTTAATAACCTATTTATGTACTTGTGTACCTATTTTTTTTTCTCAAACAGAGCATCTACCATTTCTTCACCACCCTTGGTTGACTGGTACAGAATACATTAATAAGGCATTAAGTCCGCTTTTGTACCTTTTTTGTGTGCGAAAAGTTTAAATAAATAAGCAAGAGCCTTTAGCATGAGAAAATAAATAGTTTCATCTTAATTCTGTTTATTTTTTTTCTAACTAAACCCAAAGGCATCTTTCTGTTAAACCTACCCCTTGATATGTTATTCACAAAGGTATATAACAAATAAATAGAATTTCCCTAATTAATTTGACTAGCTTACCCGTGTGCTAGTTGACATCACGAACAATTTGTAAATTACACCAAATATTTTAATTTATTTAATTTAATGAAGGCACATTTACAACCCACAGGGAACACTGTTATAAAAATTAAGTTCTTTAGCAGAAGATTAGGTAAACCAAAGTGAGTTTTATTTAACTCATTTTTATGAAGAGGAGACTTGAAGTGTCATTCGTCTTCGAAACAAAAGCAAGACTAATAGCTCAAATATGAGGTAGACTAAGTTCTTTTCTGTTTATTATTTTCATTTTATCTAAACTAATAATAATATTATAAAGAGAAAAGATTTGATTGTTTGTATGTTTGTTTGTAATGGATAACTGAAAAACTACTTTACCAATTTAAAAAAATCTTTCACCTATAGAAAGCTACATTATCAGCGAGTAATATGGGCTATGACTTTTATTGACTTCCATGCGAACGGAGTTGCGGGCAGAATCTAGTTTTTTTAAATAATTTTATCATTGTTTATTGAGTTTAGTTTGTGATGCGAGTCACAAAAAATACTTTTCTTTCTTGCTTTCTATCTTTCAATAATACGGAAATAAATAATACTTGCATCTAATGCAGGATAAAGGCCTCCTCTCGTCGATCACCACTCTTACTAATTAATGAAATAAGATTTCTTGACGAGGTTCTCATTATTGATAACTAGTTGCGCCCTGCATATATCTCGATCCCGTGGGAATATCGGAATAAAACATATCCTATGTCCTAACCCAGGTCATGGTCTACCCATGTGCTAAATTTCATCCAAATTTGTTCAGCCGTTTTAGCGTGAAAGTGTAACAAACAAACTCACTTTCGCATTTATAATATTACTAGCTTTTGCCCACGGCTTCGCCCCCGTGGATATTGGAAATTATCCCATGGGAACGTACTATCGAGATAAAAAGGTTAATCCAGGTTATCCTATGTGTTAATCCAGGTTTTAAGCTATCTGTGTGCCAAATTTCATTTCAATCTGGTCAGCCGTTTTTGCGTGATTGAGTAACAAACATCCAACCACACAAACTTTCACATTTATAATATTATATATGTTTATATATATATATATATATATATATATATATATATGTATATATAATAGTAGGATAGTTAAGATGTCAGTGGTGACTAAGATTAACTAAGACAGTATAACCTACGCATAACATTGTAAATTAGAGGAACAGAAGAACATAAACACAAACATCTCATTCATAAACCTTTAACCCAAGAAGAAAAATCTTAAAAAAACCTCAAAATACAGTTAGGTAAATCTAATAAATTAAACATTATAAAGTAAATTATTCCACAAGGCAGAGGTAGCTCCTAAAACAACATTGTAGGAAGAAAAGTAACAAAATGTGTGGGGATAATTAAAACAAAACATCGTACTGTTGTTTTATACTAAGTGGAGCTAATCGGGACATTTTGTATGCACTGATTTAAGTATTTGAAAGAGGTTTAAATTAGAGTTTTCAGAACAGTCAGTGTGTGTTAGTGTATTGTGACTTCTCGGCAAGATTGGCACTAAGCAAATGAAAAGGATTGTCAGCAACTTGATAGATCCTCTGCTTAGATTTAGAAATGGTTTAAATATTTTAGAATTAGAAATTAATTGAATGTCATAGACGTCTGTCTACTTTCTCTAGGTAAATTAGTAAGTATAGTACTATACTATCCATGCTCACTTACCAACAGCATTAGTGTACCAACATGCAATCCTGTTGTATTATTCCACACAAAGATAACAACTACGCAGCCCTTATACAAATAGCTGTGTCCTTCAAGAAACATGAAGTATCCATCTTCATTGTAGTAACCCAAATACATTTCCGAGAAAAAGTTTCTTTATAATTCAGGTTAGGCTTTTGTCAAATACGACGTTTGACCGCACGAATGCTGCCAAGGGGCGCGTTCAAACTGCGTATCAACTCGTCGTAGACCTCGGAGACCGCTCGCTGCTAGAAACGGTATTGTCACACTAACCAAGCAAACCAAGCGTGTTAGTGAGCGTCACCGTGGTTGCGGGAAAGTCCGAAAGGGATACCGTAGCCCCTGGCAACGTACAGGCACCTGAAGGAACACGGGTGGGTTTTAGTCAGTAAGAGTCTGACACGCCCTCCCGCTCCGCCCAGAGCGGGAGAAGTTACTGATAATTTCCGACCCAAAAAAAAAAAAGCTTCACCGTTTGCTCATAGAAACTGTATAAACATACGCTGCCTCTGACAATTCTGAAAATTCCTCTGACAGCTAATTGCTCGAGCACGAATATTATAAATAACTAGCTTTACCCGGCCCGGCTTCGCACGGGTAGCACTAAGTACTTATACCTACCCTACCAAACTACTCTACCTACTCTACCCTACCTACCCTACCTACCCTACCTACTCTACCCTACCTACCCTACCTACCCTACCTACCCTACCTACCCTACCTACCCTACCTACCCTACCTACCCTACCTACCCTACCTACCCTACCTACCCTACCTACCCTACCTACCCTACCTACCCTACCTACCCTACCTACCCTACCTACCCTACCTACCCTACCTACCCTACCTACCCTACCTACCCTACCTACCCTACCTACCCTACCTACCCTACCTACCCTACCTACCCTACCTACCCTACCTACCCTACCTACCCTACCTACCCTACCTACCCTACCTACCCTACCTACCCTACCTACCCTACCTACCCTACCTACCCTACCTACCCTACCTACCCTACCTACCCTACCTACCCTACCTACCCTACCTACCCTACCTACCCTACCTACCCTACCTACCCTACCTACCCTACCTACCCTACCTACCCTACCTACCCTACCTACCCTACCTACCCTACCTACCCTACCTACCCTACCTACCCTACCTACCCTACCTACCCTACCTACCCTACCTACCCTACCTACCCTACCTACTATAAACCTCACGGAGCCCGAGACCTTTCCAACGAATGCAAAACCGTGGAAATCGGTTCGTGCGTTCTGGAGTTATAGCGTCAGGAAGGAAAACCCGACTTATTTTTATATAGTAGATGACGTCTCAAGTCACTGCCGGGGCGCGGCGATTCTGGGCTCTGTGTATTTCGCGCAACAGTTGGAAGTGACCATCCGTGAAAGACACGTCTCTGCATTTAAAACAAAACACGATGACTGCGGAAGTGAAAAAGAACACGACAGGAAAATTACCCGGTTTTCCTTTGGGCGTGTCAGTTAAGTAAGCAAGACATTTGTAAATAATTGCGATGACTTTACTGTAACTATCACTTATAATGTGAGTTCTCTATGTTGTCTCTATAGGTACTTTTATTACATAACATAATATATCATCTCGCCTGTTTATGCCGAAGAGTTAGGCAGCGGTGTACCTATAGTACAGTCACATTTTGCCAGTAATTTTTATTACTTTCCACGTAATACTATCACGTTAACCATAGCGTCCAAGGGTTCTAGTTTATAGTAACTCTTGTAGAATAAACTCTCGCCGCCAATCAGCACATAGGGACCACCCGTCTAATCTGACCATGCCCTAAGGCTGTTTCTCACAAACAATGTAATTTGAAACTATGAATCTTTTTTCTAAGTTAAAGTGAAGGCGGCCATTTGTATTAAGCTTCGACTAAATAAATGGTTTTGACTTTCACCTCTCCTTTGAGCACTAAGGAGAACAATTTTGTTTGTCCGTATTTTCAAACTTTATTCACTTTATTTTTAGTACCTGGGCGACCGAGCTTTTCTGTGGTGAAAATAAAGAACGCTCATTTAATATTATAGGAAAGTTCATACTAATTCCACATGGAATTAGTATGAACTTTCCTAGCATAGAATGATATTTAGTATGATATTTGGTAGCATAGAATTAGTATCTACATGATACTAATTCTATGCTACCACGATAGTACATACTAATTCCATACTTCCATAATAGTAGATACTTGATAATTCCATGCTGCCATGATAGTAGGTACTTACTAATTCCATGCTGTCATGTCATTATTTCCCCAGATATGAGACCTAGGTAGATCGATTTTTCGCTCCCGTAACCCCTTTATTTTCTTTATTGCAACTTTCATCGAAATCGTTAAAGCCGTTTTCCAGAACATGAGTACAAATATAAATGAGCAATATTTGCATATACACAGTACAGTTTAATAGGAAAGGATTAGGTTTCATTTAGATTTGATAGCCTCTTCGTTATTTAGGAATAATTTATCGTATTTATTTATTGTGACTATATCTTGTTTTATTTTACTACATTTTGCTTTAATAATGTAGATACGCGTAAAATGCTATTTTTCTAACAAAAGATAACGTATACGTAAATGTTGTAAATTTTCCCATGGCTTAAAGATGTCTGACGTTGGAAAAATCAGCCCTTTACCCCTTTTCCGCGTTTCTTTTTCTATCATTGCTGTATTTCGAAATTACGATGAATTAGAAGACTTTATCTTATAGTTTTGAGAAAATACATGGTACATACAAGTCACAGTACGATAATATACTAAGAATACACAGAAAATGTTACAGCCCAAAAAAAAAAATTGCAATGTTGTTGCAATAGATATTGTATAAAATATGCTACCAATGTCTACGACGTAGCGGTCACTAATGTCACGGCTACGCTTGGGTCATTGAACTACAAGTGACAAGGCTATCCATTTGGCATTGAAAATAATTAATGAAACCATGTATCATTTTGATAGACTCAGAGAGCATCCATTATTCATAAGAGTAGCACTCTATTAAATTATGAATATCGCTATAAAAAGATCATGATCCGATTAATGAGTATACCAAAATATAAAATTAAATGCAGTGATTTTAATTTAAAAATGACTAGATTTGATATTATAACTAGTCAAAATAAATCTGGAGTACGGAATTAACCAATCTCAGCCAATTCTGAAATGATTGAAATTCTAAAATACAGTCAAAATTACATAAAGCTCTCTAAATGGTTTTATTTGATGTATTGTCGGCATACCAATTATGTTGTATGAATTAAACTAACTTATATTTTTTTTTTTTTTTTTTTTTTTTTTTTTAAGAACAATTGTTTATTCTGCACAAACAAAACGCACAATACAAAAAATAGCAAAATTATACACAAACTTAACTAAAACTATTGAAAAACTAAAATATAGCATCGAAAAATTCATTCGCATCGCTGTCGACTGGTAATGTACCCAAGAGACTGGCCGCATTGCCACGTTGTATGGCAATGCTTAGCCTCTGCCCAAGGTAAAAACCAGCCCTTGGGTCACGGGAAGTGTCAAATAGCCGTTTTGATATTTCATTGAAGAGGCCGTGAGCACTCGGACCCCACGGCCCGAGACGGCTCGAAAATATAAATACCTGTAAGGTTATTGTACTTACGCCGTTTGAGGTTTTCTGCAGCCGCAGCGGCAGCACCAGCACAGCACGCTGAGCCAGGAAGATGGGATGGCGCAAGAGTGTCGACACAGGTTGCATCCCACACTAAAGGCCTACCCACCTTCCATGGAGATAAAGACATACCGTCCGGTCTCTTGCCATTGTCGCGTGCCAAGCCATTGGGTTCTAATATAGCTGGAACGCCGGCGGTAACAAGAGCTCGTCGGATGATGTCGTTAATGTTCGCGTGCCGCGCTAAGCGACCCGCACTTCGGCTGCAAGACAGGCCGTGATGTCCGAGGCTGTTGACAACTTCGCCACAGTGACAGCGATGAGGAGAACAACAAGGAGCTCCTAGTCGTAGGGAAGCAGCGAGGCGGAAGGTAGTGTCGTCGAGCAAAGTGCCTATGTTCGACGACGGTAGTGCATGAAGCCACAGACCCGATTCCCATTTACCCACAGCCAGCAGGCGCGCACGCTCCGCAGTGGTAGCAGACGTGTTAAGTAAATTGTTCTGTACTACTCTGCAGAGCGGCTCATCCCACCGTCTTTGGGAAGATGGATAATCGGGTACATCTGAGTTCGGGCAAGCGAGTCTCCAGGCATCCATAGCCTCGGTGAAGCACGGCACATCAAAATCAATCAGTGTGGAGGCTAGAATTTTCCTGATTAATTTCTCAGTGCCGTGGACCGAGGATATGAAAGCCGGTAAACTAATACTAGAAATTTTGCGGACGCCGAGGCCTCCCATACGAATGGGAAGAGTAGCTTGCGCCCAAGCTCGGTCGTCCATGGCCACATTTAAAATTGAAGTTAATGTGTGTCTGATAATTTGGTCCATTTTTTCTAAAAGGTGAGTGTGCTTCCATAAATGGGAAGCGCGAAGAAAATTATGTTAATTTAGGGCCGAAACAGCAGTAACGAATTAGGGTGATGGCCGAATGCATATTAATTTGTAACAATCTTTCCGAAACGTCGTTGAAATTTTGTATTTTTTCCTCAACAAAAACGGGAAAGGAATTCTCGAAGATTGGAGACCCAAGGAGACGAAGAGAGCTTTTTTCAATAATTCTTTTAATTTTAATTTCTTTATTAATTTTAATTTTCTCTCTAAATACTTTATCTACAAATTATTTTTCAGTTTCCCTTTAACATGATTGTGTCATCACAAAAATATCTTAACAAAGGTAATTTGTTCAGGTTTCAGCTGAAAGGCGCGAAACGCGCGCAGTTTGACTATTAATCAAACGTCCCGTTTTATCAACGTTACAATTTACAAACGAGGGTAGGTAAAAAATACTTTGTATTTTGGCGTTATTGAATCACGCTGTACGTGTACATAAACCACGTTTAAATATTTACCACAAAGTGGTGGACACATTTTAAGCTGCCATTAGAATATTAATTTTCGGTGAAGAAATGGAAAGGTTTGTAAAAAAAATCTGCATTCGTTTTTAGCTTTTGTAGCAATGAATAATATTAAGTAAAAAAAAACCTGAAATTGTCTAAACAGATTTTTGAAGTGAAAGCTTCTTTAGGCGCGTTGAGCACTTTTTGGGTGAACAAAAATCTCAAGTCGCGTCATCGTCACCGTACGCTGTTTTCACTTCTATCGGCAGTCTTTTTTTTTCCTACTGAGGAGTTATGAGACATCGTCGTTATAAATCAAATAAGTATAGAAGAATATTATCTTAAATAGGTATCCAGCTTGGTTCCTCCTTAGCTTAACCAAAGTACTAAAGTTACTAGGAATAGTTCTTAATTAAAACTTTGGTCTATTAAAGTACTTTGCGTGCTTTTCTTATTTTGTTTTTTTAAATTTTTATTCGGCTTATACTGTCAGAAGCGGCCATAGGCTAGTTATTCATTTATACTGCTGATCAATTTAACCACGTTTTGCATAACAAAGGGATAACAGTTTTTTAATATTCAAAGCTAATTGAAAAGTTACATTATCGAGTTAAAATAAAAGCGTAAAAATGTCCCTCCGGCATCAATTCGTTAACGAAAATTAGATTTCCCACTCAATATTTCAAACTTTCATTCGATGGAAAATTCATCTGTCGGTCGGATTCGGCAAAATATTCGGCTAAAGCCAAATTAATTGACTTTCATTTAAAAAGCGGGAACCATTGAATGAGGGTGCCATTTGGCCGCTATACTCACTCACTTCATTCATCTTTTTTCCACTTTGAGCTTTGTTTGATTCCTGTTTTCTTTCATCCAAGAATAAATTAATCTGTTGTTTTTGTTTCTGATTTGAAGAGATTACTTAATTACGATCGTGTTTGTCTATGGATTAAAAAGGAGTTGCTGTATTGATTTGATATAATTAGCATTTCGATCATATTACAAATCGTGATCGTGGTCACATCATTAACCGGATCGGTACCCAGATTGCACACGCCTTCAATCACAATTTAAGTGATTTTGAAGGAAATTGCTAATCCATTGCTTCAAATGTTTGAAAAGATCGTCTGTTCAACAACGTAAATAACACAATGAATGTTGTTGAACTGTCAAAATTAAATGCATTGCAATTGTGTTACGCTATTACCCTGCGGAACTTGACAGCAAGCTCCGATTGCTCTTAATCTACTTTAAACCACATGACACATTCACAAAATTAATAATATCAAACAAGATATGTGCAACACAACACGCCGTCGTGGAACACAGCGTGGTCGACGGCGCGTTGTGTTCCACGCGCGCCTCAAAGAGATGTCAGCAAGTGAAGGGGTCCGATAGGACCGATGCCTGCCGGGGTTGCGGGAAAGTCCGAAAGGGATACCATGGCCCCTGGCAACGTACAGGCAACAGAAGGAACACGGGTGGGTTTTAGTCAGTAAGAGTCTGACACGCCCTCCCGCTCCACCCAGAGCGGGAGAAGTTATTGATAATTTCTCACCCAAAAAAAAAAAAAAAAAATATGTGCACTACGTCAATTTGCCAAGTTAAGTATAGACATTTCATACTGTAAAAGAATGACAGCTGTCATTCGAATAAACAGTCAATTTAAATTGGTAGTCAATTTGATAAAAAAATATTGTATATGTCGTGGCCAGATCTGAGAATTGACCATTTCATGAATCGTCAGCTAACATTGGCCATATCGTTTAAACATCAACGTTTAATGATATGTCAGTCGACGTTTGGCCATATCATTAATGTAGGGTATCCATGGTGTAAGGTGAAGTAAAAATAGTCAAGTAACTGCGACCAATTTGGAAGTAGCAGTCGCCGGCCACTGCCGCTCGCTCGACTCGCGCGCGGGTGGTCACAGTTCTAACCTAACCTAACCTATAACCTATTTGGTCGGGGTGCCACATAGCGGCGTAAATTTTAATTTTTAGTACCTAATTTTAAGTGCTGCAGATCGCTTTCCATAATATCATATTAGGAAACCCAATAAAACTCCATCGACTTTTATTGCGTGGTCACCCTACTTTGTTTGATTTGTTGTATGCCGCCGCCATGATGCACAACAAAAACACAGCGACATCAACGCCTCTACCGGTGGATAATTATTAAACTATTTTACGATATGATCACTAATGTTTGGCCACATCATGAAGTAGTTGTGCGTTTAACTGTTCATATCATTAAACGTTGAGTATTCAATGATCTGGCCACATCATTATGTAACCAGTGGACGATGTTCATTTCATGAAATGATCAATTTTAAGATCTGGCCACGACATATACATAACCTAGAGGCTGAAAGCCGATACCTATCAGCGCCGCACACCACCAGGCCACTGATCGTAACAGATGATAAAAGACCGTTGACAATTTGAATCACGAATCTCTGCAGTGAGAGAGCGATTGAAAAGAAGAACGTATTGGCAACATAAGGATACAGTTTTAATGTAATCAGTTGTCGCTCATGACTACTTTGCCTACTTTTCGCTCTGCAATAACATCTCAAAAACACACCCTCTATTTAAAACTCGAACACGACTCCCAATTACGTTAGCCACAAACCGATATCTAAGCAGTTTTCCTCCTACTTTCATTCTATATTCAAACTTGTCTTCTACTTTGTAAAGGGGTGTGCCCATTTACCTTACAGCTTTATCCGCACTGCGGTCTATCCGCATCGCTCAAGTCCCACGGATTTAGTGAATGCCATTCAATATTCTGCTGACGGACTGCCCACTTAGTATACTGCAGTTTCTATTTATTTCTGGCAAGGTTTGTGTACAAGGAATATAATAATAGCTGGCTTGTTTGAATACGTTGTGGTTTTCAGAGGTTGCCAAGAGCATTCTGAAAAATATGAAAGTTTCTTGAAATGCAGGTTTCCAATACTATAAGACTGACACAAAGAGGTCTGTTTAAAATATTTTTTAAATGTATTTTAATATAAAAGTAGTTTTAAAAAAAACAATTCATTGTGTTAGTAACTGGAATTAATTTTGCGTTTAGTTTTCGAAACTCAGAAGGTTTTCTAGAGTCGATTACAAAGTTAACAGTTTTCTTTACGTTTTCTCAAAGCCTATTAAGTCTTCATCAAAGTCTCAATTTTAAAACAACTTTAACGACATTGTAAATTAATATGGCGCTGTAAAAAACCATAAAATACATAAGACTATCAAGTAACCTCTCGTATTAAACGATCTAGGCAATAACTCAGGCTTAGCTTGGCTTGAGAATATAGGGTGGGAGGGTAGTCAGCGGTGAGGAAACCACTTGTTGCTATGGTTACGGCAGTAACAATAACCAAAAAAGTTGTTTCAAACCTTAAGAGGTCTTAAAAAAGTTCAGATTCCTTTATCGAGATAAAAACGCGACTGTATTTGCTACTCGTATGATCTGAAATTATGTTGAATATTGTCATGCGTGCACAGCTGGGTATCTCATAGAATTTTATTTTTCTTAAATATTTTCTTTCAAATTCGTTATGAAAGGCGCCGTGTGTGACACCAATTTGACTCGATGTTCGTATGTAAATGAATATTAGACCTTTTTTTGAAAAGCATATTATATTTTTCGAAGAAAAGGTCACGTTTTTTTACGTTTATTTGTATTTTGAGTTTAGTTTTTTTGAAAGTAGGAGTCGGCCCGGAGTCCGGATTCGTGGCCGGTTGACGACAATATGCTCGCCCCCTACTACATGGGATTTAAACATCACTGGTGAAATGTGGGTTTACATAAAGGTGCCGCTGAAGCGGGAGTGATATGAAGATTCGAATGACGTTGTTTCGACGCACGCTATTTCGAAAAAAGAATACGTGTGGTCCGCCAATTCGAAAACACATTGAATCGAAAACCGCTATATCAAATGACGTTATCGCGAATACGCTGATGCGAAAATCTTTTTGAATGGATCCGAAATCCAATCCACAGTTGCGTTAATTTGTCTAGGAATCGAACTATCGACCCTGATAAGACACAGCAAGCCTCGTCTTTGGATTGGGTTTGGTAAACAAGAGCCGTGAGAAGTATTATTTTGAGTTAACTATTTAATAAACAAATAAAAACTATAGGTAGATAAGTAAAGTAAATAAAAAAAGTAAAAAACAATGTCATAATTTTATTGTTAAGAAAAAAATGGTAGAACAGATAAAAAGCACCTTCACAAATAATTGCATGTGGAACTGCCGAAATTCACACTATTGGTGCTCCGTAAACCCTAATCACCCCCGTTTTCTTGCCACCCAGAATTAACGGACCTGTCTACCTCGACCTGATTAATGGTTACCTGACCGACGCGTCGGAAGCCATGTCACTGATCCAGCGGTGAAATGTGTGATACCAGAATGACGGCGCACTGCCACACATCGTGAGACCGGTTCGCGAGCAGCTGACGGCGACCATTGGATTGGGTGGTATGGGCCCCACGCATGACCTGCACCGTCGCGAGATTTAACCCTTCTGGATTTCTTTTGGTGGGGCTACGTCAAGGATAGGGTGTTTGACCGTCCCTGCGAGACCGCTGTTGAGAATCGTAAGAAAATCATTGATCTTTTTGATGAACTCAAGCGGCGGTCAGAGCGAGAAGGAATCCTGGAGCGGGTTCATCAAAATACGCTGACTAGGGCTGACGCGCGTCTGTCTCCGCGCGGTCGGCAGTTTGAGCCGAATGAGCACTGTGGAATATATAAGAGCTGTAGCATTAAATACTCGTCTATATTAACTTTTTCTACTGTTTCTGTTAAATTAATGCATCTACCATTTTGTTCTTAACAATAATTATGACATTGGTTTTTTACTTTTGGTGGTACTCACCACCTACAATTTAGGTTTGTTGATAAATAATACTTCTCTTGTTTCCCAAACCCAATCCAAAGACGAGGCTTGCTGTATCTCATCGGGGTCATGAGTTCGATTCCTAGACAAATTAACGCAACCGTGGATTTCGGATCCATTCAAAAAGTTTATCGTATCAGCGTGTTCGTGATAGCGTCATTCGACATAGCGGTTTCCGATTCAATGTGTTTCCAACTGGCATACCACTAGCATTTTTTTTCGAAATATTATAGCGTGCGTCGAAACAACGTCATTCGAATCGTCATATCACTCCCCGGGGAAGCATGGCGTGATATTATGTTCTATATTTTCAACCAGCTATTGTCAGGGCTGTCTTTCTATGGATACTCTGCATCTTTATTTAGGTAGGTAGGTACAAAACAGGTTGAGACTAAAACTTTAGATTTAGAACATTATTACCGCGTCTGTCTATCTTAACACGATAAACTCAAAAACTACCGAACGGATTTTTATACAGTTTTCACAAATGGACGGAGTGATTTATTAGGAAGGTTTGAATGTGTAATTCATTAAGGTTTTCATTAAATTGGATGAAATATGACGATGATTGTTGAAGTTGTCGGAAAAAGTCATGCCGACTGGGAGTTTTACTGGCGTGCGCGTTTCGGTAGTACTTTTCCGTGGGATAATTTCCGTACTCCACACGGGAGAAACCGCGGGCAGAATCTAGTAAGGTATAAAAACCACCTTTCGTCTATTTACCATGTAAAAAAGGAAGATATATAAACGTAGCTTTTAATACATATTTTATGAACCGCTAGTAAAATAAGTACTGACCTTATATACCAACAGTTATAAATAATACAACCATGAAACAGTTTAAACGTTAGACCATAGTCTAGAGTTTCGCTAAGCGTGGGATGAGCGCATAACTTTTAACAACCCTATAATAGTTTCAGCGAATTTATACCCTATACAGTGTACTAGTTCGTTCCGGAACATAGTAGTAGTAAAGTTTACGCGCGTGTAAACTGAGATAAGACAACAAGTTTACTTAAACGTGGCACTGGGGCGTACATTGAGCGTAATGCAGACGACCGCTTTTTACGCTGTCACTGTCTTGTGTCCCTTGATTGTCGACAAAATTTTCCCAAGTTTCTCTTCGTCCTTTCATCTTCTGTCCTTTTTCTCCATCTTTACATGAATTACTGTTGCCCGCACTGGAAACCGCAGTTGCTCGGACTCGGATTGAGTGTTCTATGAAAAATGCGTTAAAGTATATGTGAAAATTCTGGATATAATTATATTTTGGGCCTTGTAAAGACACGCCATGTTCTCTTATCTTTATATTCCAAAAACAACATTAAACTCTGAGTTTGTTTCGGGATTTCAGCTCAAGGGCAGCTAGGAAATGCCGACATCATCGAGTCTTAAATTAATGACCAAAACATTGACGTGCAAAAGTACCATAATAGTACATTATGATACTAGTGTGTTGTGTTGGTCATTACACACAAGGCGGTATTACTCGGTATAAAGTAGCCGAGTGTGTAATGATCAATGCACACGCGTTTCATATGACGTTTTTCAACACACTTGTGAGGAAGAAACAGACTTGTTGGAAGAACTTATGCAACAATAACGTAACTATAGAGATGATACATTTAGATTTATAAAACTACTACTGACTACTCGCAGCTTCTTTTAAAAAAAAACCTACGCCGGTTGGTGACAATACTTTAGATTTCGTATTTTTGATAATAATTAACCACACAACGAAAACGATAACAAATTTTAATATTTATGGAAAATGGCGCGTTGTTTTTTTTTTTCCCGCTAGTGTTGCGCGTGCAGGTGTAAATAAAGGCACTGGTAAAACTGCTAAACAGCCTATATAAATATATAACAAACACAAAAATATGTTTTTAATACGCAAATATATTATAGTGAAAAATATATAATTTGATGAAAATATTATGTTAATTTATCATATTTTATTTATTTACACAGTAGGCATAAAAAGGCATGAAGTCTCTTTGATGAGATTAAAAAACGCAAATCTCTCCTCGGGCGAAAATAGAGAATGCTCATTTAATAGTATAGGATAGTTCATACTAATTCCATGTAAATCAGTACCCACTGACCTGCCAATGGGATTTTTTTTTAACCATAGCTAAACGCCTCTGGTTTGCCTATAGTACCTTTTTTTTGACAAAAACTTGCTTTTGAGCGCTTGTCTTTGGTAAAAAGCTTCACCAAAGTCAATTTCTATGCTGCCATGAGAGTGCTTAATAATTCCATACTGCCATTCACGTTTCAAAGTTTGCTATAGATGTAAACAACAATGGCCGCTAGAAATTGTCTATGGTTTAGTGATATAGTAGATCTTTAAGTTTTGGTGTTATCGATGTTACAATTTTTGTCATGAGTAACTTTCAAATAAAAAACAAATCCATTGAAATATGTTCCTATGTCAAACCGTGAAAACGAACAAGATATAAATACAATCAAATTTTGCACTGATCATTACACACTCGGCTACTTTATACCGAGTAATACCGCCTTGTGTGTAATGACCAACACAACACACTAGTATCATAATGTACTATTATGGTACTTTTGCACGTCAATGTTTTGGTCATTAATTTAAGACTCGATGATGTCGGCATTTCCTAGCTGCCCTTGAGCTGAAATCCCGAAACAAACTCAGAGTTTAATGTTGTTTTTGGAATATAAAGATAAGAGAACATGGCGTGTCTTTACAAGGCCCAAAATATAATTATATCTTTAATTTTGATCTTTTATTTAGTAGGTTCAATCCCAATTTATGAGAGTAGATAAAGTAGTGTATGAAACTGCATATAACTAGATATTAAAACACGAGTGTGTGTTTAAAAACCGAGTCGTAGGCGATGTTTTTAGTAGAATCACACGAGTGTTACCCCCTTTTTTTTTTGGTGAAATTATCAAATAACTTATTTGTATTACGAGAAGTTATTTGATAATTTCGGAGGGCGTGTCAGACTCTTACTGACTAAAACCCACCCGTGTTCCTTCAGTTGCCTGTACGTTGCCAGGGGCCACGGTATAGTGTAATACCCCTCATTATGCAACAATTTCTTAAACTACTATTCTTACATAAATAAATATCTTTTCATTTGTATCTTTTTAATACAACATTTGACATATTTTGTAAATGGAGAATCATGTTGGAGTTTCGAGTACAAAAATACTCGGGTATTAAAATTTAATTTACATTCTAAGTATTCTGAAGTCCTACTTCTTGTTGGTCCTCATAAAGTCGTCCGTTTAGGTAACCACTATAGGTTCAAAGTTTATCCGGAGTACGCTTAATGACGGTATCAACCCCGGCGTCGACGGGGTGGGGTTAAAGTCGCGGAGTCTTTGGTATGTGACTTTATTGTTGATACAAACTGTTCATAATTAGAGGCCACTATAGGTTGCTGGGCTTTTTAAAGTTTATTCTTTCATAAGTTTAATATATCGTTTTCAGATGACCACTGATAACCAGCGCTGTGCTGTAGGTCCCCATAGCACAGCATCATGCTGAGTGGAAGCCTTCTTGTCACAGTCAAGACGTGCAGCTGCCGACTATTTCTGTGCTCGTGATAATCCGTTTTGTTTTTTATTATTTTCTTATTATTCGACTTTCTGGGACGAATAATCCAAATTTTTCTTTAGTTCTTGATACAGTTTTAAATGTTTCCAGAAAGTAAGAACAAAAACAACGTTGTAGGAATCTACCGTACCAGAACATGTACCATAACCATTTATACAAGGCCTATGGGCATGTGACCACCCGTATTTTTCTGAATATTTATGAAAAATTATCGAAAATGAACTTTAAATTAAGCTTAACGAGTTAAGCTTTTAGACATAATAAACAGAATCCAAATCGAGCCAATACATCGGAGATATGGCAAAAAATGTGAAGCAAGGTCACCAACCCTACAAAATTTTTTAGAATTGAATAACAAAAACAAAAAATATTAAAGATAGACCCCCCTTTTTTAAAGTTATTTTTCGATAATTTTTCATGGATTTTCAGAAAAATAAGGGCGGTTACATGCTCATAGACGGCATTGTATGTATAAAAATCGATAGCCATGCGCTAGTCTCACAAAAACTCAAAAATTGCTCAACTTATTGTGATAAAACTTTGGTAAGTTGTTGTGTTCGCGCCGGAGAATGTGAATGAAAATAATAATTAAAAGTCATTGCAACGCATGCCGGATATTAGCTAGTAGATTATAAATATTATTAAGCCAGATTCTCGATAGTAATCAATCTTATAATGATGAAGCATGATACAATCTAGTGGAGGAGCATCCTAATCTATTTGTATGTTCTAAGAGAAAATGCATCAATTTTAAGCACTGCATCCCACTAATTAAAACACTTAGGCCCGTCGTCCACGACGCTGCTCAAAAATAACCAATTACAAAGTCTAATCTCCAATGAATAGCCAGAATGTCACAGCGCTAATACAAGGCGGTCCGTACACGAGAGCAATAGTGGCCCAGTGGTAACAGCCCCGACATACGAGTTGCAGGTCGTGGGTTGGAACCCAGTGAGGCGCTTTATTTTGTGTAAATAATTTCCTCACCACTGCTCTCAAAACGGTGAAGGAAAACATCGTGAGGAAACCGGCATGTCCTAGAATCAGCAATTTGACTCTACTGGGCCCGCGTGGTAGATTACAGCCCACTCCCTCTCGATGAGAGGACGTCTGTGTCCCAGTAGTCGGAACATTATAGGCTGATTATGCTGGTCCGTACACGACGCAACCCATCACAAAAGTTAGTATCGCGTTAGTAAGTCGCGAGTTTCCTTTGAATGGAAGTGTCGTGTACCTACCCTAAAACCATTGTAGCCCTTTGTACCTTTTCTTGTTCACAGTACCTAAGCCTTTTGTATTATGTTTATTTGTAAGCTTGACATGTTTTTTTTAATCAATAAGGTTCATAATTACACTTCACAAGACTGATTTACACGATCATATTACATCTTCACGTAAAAGTTGGTTCGCTTTTCTAAACAACTTAGAAGCATGAGCATCACCTGTTACGCTGTATCAAGATTGGAAAACTTTCGGAAACACTTGTATTGTGTTGGAGAAATATCACTTTTTCCTTCAACAATGTACCACCGTACCTACTAACTGTTAGACTGCTTCCGTTTTTATAATAATAATTATTATTATTTTATTATTTATGTACACACAGAAAAATAGATACAGATAAGACATAATCATAATTATGAGTACAAAGGTACTGCAATTTCTTCAATAATTGTTAGTTTTATTTGTTTTTATGTAATTTTATTTTCGTTCAGAATCATAATGTAACAATTATTTTTATTTCAAGAGTATGTAGGTACAACATAAGCACGTAAATATCGTTGAATGTCAAATATTTTGAGGTTCATTGATAATCCGTGGTTTCGATTACCGTTACCCGTTCAAAGAAAAGTTCGTTTGAGTACGCAAGAGCTCACTCTTACTTCAGGTTAAAGTATTTCTACCAATTATTATTTTGCTATTGGCAAAAGTCATGGAAAATCACCAATAAACGAAAAATAAATCACTAAACATCTAAGGACACGACCGACCGCAGTACCCTTTAACATTGAAATATTGAAATCAAACAAAATTAGTTTTCTCCTAAAAAAACCTAGGGAAAACTCAGATTTCATTTAAGAAATTATTTTATAAGATTATCATTTATTTCAATACCTACTCAAAATCAAAATATTTTATTTCAGCAAACATGGGTACTTATGAAACGTCAGAAGGTACCGTAAATGCCGGCACGGTTCCTATTGGTCATTTCCTACGGAGAAGAGCCGGCAAGAAACTCCACGGTTAGTCTCCCTTAATCACGCTTTGATCATCACGCTAATAATTATAATTTTATAAAATATAATTATGTAAACATTATAATTAATAATAAAATAATTGGATTTTAAAATATTTTCATATTACAGTGTGTGGGTGGACAGTGTTTATATAATACTAAACTATAATCAAGAAACTATCTATTAAAAGCACATAACAAATACGTACTGAGTGTGGGCCATTAAGTCGGCGATTGATCACGTGTGTAATTACGCGGCGTGTCTCTAATTAGAGAGATTAGACGAAAGTCGCTTGGTAAGGGTGTTTGTCCACCACCGCTGTCACGGGACATCACTGAGAACGAGATGACGACGCCGAAGAAGCGATACCTACATTTACTATGGCCGCGTGTCCATCGCACGTCCGTCACCCGAGCGCCGTCACGGACGCCGAGGGTCACCGAATTTGGACCGAGATTGTGGAAGGCCGATGTGCCGGCTAAAAGAAACAGTTTTGATCTCGTCCAGATAATACCGTCGCACCGCGCTGTTCGCCCGGTTTTTGTTTTATCTATCACGCCTAGTTTGTTCGCGGCGGACACACGATCACCGTCACCGGGACGTCACTTTCGGTTCGGATAATCTCGTTTCTTGGTGACGGCCCGGTGACGGCGGAGCTGGACAAACGCCCTAATAGTGAAATAGGAATCAACAGTTATATTGGAAAGGTCTGTTTATTGGTTTAGAAACTTCTTTAATGAGTAGTCGTTTCACAATGTAATCATAAAACCAATTCAATCTATTAAACTCACTGCTAGAAACCAAACACTTTGAAATCCTTGTGTTTACGATTCAAGATACAGAGATGCAGTGCCATCACTAGGTAATGATTCTGAGTAATCACAAGGATGCATACCTTTACAATTTATTATTCGTAACTAGCGACCCGCCCCTGCCAAGGCTTTGCATGGTTTTTACTTCTTAACAAAACAATGAGATTTATTTATTATGTAAGTTT
This sequence comes from Xanthia icteritia, assembly GCA_949128155.2. Classification (NCBI taxonomy): domain Eukaryota; kingdom Metazoa; phylum Arthropoda; class Insecta; order Lepidoptera; family Noctuidae; genus Xanthia; species Xanthia icteritia. Next base: position 16,039,561 of record OX421943.2, read on the forward strand.
AATATTAATGTATTATACTCATAAATCTTCCAGTAAAAATTCTCTAAGTAATGGTGAAAATTGCGTCAAAATCCATTGCGTAGTTTAGAATAGCAACGTCGTCACATAGACAGACACGAAAAGCGACTTTTATTTATAATATGTAAAGATAGACTTCGCCTTTCTTCAAAGCCACACACGAGGCCAGGGTTGTCAGTAATCTGTTAAACTCACGTCGCTGGCAGGGCCCCAACAGTTCACCTAATCTGCATTGTAATTATCCCGGTAGCCCGCCGTGCAATTTGTCCAGCGTACGGACTTAGCTTGATAAGTGAACTGTGCCAGTTCTATTAATTTTAATGCGGGATTACTGTGTGAAGACAAATTGTGTTAGTAGAGGTATAAAATTAATTAATGTTTGGAGGTTTTATTGGACAATTTGTAGGCTTTCCTACAAAAATGTATTTTTGCTAAATTATTTATTTATTTAACCATTTATGTACACACATTTATATAAACAGACAAGAAGAAAAGAACAGAAAAATACGTACAAAGGTGATGCTTATTTCTAAAGAAATCTCTTCCAGCATACCTGCGATAGGACAGAGGGTAAAAAGAGATGTAGACACCGTGTGTAAGAGTAGAGAGAAAGTAAAATACATAAAATCAAAACAATTCACTTAATAAGATAAAAAATTATATGAGAATATACTTACATACATACATACATACAATCGTACATACTAAAATAAATAAAATACAAAATAAATACCAACGCAACTATGACGAAGTGGAAAGATAGTGTTCTTTCACTCTTCTTTTAAATACTGCAACAGTCTGGCAGTCCCTAATGTCGGGCGGAAGTGAATTCCACAACCGCACCGCGTGCACAGTGAAGGAGTAGGAGTAGAAGTCAGTGGAGTGGGGAGGGGACTTAAGCAGGTTTCTTAGATGCGACCTGCAAGGCACATCAGAAGGACGGGCGTAGGAAAAGCGCTCCCGCAGATAAGACGGAGTTTTAGGATTATGAAGGAGGTTTTATTTTAATTTCCAAATAACTATTGAACCCAAACGCAAGCTTTTTATCAACATTGGCTTAATTTGTTGATCTGCCTGTCACTTAATACGGTTAATCATCCGCACTGGCCAGGTACTGGCTTATTAGTACGTGTGATTAAGCTCACTACCTTAGTAAATGCGGAAATCAAAATTCATTACCAAAATTAGCGCTGCGTTCTGTTTGTAGGATATCGTGCAAAATCGTGCATAACGTGTTTATTTTGCTTTTAAAGATTCAAGAAAAGATAAATAAAATAAAAATGGCCTTTGTTTTTTTGTAACATAAACATATTTTATTTATCTGCCAAACCCATAACTTAATAATAGAAGATTTTGATGAACTAAAAGTCTGAAGAAGAAGTAATTGATTTCCCAAAGGCTGAGTTTTTTGTTTACATCGCAGCCGTTCGGTTAAAAAAACTGACATGACTTTGATTCAGAAGTTTCGCAATGAGTTCACATTTGTGGTGTATTTTCGAGAGAAAGTTTTAATAAGTTTTGTTTAGGTATAGCGCAAACATTCGATTACGTTGGCAACTAAATGTGGTATCTAACGTTCAAACTTACGCACTTTTTACTGAACCAAATTCGCCTTTATCCCTCAGAATTGAACTTGCAAATGTTTCATTTAAACTCGCTGTTATACTAAGCTATGTAAAATTCGATCTTTGTTCCACAATCGAGACAATGTAAGAGGCGTAGCTGTATGTTTTACAAGGCAAAAGGAAATGATAATGTAGGCAAATCCGTTTGTATTGGCATAATATACCTATCTGAACTTAAAAGAGTGGGCGATAGGTACCAAAGAACTGACAAAAAATAAGCCTTTTACACCAATCTTGAACAAGGCTGTCAATGATGATCCCCTTTTAGTTTTTGACTGCAATTGGTTGAGTTCATTAATTCCCACCGAAGTATAATAATTATATCGTATAAAATAATATATAGTATAATTATACAATGTGGAGACGACATTACGACACTAAATTAAATTGCATATATCTAATGACGTTCTTAGTCTGCATACGAAAATTCAGTCAAATATATCCAATAGTTTAGTCACTATAGCTAGTCAAAGATTGGCAAAACTCATAGTCGGCCCATCACTACTATTTAGTTTTTTAGAAAAATCACTTTTTTAAGTTCGATCCTAGGATTTATTTTATTCCAATTCCAAATACTCTTATTCATTAGTATTGCCATTGTTTTCATTTATTGTCATATTGTTGTCTCCACATTGAATATACTTATCTTATAACATATTTTTGTACCTCTATTTGTTATTTTCTTTTTTCTGTAACAAAAAGAATGAGAAAATAATATGCCTAGATCAGAAAACCTTACAAATGAAAAACTTTAGGCATCTAAGTTCACCCATTCGTATCACACGAGCTAAAAGTAAGACAAATATAGCTACCTTACCTACCTGAGTTCACAGACGTCCTATAAAGGACGCCTGAGACGTAAACAAATAAATCCCGAATTGTTCTGAACAAACAGTTACCTACCTTCTCAACTTTATGGCGGCCATTATTTCAGACCTTTTCGATTTGCGGAATCATTTTTACGAGTTTTCACGTGCAATTCGGAAATCCTACTAATATTATAAACGTGAAAGTTTGTATTTTTGGATGTTTGAATGTTTGTTACCCAATCACCAAAAACGGCTGAACGAAATTTGGATGAAACCTGGCATACAGATATTTTATAACCGGGATTAACACATAGAATTACTTTTATTCCGGTAGTTAGTTTCCGTCGGATAATTTCCGAACTCAACGTCGGCAAAGCCACAGACAAAACCTAGTTTTGTTATATTTTGGTGTAACTTGTTTGTCTCATTATCCGAGTGTCGTAAAATATCAACTGTGTGATATAAAACGTAAAGGTCGACGTGTATTTACGATCGATTATAATTTAATGAGTTTTTTATTGCCGAGAGGCACTTTTGGATATGAGTACTGTTGCACGTTTTCGTTATTTTGTAGCAATAATATATATTCAAGCAGTAATATCAACATACTAGTATGTATTTTTCCAAAATAGTAGTAGCTGTAGTGTAGTCTTAAAAATACAAATTATATGAGTATAATGTCTAAGATATAAACCAAAGCTTGCTTATGATAAAAGGCCTATAAACCTACCTATGATAAAACTTGTCTGCACAAGTTTTACAAAACAATTACCGTATAATACATAGGAAAATCTTCAAATTTTCACTCAAAAACTCTGACTTCACATTTTCAATTATCTCACACTGGCATGACTCTTATGATTCAAATTGGCTAACCCAATCTGGGAAACATCTGCCCAATATTTTTCTTATATCATCTTTATCCAGGTGAACTTCGCCCTGTCTCCGAGAAAGCCTAATTTGATCTTAGGAGGCATCCAATTTGTCTCCCAAAGTAAACACTCGGTGGCCAGACTCATCCTCTCGCCAAGAAATTCAATTAAACCTAGTAACTCTGTTGCATGTCCTTGCTACGTTACCTATGTATGTGTATGTATTATGTATGGTACATGGAATAGTGTGGAACATATAAAGGATACTGGTGTTAGAGTAGGTATAGTCCTTTTCACAATTATACATTATGGCCACGAGAATAAACATCACTGTCATGCAAAATTAGAGTTAAATGACTATGAAAGGACTGTATGGACAAATTGAGCAGAACTCTAATTTGCTGTATTGCACCTTACCATAGAGAAAAATCAACAGACGCAATAGACAAATTTAATTATTATTATTATTTTTATTTATTTCAGAACATTATTCCATATAAAAATTGTTAGTAAGACTTAAAACTATGTTAGTAACTTATAACTACTATTGTTTTTATTTTACATTAAAAAGGACACAACCGGAGCTGTGTACCTTATTCCAATGCCTCACTATAGGACACTCCACGTTGTCTACTATGGTGTTCAGAAGGCTGTTGGGGCTGCCCCGGACACGATGGATCAGGGAGGCCACTCTCTTGCGCACTAGAGCCCTAAAGCAGTCAATGCTGACCTCCGCAAACATCCCTAATGCACTGCAGTATCGCGGCAACCCCATCAGCATCCTGAAACCATTATTGTAGAGGACCCGTAGGGCATTGAAAGCCTTCTGCGTATAGCGAACCCACAGGCTGCAAGTGTACAGTGGGTTCGCTATACGCAGAAGGCTTTCAATGCTATAATGCTTTAGTTATACTGTCTTTATAATTTAGTCATTTCTCTCACTTTTCAACTTTGGGTGTCATAAATGGCAGTTAAGGTATTCCTAAGGTATTGCAGCGGCATCTAGATCGCCACATGCGAACTATGCATCACACTGACGTCAGGAAAAATCCTGCGTCGCACAAGCAGAGTTTACCGCGTGACTAGCATATATAGAACGTCCCGACATCGATCGTCGGGCAGTAGCCCACCAGAGACGACAGCCATCTGGTCGGAAGATCCTCTCTTCTCTATGGAGGATGAGTGAACTTTACACCCTGTTCCTCATGCCTCTATAGTGTGTCGATTTCTAGTCGCAAATGCGATCATTAATACGTTTGCCTAGCATGGTCTTTTATGCTCAGCAGAGGCCCTAGTGTGAGTTTCTTTTAACCATCTTGACTTTACGCATAGACCGCGTTCGGCGCTCCGATTGGCAGCCAGCCGGCCTTCACCAGTGAAGGGCCATTCGGAGCGCCGAACGCGGTCAAAAGAAACTAACACTAGGCCCTCTATAATCGTTTACAGGGTGTTACGTGAATGAAATCTGTTCTCAATCGAAAAGTTTTAAAGACTACCTATCTAAACTAATATTATAATAAAGAGGAAAGATTTGATTTCTGTATGTTTGTTGGTTACGCTTTCACGCTAAAAGAGCTGAACAGATTTGGATTAAATTTGCACATGGGTAGACTATGACCTGGGTAAGGACATAGGATAAATTTTATCCCGATATTCCCACGGGATCGAGACTTATGCGGGTGCAACCGCGGGGCGCAGCTAATTTTCAATATTCCTAGCTCCTGAACGTTCCTAATCATACATAACTTAGTATATATATGGTAGCGAACGTCTTGCATGGTTTGAGATGTGCGGTCAAGCATAGCTCAAGTAGAATCTTGTGTCGCTTAAGAAATACCTTCCAGATATTCCAAACTTTGACTAATATTACTATACCTACTTTTATTAAACATCATTTCTATTTATCAGCCTCAATTTTTTGCCTTTAAACCTAAGCGGGTAGGCTTAGGGAAATTAGGTTAACTTAAAAAAAAACCTTTATTTAGGGATCCGCACTTCGAAAAAAAAAATTGATGCTGTAGAATTGACCGTGACGTATATCGATTAATGGGAGAAGATGTTTTTCAACTATAATGTTAAGTTTGTTTTTGGGATAAATTCATCCCAACTACGGAACCCTTCATTATGCGTGGTCCGACACGTACTTAACCGGTTTTTATATCTTGGTCCCTAATTTTTTTTACTGAACAAATGTCTAGTTTTTGTAATACGCCCGACAATATTAAATTATATTTCGTTTTTAATATTCTCATGTAAGTGAATTACTGTAAATTCATATGAGACTAAAGTTATCTCCAACTCAATTTAGGGTAACACTTTTCACTTATAGTTTATTTATTCCACTGTGACACTAACATAACGTAACATCACGGCTATAATATTCAAAGGGTTAGGCAGAGGTGTACCTAGTACACCCACACGGCAATACTATTCACTTTTATATGTCAAAAATACATAAATATAACGAAATTAATTAGCCTAAAATGTTGGTCCCAATCTACGGAAGAAAATCACCCCGTCACCTTCTGTTAGCGTAGCCTCGTGCTACGGCGTAGTACCTACTGCGTAGCAGCCTACGCTTCCCTTCTAATAAACGTCATACTTAATCGGGATCATCAATTTTCTTTCTAACCCGAGTTGTCATCACCCTCTTTACTTTATAAGTATCTAGGTATAATTATGATTGAGGCATAAATAGTGTTCATTTACCAATTTCTAAGGCTCATTCATCATTAATCTCATCAATTTAATTGGGGTCGGCACAGATCGAACTTTTATCGCATTTATTCCAGCCGTCATCTCTTTTGCGGCCATAATTATCATCTTTAACCCACAATACATTCATTGTTTCCTAGGTCTTCCTCTGTTCTATATCGCTTACCATGTTGATAAAAAAAACATTGTTCATAATACCTTATGAACAAGAATTTTTAACTCACACATAGAAGTAAACATTTCTGAGTCTTTTTTATCGTTCTCGAAATTCGAGAATATCTATCGGAATTGGCAGACTAAAGTAACAATGGAGCACATCTGTCGCAGCATTGACATCCATTGGAATGGACAACGTTGAGAATAAAAAGTTAGTACCGAAATGGTTTAATTCTATTGTTACAATCGAAACTGAAGTTTACAACGCGTATACTATTGGTTGGACTTTTTCAGTTTCGTTGTTTTATTTGGAACAGGATTTAAAACGTATTGACTCGTTATGAGAATTGAAATATTAGAAATTCTCTAAGAGCTATGTATGCTGTAGGTATGATTTTGATATGTGTGATGAAACAAAGCGTCCTTTTCATTGTTTGGAGTTAATATGTTATGAGTTGTATTGCAATACGTGGTTAGCTAGCGACCTCGATAATTTTTTTATTTTACCACGATGGTCCTTGTTTATCAATTATAACTTCTAGTTACAGCTATATGTAAGCGGGCACGCCCTTTATGCCTGGAGGCTTTTATTTAGATATTGTTTTCGTTTAGTTCTTTTTATTTCTGCTTGAGTATAGTTCTCGATATTTTTGGTTGGTATATTGGCGTATGCTAGCTGTCATATGGCTATTAATTTTATAATTTAAATTATGTTTTGTGTTGCGTAATGTAAATATTATTTTGCATACTATTATTTAGAATCATTTTTTTCTAACTGAACAGACAGCTGTGCTGCTGGGGAGTTTGCGCCACTTCTTCTTCCCAGCTAAAGCACTAGGAAGTGGTAAAAGGTGGGTGTTTTGGGGGACTGTCTTATGTAATTTTGACGTTTGAAAAGTGCTGCTTCTCAGCCTAGATTGAATAAATGACTTTTGAATTTGAATAATAAATAACATTGCCATATTGCATAACTAGTTGTTGTTGTTGGTCGACCATAGTCGACAAAAAAAACATCCCGTTTGAAAAATCGAAGTACCTAGTAGCAGATGCGTTGCTCTTTGACATTCAATCACACAATGGATAAAAAAAGACATAACTAAAATAAGACTAAAATCTACTGAATTGAAATAAAATGTCTAGAAGGTTTCTGAACCACATGCTACATGAAAAAAAAATTGCCAATCTACCTAAAAACAAACCACAAAGGTTCCAACCACCAACTGCACAATATCTAGGTCGGCTGATACATATTTTTGCATGCCCAAACACGGAGAGTTCACCTAAAAGGGAGGCCAATCGATGGTGATCAATCAAAATCTCATTTAAACACGTCACTTTGGCGGAACCATCTATCCGTCTTGCGTAATTTCAGCGTAACACTGTGTTGGTACTGTTTGACAAGATGCTAACGCGGTCTGCTGATTTTGTAATTAAATTCATTTTGGGGTAAAAGAAAAACTAATGATGAAGAGGAATTACACTTGGCAATCGCTTTCAAAGCGTTTCGTGTTTCTAAAACGACTTTCAACAGGATTGACACAAGCTTTTCGGTATAGTTTGACCGAGACCGCTGTACCACGCTCTCCCCCCGTCTCGCCGCACACATACCTAAGGCACGGAACAGCGGTCTCGGTCAAACTATAGCATATTTCAGTGTCATATTTACATTTTTGTCTTTACCATCATTGTTACCGCTGATAGAATGTTACTTCGTGATACTTCTTAAGGGTACTACTTCGAAATACGTATTTTCTGCCGAAGTTACGGATGCTTTGCGCTCCGCCTGACTCACGGACGTACCGTGAGTGAGACGGAGCGCGAAGCGTCCGTAACTTCGGCCAAAACTATGGACTCCGCTTAGGGAATAGGGCCAGACGCGAGAGATCACCGCCGCCGATCGCCTCCACAAGGACACGGTAGTGCCCCGCCCAACCCGGGCAGACCTCTACCATATCCTCCGGGCGATCCACACAATGGTGACACCCGGGCGTTTCCTCCCGCCTTATCCAGAACAGGAACCTCCCGAAACGTTCACTCTGTCTCAAATAATGCTTAGCGTTGTATTCATAGTATTATAGTGGCGTTTGCATATTTTGGTTGAGATGGACGAATTGTATTTGGCTTTTTGAATAAAGATTATGATTATGATTATTATTATGAAACAACCGTGTCCGGTGAGGACCTGCGTCAGGCCGAGAGTGAGGACGCCGTGGCGCCACTCTAGCCACACCTCAAAGAGGATACTTATCGCCACAATTGTGGCGATAAGTAAGTTAGTAATCATTCTTGAGAATTATTTGCTAACTTTTATCGTTGTAAAAATATTAAACACAAAACAGGCGACTTATCATCACATTCTAGTTTACAGTAGGAACTAAGCGTATGTTAGTTATGAGCCATAAAATTGGCAACGTTTCGGAAACTTGCAAATAGGCAGATAAGTTTTATAGAATTTTAACTTTCCGAACTTATACCAAATGTTTTTGGCAGAAAGTGTACTAATTTCCTGCTTGCCCAGATAAGGTGTAAAAGTTAGTTTTTTTTTGCTAAATGCTTTTCTTATATTGGGTACCTACAAAGGCCCCGCTTGAATCACAAACCACTGAATACATTTAGCATTACACGTATTTAAAACATCATACTGTCTCTGTCATCTTCCAATAGCATAATCAGCCTATAATGTTCCCACTGCTGGGTCATAGGCCCTTCTCTTCGAGAAGGAGTGGGCTGTAAACTACCACCCGGGCCCAGTGCGGGTTGGTAGATGTTACATGTCTTCGAATTATTGGTTCTAGCACATGCCGGCTTCCTTACGATGTTTTCCTTCACCGTTTCGAGAGCAGTGTGGTGATGTAATTATTTACACAAAGTAAAGCGCCTGGTTGGTTTCCAACCCACGACCTACAATTCTTAAGTCGAGGCCGTTACCACTGGCCCACTACAGTCCTTCTTCAAATGATTCCTGGAAATATAACGTTTAGCTGTAAATGTTTTATTGATTAGTGGTGCAAGCCATCTAAGTGTTGTATTTAAACTTAAAACGCTATTATTATTAACCATTCAATAATTTCCATTTTCTCCAACATCAGTCTCTTCTCGCCTCTCTGGCTTATTTCCCGTCAGTCAACATACTTAATTCAGTAGCAAACTTTGCCAATAGTACTTTAAAACTTCGACAAGCTTTGACGATGATCGTGTGTGATGGGAATTGCGTGCAATGAAAGGAATGGTTATTAAAAGGGAAGAAGTACTTCTGAAGACTTTTTATTCCGTTTCGATTCAATAATCACTTAATGAATTTATTCTTTTGTTTAAGTGTTTTGAACGATTTTGGCTTGAGTTGGCCGATTGTATCAAAAAAGTCAAATTATTTTGTTCAGTGATATCATTTGTTTGTGATTTTAAGGTCAATAAATAACCTGGGTTTACTACAGGTAGACCTCTGTCTAACCCTTCGGTCAATACAGGCATGATGTTATGTTATGTGTATATTTCCTACACAGAAAAGACAACGTGTGCTCAGAAAAATATATAAAAACGGTTAGTTTTTTATTTAAGGTAAAAACATTAAAGGTTCACTTAATTTTGGGTCTACCTGATCGTTACAAATTACAATACAATCCATGTTAAATTAATTCAACCGGTTATTCAACTAGACTAATGTATTTACATTACATGGCCAAATTAGCAGGCATTTGTATACAGACAAATGATGAAGCCAAACAGTAATGATGACAACCAAACGTTCATGTAATTTTGACGTTCAAAAAGTGCTGATTCTTAGCCTAGTATGAATAAATGACATTTAATTTTCTCATTATATATGTAGAATAGCAAGTCGCACGTGACTATAAGGAGTCTGTTTTGTGGTGGAGATTTGATAAATGATAAAGAGAGAGCAAAGTCAAAGTCAAACCATTTATTTCAAATAGGCCCTTGTAAAGCACTTTTGAACGTCAAAATTTACAAAAAAATTGAATTGATTCTAGTCGCCTCTTTCAAAAGGTAGTTTTCGTATGAAGAAGAATGGGCAAGAAACTCCACCGTTACTCTTTTAAAATGTTTTACAATATTTTGTATATGTGTATTAGCTATATAATCATATGTGAAGACGATGCACCTAGAATAAAATTACTATACCACAATAGGTAAAAAGAATTAAAAATGAAGCAACGACAGATAATTTAATTATGTGATAGATACATGGTGCTCATGCCACGAGCATACCACGGTTTTTTCCCATAGAGATTTACAATACATCATGCCACGATACTAAGTATCACGCTTTGGTTCGTCCACAATACACCATTCCAACTTGTTGCGAGTATTTAGCACCTATTTTATTTCTGAAATCATAAGTTCATAACGTAACATCATATAAACGGTGAAGGAAAACATCGTGAAGAAACCTGAGAGATTTTTCTCGACGGCATGTGAAGCCAAGTCAGAGGCGCATGGGTGGCATAAAAACTCTGACACCTGAACGAAAAAGAAAGAAAGAAGTACATAACATCACGCCTCTTCTCCTCAAAGGGTTAGGCAGAGGCGACCTATAGTAACACTATTTCACCAGTAGTTTGCCCCATTATATTAATCTTAAATCTCAAATCGTTTATTGCAATCCATAATGTACAATTACAGGTGGTAAATGAAAGAAAAAATAATAGAAACAATAATGGACCCTGTCGGGCACAGCAAATTTTTAATAGGTAGAGAGAGGAAGAGAGCTTTATTAATTTTCCTTATTATTAAGTTATAATTATTTTATATCCTATTACCTATGTACTTATATTTCCATTCATTCGATTATTCTATTAATATTTTATATGCAGGTCTATCTATTCATATATTATTTATTTAATTATATTTGGTATTGCTTATTTCTTTACTCGCTTAAAAATTGTTCATTATTATTAATGTAGTATAATTATTAAGTTATAATTTATTTTTTGTTATTTTACTTAATAAAATACATCTGTTATTCATAGTTATGTATTATTATTAATGAATTTATCCATTACAATCATTTTATATCCTATTATCTATGTATTTCCATTCATTTACTTATTCTATTAATATTTTATATGTAGGTCTTCATTTATTATTTATTAAATTATATTTAATATTGCTTTTCTTTACTCGCTTAAAAACTGTTCGTTATTATTATTAATGCTATATAATTATTAAGTATTATAGTATAATTTATTTTTGTTTTTTTACTTATTGAAATATATCTGTTATTCATAGTTATGTATTATAATTATTTAATTTATCCGTTAGAAATTCTAGTAAGTAATAGCTTTTTTAAACTAAGAATTGCTTTAGTTTATTTAAAAATAAACCGAGAATCTTGTATTTCTGAAAGTAAGGCTTGCAACTATCTGTTGGTTCTATAATTTGCAACCTATTAATTAACATGCCTTATTACTCGCATACCTAAATTCCACAACAAAATACCAAACTAAAATCACAAGAAATAGCTATTCCGATAGCGTTCGGTAAGCAGATTAGTATTTCAATTACGTACAAGTTGGCCGGCTGCCATTTCACACAAGTTATAAGAGCCGGTTCAGAAACGCGCGCTATTATAGCACTTGTAGACTATACGTTACAATAGCCTGGCAACTTGTCGCGAGCTATTTATTATTTTGATACCTTAAGAGGTTTGGTATATTGTCTTGAATTGGTTTGTCATTTTTGTTTATATGTTATCATCACTCCTTGGCATTGAACGTCTATGCTGGCCTATAATGAAAGCAATAAAGGTTGAATTGGACTATATTCCTGTGACGGAATGGGTACGTAAACCCTTTCCAGTGAGGATGATGGAATAAGACCACGTAAATCGTGAACATAAAATATATTTTATAAAATACAAGAAAGGGAATAGGTAGGTTTATGATCACAAGATACCCTTAATTCCCTTGGGAGTAGCGCAGTAATCTATTGGTTCAGCCTGGTGTGATTATGACCCCAGTGGATGTGCCATACTGCACGACAGGGATGGCGACGGTCGGCGGATGGTCGCGCCAGACGCGTAGACAGCTCGATGTGGCCACGCGAGTAAAATATATACCCGGCGCCCCGGCACGGAGCTCGATGTTTACCGAATTTTCCGGATTTAACTCGGTGATGGTAAGCCGGAACTTTGAACGGTTAGCCGGAACTTTGCACCCTGGAAATAATGTCCAGCGTCATAAGATGACTTATGAGACCAGTCAGCCGTTGATATTCACCCGTCGACTATGCCCACCTATTGTTGAGTTCCTCTCTCGCAGGCTGCAAAATGTCCTAAGACCAACAGACTGCTGGTGTCAGTCAATCTCAGCCTTCAACCATCTCCTTTCCTGGAAAGCTATAATTAAAAAGATTAACAAAAATTGGAAGGTAAAAGTCAACCTCCATAGAATTCCCGGGCTTGGTTTCTGATTGTCAATATCACAACACAAAGGGAGGGACAAAAATATTGGTCTCGATGTATATAGCGATCCTATAAAGCAATCAAGATACTAGAAAGATCATTGTTTGGTTGTGAGGAACGAAAATCGTTTAATATTCATTTCAGAAAAGAGAGGTTTTATTCAATTACTTCAATTATTTGTTTTTGAACTATGCGAAATATTATTGTACTATGTAGGTACACATCTGCCTAACACTTCAGGGAATACTGGCCTGATTGTATGTTATATTATTTCAATTATTATTTTCCTAAACATTTCCATGTTTACTTAGCTACTTTAGAATAAGCTGCTAGTCTTAAAGAAACTTCGCAGGAGCGGCCAGTACTCGAGTCAGTATCGACGAAGATTGATGGAAACGTCTTGTCACTCCAATCTCCTGGTCGGCGACACGACACCTGCAAGATAAAAAACACGGTGAAGATGAATTCGATAAATTAATGCAGATCGACGATAGTTTAATTTAATAATATTCAGATAGGCCCAAAATATTCTTTTTATGTTAGTTTAAAAAAAAAAACTACTTACGGATGCAAGAGTGAGTGAAGCGACCTCTGGTCTGGGGACACCCCGACTTGGACAGGTTAGGTTAGGTTCCTTTATACCCGGAGGAGCCCCGCTAAGCGGGGCTGCGTCGACTACGGCTCCAAAAATGTTATATTAACTATGTAACATTTTTTTTTTTCCTTGACCTTGACCTTCGAGACGTTTGACATTGACCTTGAAAATGTGTCTTCTACGAACTGGTGGGTGGGGTATGACTTCTCCTCTTCCTCTCTCCACCCTTCCACCTACCTCTACATTTCATTTATCAACCTATTTATGAGATTTGTCATATAAAAATCGTTTAAAAAATAATTTGTCAGCTGTTATTATTTAGCCATGAGCCATCTTAAAACTGTTGATGATAAAAAATTTGTGCCATTAAAGTTGAGACTTGACGCACCACGTAGTTTGACTTGCGCAGTAGATGATTTATGGATCTCTTTTTCGGTATGAGGCCCCCGCCGGGGCATCATCGGGGCGGCGGCGGGAGGCACGGTTAAGTCTCAACTTTAATGGCACGACTTGTACCTACCTTGCCCCGTTTTACTCCGGTACTAGATTTTCTAGGTTAATACCGAATGAATGTGCCTTAATCCGGATATTTTAGTTCAAAGTTTTCTCCACCAGTGACACTAGCTAGATCGTCTCTCTTAATTACAAATGTTCATTATCTCTATGCCAAGCTGAATTCTACACTTACCACATCAATGTTACAAATGGCCATATTATATAGGTATGTTCGGTATATAGACTTTCGACATGCTAACTCAATTGAGGAGAACTGATAAACCCTTGTTATGTACATACGATTTAAATGTGGAAATGTTAATATTGTAATGTAGTTGTATTGTTGTTGTAGTGTTGATATTGTGTGTAGTTGTTGTAATGTTGGTATTGTGCGTTGTTGTATTGTGTGTGTTGTATTGTTGTTGTGTTGTATGTATATAGCCATTGTAGGTCTATAAACTTTCTGACTATATATTATCATAAAATATTCTATTGGATTTTCTTGAGGTAGTCTTTCTAGGTGTTTCAGTGTTGCTTGTGTGGTAGGTTGTTTAAAAAACTATTTTCGGTATATTTAAAATACAGCATTTGATTTCGAGATTTGAAATCAACTGAAAAAGTCCAAATGAAAATTCCTTTGCAATCTATCCTTTTTCTTATAAACGGCAACGGTGGTTTAATTCTACTACATACCTTGGTAGCAACGTTATATTGAAGGTAGGGGCATCCGGGGCCTTGCGGGTCGGTGGGAATGAAGAAGAATGGGTAAGACAGACATTGGGCACCCGTTCTCCTTCACAGAATAATAAACCGAGACGTCCTGAACTAGTCGGATCGCGTTCCAGTCGACCTCGCACTTGTGAGACAAGTAGTGGTATCTTACACACAAAACCACGTGTCTCACAAGTGCGAGGTCTACATGTCACTCGTAGACAAAATGAAAAAACGTAAGTTGACGCTTTTTATTTTATTTTTATTTATAATTCTGTTGTAGCTTATTCGTGGTTATGTTAAATTATTAGTTCTTAAGTAGATTACTCCGTTTAATTGTGTGGCTAAATAACTAGAAAAAGTTGTGAACTAATTACCAAAATATTCTTTAGATTTTGTCAACATTCATTCTGTATGACCGCGGGGGCATTTCGGGTGGGGTAAAACGAGCAAGGTGCCCGTTTATGTTAAGTTAATCTTTTTTCTGCAGATACAATTATGGTTCGTCACTACCAATGGAAGACAGAACATACTAAATGCAGCTTAAGGGATATGGAAAATGCCGAAAGCACCTTTAGATATCATACCAAAACCCAAAGCACACGTCCAAAAGCGAACTACTAGAAGACCACCTTTAAAAAAAAAACTGGAAGAAGTTCAAACACTGAAACCAGCTTAGAAGAAGAAAGGAAAGAAGAAAAAGACCAAGAGAAAAGAAAAAAATATCAGAAAAGAAGACATTGGTGTTTGTACCCAGGATTGGTAGGATTGGTATACTCGGAATCTAGACAGGCGTTGGTCACTTGCCGTGTACGTTACAGATGAGCCCACAGTTGTGCCGGCAAAGAGACCAGACTTCGATTATCTCAGAATTATAGTAGAGTATGATAATTATTTTACGTTAATTAAAAAAAACATTAATGATACTGATAAGTGGCTTTTGTTTTTTTTTATTATCTGGTTTTTCTTAGGTTTTATTCAAGATTTTCCTGAAGGGGCCCGCCCGCATTGCCCCAGCTTCCCGTACGTCCTTTTTTCTCAATTTATTTACGTCCGAGCACAATCCGATTTGTCTGACGCAATCTTGGTGGCAAAGTATTGCTTTTGCACCGTAGTCGGGATAAACGATGCCCGCTATTGATATTATGAGTCAACAGAATTTTCTTTTATCATTTACGTACACGCATTTTGAATAAGTCAATATATTTTTCCAAGCAATAAGAATTCTAGGCATATCTTTTAAAATTGAAAGAATAAACTGGTTTTTTAATGCAAAAAAAGAACGTGAACAAAATTAAATAGGAATATACGTTTCGGAACTTATTATTTTAAAACAACGCGAACTGAATCAATTCCGTCCACATTACCAAATAGGTTGACTCCCTTGCCTCCCCATTATCATTCTCGTACATTCACCACACGTAATGTTTCCATGATATTCATCCAAACAGCCATTTTGATCGATCCCAATAACATTTCAATCACACAGAAATAGCATATCAAAAGCATTTTATCAGGAAATTGCTGAAGAGCTATTACGCAGACAGTAGCAGTTATACGTAAAACTAGGTTGCGCGCCACTCGTAGGGCGGCGGCCGCAGGGGGGTAGGTATGGGTGTCGTATCGTAGCAACGAGCAGCATCCCTCTCAGTGCGCTCCCGACGATCGTGCCGAACGCCCGCGCGCCCCTCCCTGACATTCCACTCCGTTCAACTTGAACGAACCTAACACGAACGTTCCATTCAAATTCAGTGTAGTGATAACCAAAATGTTCATGCTATTCATACTACTGACTGTCTACCTCATAACTCTATGCCATGGTTAATGTGTTAATTGCAATGGATTTGAGATTATCGGCGTGAGATAAGCCTGCCACGGAGTTGACGGACCGTTGTGGGTCTTTTCAACTGCTTCGACAGTTGGTGAGTTTTGTCATTGGATTTTTATCTCTTGCATCGTTTTTTCTCCGTAGTTCTCATACTCTTTTGTACTTAGTTCGTCCGTACGTTCTCTACATACAGAGTAAAATACCGTATAATTTGTTATCGTCTACAATTATCTAAGTACGCGTGTTTTATGTCGTCATTTGTTACGCCCAGCGGAATTAAAATTAATTGCTTGGTGTAATTTACTTTCGCTCCAATATATCTGTTTCAAATTAAATTTTCTACTACACAGCTTATTTTAATTCTATTTCATCTAAGGTTCACATTTTGTAATTAGTTTGGGGGTTGAATTTCGATATCTTGTATCTTTATATTCCTAGGAGAAAAGAGGGTAACATTCTACCTGTTATCAGCCTAAAGGTAAATATACTTACCTACTTATATGTGTAGGTACCTATGTATTTCCTTTTTTCCGCATAGAGCGGACACAATTGAGACGAAATATGATATACAGGCGGATTAGTCATGTTGTTCCGCACGGCACGAGCTGTTAAAAGCATTAGCAGAATAATATTCTTCCAGTGTGTGTTGGTAAAGGTATGGCATTATATATGCCTATTATTACATTATCTACTATTGTAAGAATACCGTTCGCAAAATACGCGCATTGACGTGGAGTTGCTGACATCAGCCCGCTGACAGGCGCGACGCGGCTCCGGTAGATCAATTTCCATGAAGTTTCATATTAATTGTTCCGTAGCGTCTGTCTGCGGGAGCCTTTACCTTTTACCTATTGTAAGAATACCATCGCGTAGCGTCTTTCTGCGGGAGCCTTTACCTTTTACCTATTGTAAGAATAAGAATTGAAAGGTGTCGCTTCAAAATTCAAGAATGAAACTTCTTCTAACGAATAATTTCGCGGATACAATGCAATTACGTTCCAGTAGTAGCGATATTTCTCAATCTCAATGTCCAGTTCTTTATGAATTAATGGGTCACAATTTAAACAAAAGTTAATAAGTATATTTGTAGACAAAAGATCAACACTATTTCAACATTTTAAGTTAACAAGAATATTCGTTGAGTCGTTTGGAAACTGAACAGTTTATTTTAAACACAATAATTGGAGCTACATCATTTTCATTGTAAATCAAACACTTTCTGTAATAAATAAATAAATGAATAGATCTTTAGATTGTAGATCTTTGACAGTCGTTTCGAGTAGTCAGAAGCCCGAAAGTCTGACAACCAGTCTTGCAAAGTCGTATTAGGTTACCCAGTAAACGGGTTGTAGAGGTCAGTATCCAGCTGGTCCGGTTAGACTGGCAGCCAACCCCAACATAGTTGGGAAAAGACTAAGCAGATTAAATAGATAATAGGTATCTGATCCACGGGAAGAACGAAAACATGTGGCATGAAAACAAGGTCGTAAATAATTATGATCGTGTTTTCATGCCACAACTTTTTATAAGCCTACACTCTTTGGTCTATTATCAATTGCTATGATTGGTTGTTGCTGTTCACGAAGGTGCATTTGAAAAAGTTGGCCAATTCATAATGAATCTTTTAGAGCTAAATAGAGCCATACTTCATAATTCAATTTTTGTGTTATTCATTAACTAGCTGCGCTCCGCGGTTTCACACGCATAAGTCTCGATTCCGTGGGAATATCGGAATAAAAAGTATCATCTCTCATAACTAGGTTGCATGGTCCACCCGTGTGCCAAATTTCATCTAAATCAAAAGGCCCTTTCCCACATTTAAGAAATTTCAAAATCTAGTCACAATCTTATCTAATCGACAATAAATGTCTAAGCTTGTGAAAATTGTAGGTAAATTAGAAGGTTATTTACCTGATAAATCGACATTGTAATTGTACATTATTACTTTAATACTTTCCCTTAAACTTTTTACAGAGATGGAACATTAATCACTACGCTTTCACTACGTGTTAACGATTGAGTTTATGATGTCCGAAAAAAACATCGAAAGAACATAATGTAATAATTTAATATTGTAACAAACATAGTAGGTATGTTTGTTTGTTACTCCTGTCAAATTAGAAGTAGAATCCACAGCCGAATCACAGTATAAATAAGTAACAGTATTACGTCTTCATAGAACACGGCCGAAACGACGCGCTTCAAAATCTCAGTGTATGCAACAATCTCGAGTGCGCGGCAGTTACGCACGGACGCAAAAGGTTTATCTACCGAGTGGCCGTAGGTAATTATTTCAAGGTCACTGCCGAGACGTAATACTGGTACTTTATTATACTGTGGCAGAATGCTTATGAAGCGTGTCTTTTCGCCATAGGTGTTGTAAAATTGTGACCAAGTTATTCAAGCGGCTGAGTAGAAATTAAATTACATTAATTGCTATGATAATGTTTTTGTATGGTAGATCTTCTAAGATACTTTACAGGCCAATTTTTTTTTTAATTTTAAATCTACGTGGCGAGTACCTACTACCCACATCTATACTGAAAATATATTCCTGAAACTTTTAAACTCCATCACGCCTACTATAATTAATGACATAGTTAATGATCCACCTTTTTAGTTTAGACAGAGGCCTGTGCAATTGGTCACTAACCCTTGGCAGCGGTGGCAAAGGTTAATATTTCAGCAGTGGTTTGACATGACCCTTACATTTTTAAAGTGAAAACAGAGCGTTACAAATCACCTTAAATGCATAGGTAATTCAAAAATTCGACCTGTACCCCAATGTAAACCAATTTAAACCTAAAAATTAATTGAATTATTTTCTTGGTCAAGTATTTGCAATGATTTTTCATTTTATACCATACAGTATGAAATGAATGACGTCAATTTTGATTCGAACTGATTTCAATTGATATAACTTATTCCAAATTCAAAGCAACATTGCTCTGTCCACAAATGTGTCACAACGAATTAAGCAAGTAATGAGTTATTTTGAGGTCTAAACGTCAAAAGGAAAAAAACACAATTATTTAAGAGCGTTTATCCTAAAAGTTGGCAACATTTGCGATGTTGCCAACTTTGTGTCATTCATTATTAATATTCAAGTTGCTAGTTAGCCATATTTCTTATTTCCATACAGTAATATTGCCAAATTAATCAATACAGGGAAATATTTGACATCTATTTGTGACGTTGCCCGCTTTCAGAATAAACGCTAATGCTAAGAATTTGTCTTTCTATTCATCGATACTTATGAACTTTCCGCTCGCAAAAGTAAATGGAAATGTTCTGAGAACTTCTCATTGTAACTTGAATATCGTGAATAGATATTGTAATAATAAAATGATATCGAACATTGTTAAGATGATATGAATAAATTTTCTCAAACATAATTGAGTTTAGGTGTAAGTTGTTCGTGAAAATAGTTTTGTATAAGTTTTTATTTAATATCATATTAATGTCTACCATATTTAGGTCCATAGACATGGCGGGCTGATACCAGTCGGGGGTGCGGCTAATGTACAAGTATCTCTCGGGCCCCCGACTCATGGTACTAGAACGAACAGTGGAGTTTTAGTCGGTAGAAGTTCGACAGAACCCTCCTTTCTTCGAAGACGGAGGGTATCCATGACGAATTCCTCACTCCCCACAATAAAATAAGAAATAAAACCATGCTTAATCGCAGTTAGAGATGAAAAAGATGTAAAGTTAACTAGTAGAACCTGGTCGACCGAGCTCTGTCTGGGTGAAAACAGATAAACATATCGTCCAGGTATACCAACGTTGTATCACATTTCCGAGGCTGTGAAAATAGAGAAAACGAATTTTCCCAAATATGAAACCTAGCTAGATCAGTTTTTCGCCCCCGTAAACCCCTATATTGCAACTTTCATCGAAATCGTTAGAGCCGTTTTCGAGAACGTGATTACAAATAACGGGGTGGATTTTTGAGATAGGGCAGTAAGGGCAGCTGAATGGACAAGATCTATTGACATCAAAAAAGTTTTTGTGAAAACTGCCCATTTTCTTGCTATTTGTTTTTCAAAATCTGTGAATGCAAATCAAAATATCTCAAAAAGTTAAGACCAGTCTTCTAAGACCGTTTTCCTGTAGCTACCACGGTTAAGGTAGCTGTCCTGACGCCCCATTTCAAATATCTACCCTGTTGTATATATACAAATACTGCTCATTTCATAATATAGAATAAGTAGCTCATTGTTGATGATGAGATCATTCGTAAATTCTGGAAAAGGACATTTTTTGTAGGTCAAAATCCAAAAAAGAACTACATTAACTTCACTGAAAATATTCACCCAGAAGACGCCAAACTGATTACTTCCATCTCCCAAGGGAAATAAGCTTAATGATTATTTTAAAATGGAGGTGAATAATGTGAATACCTCCAGCGTTACTCGTAATGCATTCACACTCGATTAAGTGTCTCAGCTCGACCCTCAGGAGAATATGGGGGTGGAAATACTTATTATCATAATAATATTACACCTAAACTACCTCGTCGGTCTAGTAGTCGCATGTAGAACATGGAGTCTTGGGTTAGATTCCCAGGTCATTGGGTCTTCCCATCAAAAATTACTCAGGGAGACTGAATTTTGTACCCGGTTGATGGCAATAGGCTCGCCCCCTATTGCTTGGGACTAAAACATAACTGGCGAAAATGTGGGTGTTACTATAGGTACACCTCTGTCTAACCCTTCGGGGAATACTGGCGTGATGTTATGTACAGAGGATATATTTTGTTTGTTTCACATCTCATCTAAATGGACGTTAACGTATTAATGTGTATTGTATGACTCTGTCAACTCACTGCTGACCAAAGGAACTCTTATTGCCTACCCACACCTTTCTCATGGAAATATTATTTTTATTACATGTATTCAAAAAGAGGTAGTTTATGCGTAAACAGGAACCAAAATAGCTTTTTAATCCTTAGGGACTAAAAGTGATTTAAATTTGGAATGTGGATGTTGTGAGTAAAAATTTTAGTCACGAACGAGATCAATCACGAACATTGTATGAACAAGTAACAGGCTGAAGATAAAGTTAAACGAGCGCGAGCCAAATAAAAAAAAAAGATTGTGATACAATAAAAAACGCGCGAAATGTATTCCGCTTACGTTCGTAATTGTTTACTCAAATTCGGATTTCACGTTTTATAAAAATTGAGTGTGTCTTCCTCAAGTAGTGAGAATGAAATAAATAAACACAGGTACTATTCTTATTCTTAAGTTGCACTTACTTATTTTCTCATAGAGGGTGCTAAAAAGTAGAGTGTCTACCTTGGGAGCAACACTATTTTAAGCTCGAGTGAGGTACTTTCATCTTTCACTCTGCTCTGAAGAAACACTGTCACCTTTAAAATAGTTGTTTGCTCCCTAGGCAAACAATGTTATATTAATACTAGCTTTTGCAGTGGCTTCGTCCGCGTGGAGGTTGGAGATTATCCCATGGAAACGTACTACCGAGATATAAGGTATCCTCTATCCTAACCCAGGTCATGGTCTACACATGTGCCAAACATCAAACATCATCCATTCAGCCGTTATAGCGTGAAAGCGTAACAAACTAACTCACTTCCGCATTTATAATATTAGTAAGGAAATACTAGCTTTTGCCGCCGCTTCGTCAGCGTGGAGGTTGGAAATTATCCCAAGGGAACATCAAAGAGATAAAAATTATCCTATGTTCTAACCCAAGTCATTCGCCAAAATCCGTTCTGCCGTTATGGCGTGAAAAGACAGAGTTACTTTCGCAATTATAATATTAGTAGAAATGGAAGTATGGATTATTACGTATGGACATTTAAAGGTTAGTCTCTCCACCTATGGATCGGCTGGAGTGGTTTGAATTTCGGACGATGAAATCGACATCCTAACGTTTCTTCTTACGAGATTTATGTTTCCATCTTCTATAATTCAAGGGTATGCGTTTTTGTGTTAGCCAGTCAGTGAATCGTCACAGAACAGACCCATATATTTAATCAAATCTCTTTGAAAAATGTCGCCATGTTTTTTTTTACCAACGGGTTAACTCTTGGCCTGCATCTCACTTGATGGTAAGTGATGATCAGGCCGAAGGTGAAAGCGAGCTTCACCCGGAATCCTCAACCAGAGAGGAACTGGGTATCTTACCTGGTCTCTAACTGTTGAAACACAACAATGCTGCAAACATTGTTGTTTTACACAGGCTTAGATAATGGTGGTAGCTAGTCAGGCGGACTTAAAACAAGCCCTACCACCAACCAAACCGAGCAGAGAATAGGAATCGAACCTGAGACTTCTGGTTCTGAGACAGTTGACCACTAGACCACAGAGGCGGTTCCTCTACGAAACTTAAAACTTATAAACAGTCTACTAATACATATTAAACGAGGGCACTTAGCATTCATATAAACATATTATTACGATAATTTAATAAACATAAGTACCTGTTCGTTCTATATAGTTAATTTAATGCCTGTCAACGCACAGCATGTCATTAGTTAAAGTATTAAATTAGTTTAATCAACTCGAATGTAAAAACATTGTTTGTTTATCTAAGTGTATTAAAAACTTTTGTTTAGAACCACAAAAGTTTTAATGTTCAATTTAGGTACTTTTGAGAGCAGATTTGAATAGTTCAACTTTAGTTTATTTTATTAAAACTTTTGAGTTAAAAGGGTTCAAGGATCTACAGGTCAACTGACCGTGACTCAATTCAGGTGTTAGTAGTAATCACACATCTCTATTCTGACCTTCCATACAATGTATGAGTATTTCAAATCATTCCTAGAGTTGTATCCACTGTGTATATTTTTCTTTGGACAACAAAAAAACGTTATGGTGTCATAAAAGCGACTATAGTATAACTCCAGAGAAGCAGTAGCCTGTCGTCTCCTATAAACATTGCGAACACCAGTCCTCATCGTTTAAGGAAAAGAGTCACCGTACACAGCATCCAAACGCTCTTTGATTTCGCTGCGCGATTTCCCTTCCAAAAACCAGAATCGAATTACCGACCGATATTGCTCTTTATCCATTTTTCTAAAATCCGCGGGCTCTCCCGCTTGCACACGTGGTCAAAACAAAACTACGAGTCCGATCCCGCTGAAATTTTGACATTAGCCGTCGACGTAAATGTACTACAGATCATAAATTGCTCTTGCGATACTGGCGCCGTCAAGCAGATATTGTTTGGTGAACAAATTGTGCCATAACTCATTCTTATATTTATTAAGATTTTATTAAAGATTTGAATTCATTTAGATTTAGATTTGAATTTAAATTCATATGTTTCAGCAAAGCACGTTCCAATTGCTGTGTGGAAGTATATTTACGCAAGTGCAAATTATGTAGTTTTTTCTTTTTCCTTTTGTTAAATTAATACGGTCATAGTATTTAGGTACATACTTTAATTAAACTTTAATTTAATGTTAGCAATGTGTCAATAATCGCATTTTACCTATTCTTGATGACTATACTTGTTTAAGTTTTTTCTTTGTTTCCTCCCGCTACTTTCTAGTTAACCTAGCTTTATCAATGTCGTGAAACTCTGTTATTGGCTTAAGTGATAATTTGTCATCATCTCACTATCACTGAGCAGTGCATGCAGGCTGTATGATGCTGTAACCTTAACTTGACGCCACTGCCTGTTCAACTGCATTGAGCTGTTCAGTGATAGTGGGGTGAACTTTCATAACTCATGTAAATTTAAAATTAGCTGTTGAGTTTCCAAATAAATAAATAAATCAGGCGGTGAGGCTAAGTACTTATCGGACCACCCTCGTATTAAAGATAAAGATAAATACAATTTATTGATTGTTTTAATGATTAGGAAGTCACGCGACTATTCGCCCCATTTTGAACACTTCCATACAAGTTAGTTGACACAATGAGCTCAAGCGAAATCCCAATCTTATCCCGCACAGGATTCGCTTCAATTATACCAGAGCGTTATTGTATGGTGCGTCCTGCATTCAAATATTGACCTAAATGTCCTATAGGACCGAAGTAACACCTAAGTCCCGAAAGGCAGGTCTACCGTTGGACATGGTGTGTCAACTGTTAAGATTTTTAAGGTGTTTGAAATTATAATGGAGCTGAATGCCCCTCAGCTAGACAGTCTACTCTAATGTTTTTATGAAACGTCGATTTATCGATTGTTCTGATTGGTCATTTATCACACGCAACGTCCACCTGTCGACCTATACTTCGACCCTAGTACTATCAGTCCGAACAAAGCCTATTATTGTTCAACTGCAGGGCCAAAGCCTCTTCTTATACAGAGAAGGTATGAGGATTGATCACCACGTTTGCTCATTGGCGGAATGGCAGATTGGCAATTTCAGACTCATAATAATTATAAATTCAGGATTAAAGATGTAGGTACAACTAAACAACAAAAAAACTGTTTGTTTCAACTTTCCTTCCTTTCGAATACATGTGTGTATTGTTTAATCACATGCTTCAAAATCGGTGAAGGAAAACATCGTGAGGAAACCGGCATCATCATCATCACCATTTCAGCCGAAAGACGTCCACTGCTGGACATAGGCCTCCCCCAAGCACCGCCACTTCGACCGATTCTGTGCTTCCCGCATCCAGCGTATTCCTGCTGCCTTTACAAGGTCATAAAAACCGGCATGCCTGAGAGATATTTTTCGACGGCATGTGAAGCCAAGTCAGACGGCATGAAAACACAGGCTAGTCACTATCCACCCAAAAACGAAAAAAAAAAGAAGCGAAAGAAAATTGTAAGTACTTTTATTATTATTATTTAGGGCGGGCGTTTCAGGAGAATGTCTTACGTTATTTTGAAAACTGTTGACTTTCAGCCTAGTTTGAATAAATTACTTTTGATTGATTTTATTAGTGGTCATATTCGTTAGACTACAAATGAATATGTCCACTAATAAAATCAAGGACTATAGGGTAAAAGGTGAAATGAAGGACTACCTTCATTTCACCTTTTACCCTATAGTCCTTGATAGGCAAAATTATATAAATAGTTCATCAAATATTTATAGTATTCAGTGCGTATCTCAATTGTAGAGTAACAGTGACAGTGCTTAGATTCACAAACGGAATATTAATGATCTTAGGCATACTGCGCGGCTTAAGGGCAATAATAGATTAACCGACTGGTTCCATTAATTATTTAGTTCACTACAGTCTTAATTTACATCATAGTAATGAAATAGTTGGACTGACGGGGAGTCTTTGATCAACTTTGATTGCGAATTTGGTTAGTTCTGATTTATTACAATTGGCTGAGAACAAGCAAAAAGGAACACGCATAGGCCAAAACCGTTTCAAATATCCGGAAAAATATAGAATGCACATGTTGATCTAAAAGTCTATAATGGGTTAAAAGTTCAATAATGGTCAGTTTTATAGAAATATCCAGTTCAGTGTTGTAAGTATTTAAAAATATGATTTAATGGACCTAACCAGCATTATGTGGCTGCACATTCAACACAAAAATATACCTGAGAAAAAGAGGTACTACTCAAAGTAAAATATAAATAAGAAACTTTTTTAAATCCATTTCCACCTGTAAACGCCATCTGGGACACTTACCGTGTGCTCACATCATCCTGTATCAAGTATACAAATAAAGTATCAACAAGAACTGTTCAGTCCACGTTCAACGAAACTTTGTGAAGGTCGCAGATATTTACCAAGTATTATATTCAATGATGGATTACAAGTCGACCAGAAGATATAAGTATATAGGATTGGATTGAGAAGCATTTGAGCAGAATATCCCAAACTTTCTTATTTAGTAGTAGCACTAAAAAAAATATATGGATTCCGAAAGGAAGATGAAAAACCAAAATACACAAATTACTGCACTCAGATACGTCTTTTAATAACAAATCATCGTCATTTTAATACCTATCTGATTAGCATGTAATCTTATAATGTCAAAATCATCCCAATCTGCCATAATTTTGACTGACAGCGTTCCAATTGTACTTACTTGTCTAACTTAAATACATTTTTATTATTGTAAACGAATTTCTCGGAACTTGGAAGTGCAAGAAGAAATACTTTTCATGAAATGTTTTTAACACCAACTTGTTAGTTTGTAGAGCCACGTGTCAATTTTTTAATATGATTTTACAAACATCAATACAGGTGACCTTCACAAACTTTCGCTATTTGTGGACCAAAGAGTCCTTATTGATACAATTTTAGACCTCCGATACGGGTCAATGTTTAATAAGGACAGTGAGGGTCACAAACGGGAGTATTGGCTAAAAATGACTTCTATATATTATTATATTATGTGTACCTATTTGTGTTCCTTTCGTCTGTAAAAGATCGCTTTTAGCGATAAGACCGCCAATTACGACATCGTCTGTAACTTCCTCTTTTTGTAATTTTTTATTTGGTGTACAAAAAGTAGTATTTTGACTTTCTAAAAGTCTAAAGTGTTAATCTGAACGCAGACATTAATTAGAGGAAAATGTGAAAATATTTGGACTTTATTGTCTCATATCAAAATATTAAGTCTCTGTCTGTGTCTGTCGTGACAGGGTTCATGTATAAAAACCGACTGACATCTATTGTAAAATATGTGAAGTTCATATCTATACACCGTAAGGACTATTTCTGCTTGCTGCTCTCGGCCGCTATGGAACCGGGGCGGTAACAGATGTGGTCATCGTGTTCACGGGATTTTGTTTTCAAACTGCTTAGATATGAAGTTCTTCAATAGAACAAATAAATAAAGTCAAGTGCTAAAAAGTTACCAGTGTGTAAACCACAGAACAAAGAAGTCTTCGCATTAAAGAAGAGAGGCCATTGCTCTGGAGTAAAACATTTACCGATTGGTAAGAAAGAAGAAAAATTAAAACAAAGAAATTGTAAGAACACATTCAAACTGATTTAAATGAATCACATTTACACATAAACGTGTATGTTCATTTAAAAGTTTTCTTAACATAACTGGCACAACCAAGAAACCTATTTTCTAGTTATTTTTTTTAATTTTCCATATTTCTGCCTTTTACTGGCAGTGTCCAAACATTACACCCATTTAAGTCTTAGCCAATTCCCGTTCATGAATGTTTTAGGTACAAAAATCACCAACAGGTTGGTCGGGATCGAACCGACAACGAATTCGGTTAGCGGCCGCCCACCGAATGAAATTACTAGCTGTGTTACAAACTAGCGTTTAGAAGAGAATGGGAACGCGCTAGTGATGTCTATGTTAGACAAGTTAGTTGAGTTTATGAATTTATGGACGCTCTTAAATGTTGTATAATCGTCCTATTGTTGTACTATAATTTTTTATTTATGCTTACATAAATAATTATGACATCATGTTAGTAAAACCTCTTCTCAGGAATATGTATAAATACCGATAGTTTCAAAATTCACTTGAGTAAGAATAGTATGCTGTTAACACTTCTAAATTGAAATACCTTATATAATATGCTAAAATAACTTACTTTAATTAAGTACTAGGCTAATAAAATTTTAATTACTCACCACACACATGAGTCACATGACTGTCCTTTCAACACGCACAAACTTTGATCATGATATCAGATTCGATTTTATTTAAAACGTAATTCGTAAACTCGATACAGGCAAAAATATCGATGTAACATAATTGGTATGCCCAACACTAAGCACCGAAAGGTCAGGTTGACATTTTATACTCCTGCCGTATTTGCAATGTCGACCTACGCGCGATCGTATTTTGTTTCCCATCCGTACGAAAACCTGACCGCTGATCATTGTATCCGTATACTTAAATTGAAAGAAAGAATAATATTTATTTGGCAACAGTTCGTGAAACACATAGTATCAAAATAAAAAGTGAAAATAATTATAAATCAATAATAGTGTGTGCCTCACGGCTGCGCCAAAAAGGTTCATTTCAGCATTAATGCCCGACAAATGCTGTCTGACGCTGGTTTTCTAATGAAGGGTTCATTAGGAAACCAGCTAATGAACCCTTATGGACAAGTGACTTGAAAAATAACACGTGTACTGAAATAGGTAAATTACGTAAGTTGTTGATCAGTGTGGGCTTTTCTTGAACCTCATAATATTTAACTTATTTTTTTTTGTTTATTCTTACTTTTTATAAGAATTTTATTTATTTAGAAAATAATTTTCTCCTTCGAGTCGGATACGAAATAAGTCGTTATTTATTGCTTAGAAGTAAAATAGGTTTGTGTGATAGTTGAATAACGTCGGTAATTATAAGTTATATACAAAAAAACTATTAATATTTATTTGGCAACAGTTCGTGAAACACATAGTATCAAAATAAAAAGTGAAAATAATTATAAATCAATAATAGTGTGTGCCTCACGGCTGCGCCAAAAAGGTTCATTTCAGCATTAATGCCCGACAAATGCTGTCTGACGCTAGATTTCTAATGAACCCTTATGGACAAGTGACTTGAAAAATAACACGTGTACTGAAATAGGTAAATTACGTAAGTTGTTGATCAGTGTGGGCTTTTCTTGAACCTCATAATATTTAACTTATTTTTTTTTGTTTGTTCTTACTTTTTATAAGAATTTTATTTATTTAGAAAATCATTTGTTCCTTCGACTCGGATACGAAATAAGTCGTTATTTATTGCTTAGAAGTAAAATAGGTTTGTGTGATAGTTGAAGAACGTCGGTAATTATAATAAATTATAAGTTATATACAAAAAAACTATGTATGATTATTGCTGTTATTCTTAGATTACATTTTATAATGAAGTACCTACACGATGTATCTTTACAAGACAATTTAACGTATCTTCTCTGGTAATCTTTCGCTGAGACTTAACATCTCATGTCTCGGTGTAAACATAATTCAAGATGTCTGGAAAGGTGACGACTTGAGAAGATCTAATGTACCGAAAACCCTTTCAGGCGTAGCTCTACGTAAAACCAGGACTTTGAATGTCTATACTTTCAAAAAAAGTTAATATGACAAAAAAAAAGGAAAAGAATCTTTACAGATCTATCTAAATAATTGGTCTTGTATAAGAATATGGCATTGAATAAGCGCTTGCACTTTTGTCAGTCAGGATAACCACGTCAGGAAGTACATAAAGTGATAATAAATATTTTGCTAATGAAAAGGGACGTTAGAATAGCTACTACTAAGCGCTCATATACACGAGCGGCACACGCCTACGGTACAGGCAACTGCAGCTGCTGACACTCGGCGTCGACAGCAGCCCTCGACGCATCGATGGCAGAGGCAACTGCAGCCGTCGACGCGTCTACGACTGCCGCATACCAGTGTCGACGGACGGCGTCTACGAGTATCGACGGCTGCAGTTGCCGTATACGCGAGCGGCGACGTGTTGCTGTCTACCGTCGACGCGTCTACGGCCGCCACCTACACCAAAAAATAAAACTGTATCTTCTGGACTTCACTTTACACCATAATAGTTACTGTATTTATTCGTTAGTGCAATGCATGTCCTTTAAGAATAAAATGTAAGAATGTCTAACCTCAATATAAAACATTTAGTATCTTGATACACCTGTCAAAAATTAAAATTAATTAATTCATAAACACGCTTTTTAATTCAACGAACTATTTTACACCAGCAGATAACTTCGATACGGGAAAGGCATTGTTCATATCTATAACACTATAGGAAATATCTAGAGTTCTAGACAAAGACACGTGCAAGACAACCTGACAAGCGATGACCTGCGAAGAATTCTATTGTGTAACGTCGTACAGACGTAAAATGAAAAAAAAATCTTCATATATTATGAAGTTAATTGTACACGAATATTAACGTAGTCAGTAGAACCCTAGTTCTACTGACTACGTTAATATTCGTGTCCTACAATTAACTTCATAATATATGAAGATTTTTTTTTTAGATATGACCAGCGAATTTGGATTTTGAACCACAAAAAGCGCACTAAATATTGTTTTTAAAAGATACAAAGAAAAACTTCAAATCCTCATAATAAAACTAATTCCATTGACAAAGCTTGACTTGACTTCTTCAAACTACGTTAACGAACCTTGTAAATAAACCTTTAACAAGTAAGCCAATGAATCTTTAAACGGGTTTTTCAAAAGAAAAACAAGAGGCATAGGCAAAGCATTTTCCAATTTCCTCTAGACAATCGGAATGCTAAAAGACAAAACAAGAAGACTTGTAGCGACAAAGAATGGGGACATTCGCAAACAAAGCAATTCACAAGGCAAGCCGGAAACTGCTTAGGTCTTGTAAAAGAGCTGAGGACTGAGCTACTACATTACATTTATAGTCTACCCGATACATCAACGATTTTGTGTAAATATAGGGATACCGACTGTAGCAAAAGTAAAGTGGTTGACCGCGATTCGATATTCAAACTTATAAATTCATATACTTAAAGCGCTACAAAGTAATTTGGGTGCGTGGTCAAAATCGGAACTAGCCCCGCCATCTTCTATTTTAAATATAATTATTTCAAGTCACATTTCGCAAAACAATATTATTGCACAAATGCTTACCAAGAGCACCATAGTTTTTCAACCTCATTCGAGCGCCAAAAAATCTCTGTACCAGTGTATTACTCTGTAAATAACCAATGACAAACAGGTTGCAGCAACCATAAAGGGCATAATTCGTTAGGCAGTGCACACATTGCTGTTAAAACAGTTCTGTATTTTGTCGATAGAACAGTGCTCTCTTAGGTACGGAAACAGAACAGTGTGCGCGCCATCCTTGTTTTAGTAGAGCGGTAATTTGTCCAAAGGCATGATAGTGAACTGGTCGGGCATTTGTAACTAAAAAGACGTCTGTTATACCGACCTGCCTGGTCGGTATAACAGACCTTTTGCAACCTTATCAGCGTTAGTAATTTTGCTACATCCTATAATCCCAATAACAACAAAGAATTAACCTCATAAATTCTAGGACATTGTAGCACATTAACGTAGTACCTACCAATACCGGACAGATGGTGACCGGAATACCGGGCACGTGTCGGTAAAACGAGTCGTAAACTGTGACAGCGAAAGTTTGGCGACGTTCATTAAACTTGGGTTATTGATACTAAGTAACGTTTGATGAGGATCGGTTCGTGTTGGATAGTTGGAAATGTGGTTTTGGAAAAGGACTAAATAGTTTTTGTTGAAAGTATCTATGATGACATGTTATTATATGAATGTTAAAACATTTACATTGCATTTAATTTAACTGATAATTTTATTTGAAGTCTGATATTAATTCATAACTTTCCTTACCTATAAAATAGTCTAAACTATTAGCGAATTATGATTTAGGGTAGTTTCGAAAGTTTAAGCTGCGGATTAATTTCAGAATACCTAATAATCAACATCAGCAATGGTAATGTTAGTTACATCAGAAATCTGAATCATAAATGGAAACTTTTTATGACACCTACCTACACAAAAACGGTTAAATTTACCAAACATGAAAATAAACACGATACAAAACAACCAAATACATACATTACTTTCCCATTACCGGTACGCTACTAATAAAGAATTATGCGCGCTAAATCATAATAATATTTTTTTGGCCCTATCATTGGACTTACACTTTTTTACGCTTTCGCACAGGAACTCTATACAGGGTGACTAGTGATTCAACGTATTCCTTCCAGGACGTGATAGATGGCAGGATGTGTGAACTTTGCAACACTTAAGCGCCCCATTTAGCCTAAGTGAAAATTCGAGAAAATGGATTTGGGATAGTGGGATTCGAGAAAATCGATGATTTGTGTGTTTCAGAAAATTTCCCAAAATTCGCCATTAAATAACATTTTTCTCTAAACTCTGAAATTGAAAGGCCATCAATGCTACATATTTTATTTGGTAGTGAATACATTAAACAAAGCTTTAACCAATTTGAAGAAATTTTCATAAACACACAAATCTTGGATTAGCTCGAATCCTATGGATTTTCGCCTAGGCTATAAGGGGTGCTTGAATGTTGCACAGGGGTCACACTATCACGTCCTGGAATGAATACGTCGAATTACAGTGCACCCTGTATACACCAGTTCATAGCTCAATAATACGTACGTGTAAACTGCTTCAAAGCAGTTCCCACGTACTGTCTCGGATATTAAATACCTCATATTGGTACGAAATAGTGTGGAGCATGCAAGTACGAGGTGTGTAAAACATTGCATTTTAGGTTTTATTTCTAAGGTAATTGCGACTGGTTTTAGTAAAACTAAAACGTAGTGTTAAAGAAATTGTATTTCTTTGTTGTTTAAAGTAGGGTCAGTCAGGCTTTAGTCTTTAGAAGTATTCTACTAAAAAAATAGTTTGACAGATATTGAAGTTTGGGGACATCGCAGAAAACTGTTTAATGAAAGTACATA
Source organism: Xanthia icteritia (assembly GCA_949128155.2). Taxonomy (NCBI): domain Eukaryota; kingdom Metazoa; phylum Arthropoda; class Insecta; order Lepidoptera; family Noctuidae; genus Xanthia; species Xanthia icteritia. The sequence continues at coordinate 16,072,139 of OX421943.2, forward strand.
GTTTTTTGAAAATTTCATCAGTGAAAAAATGGAATGGTTAATTTACATTCAGATAACAATTCTCAAAGAAGTGAACAGGTAAAAAAAAATCGCCGAATACATACCCTCCTATTTTTGAAGTTGGTTAAAATAGATTTAAATACAATATTCTATTGTTTATTTTTTTAAACATTATCATTATTATTAGTTCGTGCGAGCGTACCTCTGTCCTATCGATTTTGACATCCGTTAAGAGGGTGAGACAAAATGGTAGAAATTGATATCGGAAATTTTAACAGTCCTGCACTTCGTTGCTGCTTGAGCTTGTCACTTTAAAATTTCTGTGCCGTATTAAAGACAAAAGAGTGTAATTGTGAATGTTGTAATAATTATAACTATCGACAAAGCATCATGTCATAATGTAACTTCACATAAAACTTTCTGGAATAAATTCTCTGATTTTCGGTTCCTATAAACAAAACGAGTCGTTTTGTTTACCAATGGTAGCTTTCTTTGTTGCCAAACTGGGCATTTAAATAGATTTGTAAGCAAATTTCACCTGTGATAGCTACTTCCATATGAAGGGTCTACTATGCAAAGCTATGAGGTCTTTGCTTCATTATTGGTAAAGATACAAGAGTCTTCAATTTAACCTATAACGGGCTGTAAATTATAGGAATCGGCCATTAACGATAATGAAAGCCACATTAAAAGCCGTTACGAAGTTTAGAAGAACAACGCTGTCATAAAAACAGACACAAAAAGCGTCTTTAATATGTATAGATACAGATAAAAAAGTTAAAGTTGCTGTTTCAAATGACTTTCAACTATAGATGTTATTCGCTAATAAGTTTTCATCGTTCTATCTTGATCGAGTTGAGCTAATACTTGCACGCACTCCATGTCTATGTCGTGGCCAGATCTTAGAATTAATCATTTCATGAAATGGCCAGCTGACATTGGAAAAATGAGTGCTGTCAGACAGGGCTTCCTTTTCAGGGACACTGGGTGGGTCTACATAAATGAATATAGTTCGTGAAAACTAACTATACTAGCCTACTTTAAGCACCATTGTTACTAACACCAAAATACTAACAAAAATATGGACCTTATTGTCCGAAATAAAGTTTTGTTTAATTTTTTTATTTTATTTATTGGAGTCGTTTAAACGTCAATGTTTAATGATATATCAGTCGATGTTTGGCCATATCATTAATGTAGGGTATAGCGGCCGGCAAACGCTACTTTCAAGCTGATGGCTTTCCATAATATCATATTTGGAAACTCAAACTCCATCGACTTTTTTTGCGTGGTCACCCTACTTTGTTTGATTTGTTGTATACCGCCGCCATGATGCATAACAAAAACAAAGCGAAATCCACGCAACTCTACCAGTGACGGATGACGTGTAAAAGTGATTGCAATATCCTATTTACAGAATAAACAATTTCATTTCATTTCAGTGGATAATCTAACTATTTTACGATATGATCACTAATGTTTGGCCACATCATGAAGTAGTCGTGCATTTAACTGTTAATATCGTCAAACGTTGAGTATTCAATGACCTGGCCAGGCCACATCATGATGTGACCAGAGAATTTTAAGATCTGGCCACTACATCTACTCATTTATAGACATTAGCTATAGAACTCATCTAAAGTCTATTCAAATCCTTATTTCCAATTGATGTTATTTCCACGTATACAAACATCAAATAAAGTTGATTTTAGACTGACTAGTACTGTTGAAAAAGTCATAAAATTAATATGAAATTGAACCTTATGTTTAGGCATTACAGTTGTTTTTCCTAAAACTTGTGATTGTTTAGATGTTTGGCAAATACATTGCGAACGCAGTATAAGTTACACAATCTCAATATAATTAAGTCGCTATCTGTTTGGAAGGAAAACAAAACTTCCTCCTCATAATTTAATATTAATAGGCTGAACTAACAGTATTATTATTTTCCTACTTGAGCTTTTTGCTATTTTACTTCATACAAAGTTTGTTCAGCGTTAAGGAAGAGTTTCTGCTTGAGGCTTTCTTTACTTTTTATTTTCGGCGTTAGTACCTACCGCATATTTTCCTTTCAATTCATACTTTGTTTAAAGTTTTTCGTTTTTGTTAGTTCAGAAAAATATGTACGCAGTTTGTTTTTTTTTAACCAACCACAAAGATAAATAAAATAACAAGTGAATTTTGTTGCAAAAGAACAGGGTTATAGCAGCTGAGAACAAAAGATAACCTAACCTCACCGAGCTGGGATCTCCTTTATATTTTTATAATATTACTAGCTTTTGCACGCGATTTCGTCTGCGTTTACCGGTATAACAAGTATCCTATGTTTAAACCAGGTCATGGTCTACCCATGTGCCAAATTTAATCGAAATCCGTTCAGCCGTTTTTGCGTGAAAGCGTAACAAACAAACAAACTCACATTCGCATAAAATAATATACGTTAGGATAATATCAGGCTAGATTAATATTGATTAAATTAGACTTTCCTTTAAATCAAACGATATAAATTATTTACGAAAGAGTTTACAATTCAGTATCAATTGCGCATGTATGTCGAAAAATCCTTTCAAGATTTACATTTATTTATTTTGTGGTTCATTTAATATTAACGTTTACACTCAGACCCTTTTATACTCAACATTTTGCTTGCCATGTGGTTGATACACTCACGATATAGACACGACAAGCATATAACAACGAGCATATTACAAATTACAAGATATATATCCAAGATAAAAATAGTTGGAAACATGCTGGTCCTGCTCCATAGGACAATTTAGAATCTAGACAAAATCTAACTGGTTGCTAATTTAATTGTATATTTTTTTTTTTTTTTTACTATATTGATTTTACATTCTGTGATTATTTGAACTCACACACTGACTTATTAGAACCTATTACTTGTAAAAAGGTTAGGAATATCGTATAATTTTACAATGTTTGTAAATATGTGAGCACCATGCATCTCATCTCATCTCATGATTAATTTATCTGTCATTCCTTAATCTTTCATTATTTTTACCTATCGTGGTATAGTATTCTTATTCTAGGTGCATCGTCTTCACATATAATTGATGTATACAAGATATTGTGAAAACATTTTAAAAGAGTAACGGTGGAGTTTCTTGCCCATTCTTCTCCATACGAAAACTACCTTTTGGAAGGGGCGACTAGAATCAATTATTATTTTTTTGTAAATTTTGACGTTCAAAAGTGCCTTTTTTGTGCCTAATTGAAATAAATTATTTGACTTTGACTTTGACAAATAAAATGATATTTATAAATAACATTTTATTTATTATGCTATATATTTAGTTTTACCCGACTTTTTACCGAAGCAAAAAGGTTATGATTTTGACCGATATGTATGTTCATATGTTCCCTCATAACTTCTAAACTACTTATCATAATATGACAAATGAGGCATTCTTGGAAGGGTCTTGATCGTCCGCTGTGAATATAGTCACACGTAGTCTATTCGATTGAACACGACGTGTGACTCCGGATTTTTAATTTGTCTGTCTGTCGTCTTGTTAAAACATAATTTTATCGTAGTTGGGTTTTAGTTTTTATAACTTTTATTTATTATTTATTATAACAATTACATACATGATTTTTCTTTATTTTTAACATAACCGGAGAAATAAGGGTGAACTATAGGTACCTAAACGTCTGCCTAACCTTTCGGGGAATACAGGCGTGATGTTATGTTATGTTAAATGATCTTTATCTTTATCTTTGTGATTCCAAACAAAATTCTTAAAATTTACTCGCGCAACTCTATTTCTAAGTTGCTTGTTTGGCTGAATAGTTTTTAAATTAAATTCTAAATTATTCGGAGTCCTAAATAAACTGTTTTATTAAAAGTTTGAGTTATTTTAATTAACTTTTTCCTAGATATATTTTAGCTTAGTGGAACGTAATGAATAACAAAGGCTTCGATAATGCCTCTATTATTGAGGTTTGATCAAAGAATGGTAAGAAAGGTTAGCAAGGTTACTTACCTGTGTTGAGTCTGGACGAATTTCTATTTGTTTGGTAGTGGACTGCTAGCTGTTGCGAGTATAATTTTTTGACAAAAAACATGTCACACGCATTTTTGGGTTGAAACCCAGTTCGGTGCGCTGCCGCAGGGTTAACTAGACATCGGCCGAGCACCGCGTATGCGTGCTGCCCGCGCGCCGCCTGCGGCACCTCTCCCGCTCACAACAGTCCTACAAACGCCTGGTTTCGACGTGCGCAGTGTGCGCACGTAACATTTTCTTCCATCCGCGGTTCTCGCTCGCTCCCGCCAAAATTTGTGAAAACTATAAGTTACGTAAATATTGCGTTGCTCGTTGCTTGCTTTTATAACAAGCTGTGAGTTATTATTAAACTGTTTCGTGCTATAAACTATCGTCTTTTTCTGATATTAAGAGCGCTTATCCTAAAAGTTGGCAACGTCGCAAATAGCTGTCAAATATTTACCTGTTTTGATTAATTTGGCAATATTACTGTATGGAAATATGAAATGTGGCTAACTAGTGAACTAAAATGTTGATTTTGAAATGCAATAATTAATATCAAAACACCGAGTATTTAGTACTTTCCAAATGCCTTTTCAATCAAATTCAGTGTTATAATTGCAATTAAACACTGAATTGATGGCACGGTTAGCGCAGTGGTGAAGCGATTGACTGCTGCAGTACGTGTCGCGGGTTCGATTCCCGCACGGAACAAATATTTGTATGACCTATAAGTAGTTGTTCCGGGTCTGGCTATTTGTGTATGTGAGTTTAAATGTTTGTAGACGCACCCACGATACAGGAGAAATTCCTGGTGTGGGGCAAAGTTATTAAAAAAAAAAATAAACATTATTAATATTTCAGTTCGCTAGTTAGCCACATTTCATGTTTCCGTTGCCGACTTTCAGAATAAACGCTCTTAACCCACACCATTACACTTATGTAAATCTGGGTTACATATTATTTCATACTTCATCCAATATCTGTAGTTTTCTGATTGTCGTATACTGTGAGTATACCTAACCTGCGTGACCTACCATTCTAACTAATATTATAAATGCGAAAGTGAGTTTATTTGTTTGTTTGTTCAGCTTTCACGGTAAACGGCTGAACTTTCTATGATGTAATTTGGCACACGGGTAGACCATGACCTGGACTAGGATTAGGACATACTTTATATCCGAATATTCCCATGGGATCGAGACTTATGCGGGTGAAACCGAGGGTCGTACCTAGTGTTTAATAGTCTGTAAAAGCCCACCCACATGTAAAATACCTTATTATACCCACGTTACGAAACACAGTGGTTTATATTAACGAGAAATGGCGCGTGGGCAGCACGCGGTACTCGGCGAAGTCTAGTTAACCCTGCGGCAGCGCACCGAACTGGGTTTCAACCCGAAAATGCGTGTGACATGTCTTTTGTCAAAAAAATTATACTCGAACCAGCTAGCAGCCATGTAAAATACCTTATCATACCCACGTTACGAAACACGGTGGTTTGTCTTAACGAGAAATTCTCACATTCCTCACACACGACCCAACATACAAATAAACAGAGTTCTCTCATTAATATGATAATGACAACCGGCGTTGTCAACATTCTTAGATCCGGGCGCATATTTTAATTAAATTCTTCATTAAAAAAAACCGGCCAAGTTTGAGTTTGATTCGCTCACTAAAGGTTCCGTACCACCAAAACTTTTAAAGTTTGAAATTTTCTATTTTTTCTTTATTCTTCATGATAGAGGCATGTAAATATGATAGATAGAGAGTATATGATAGATACAGAGTAGATATATATGATAGATAGAGAGTAGATATGATAGAGGCATGATAGAAGCAGGCAGTAACATAAATTTTATGTTTTAAGCTGGCTACCTATTACGATTACAAAGAAAATGAAAGGTACAGCCCTGTGACTGAAAGAGAGACGGATGGATAGACGGCGCAGGCAGACTAATACTGTCCTATTTTCACCTTTTGGGCACGGAACCCTGAAATCACTGCAAAAGCGTGGTTCGTGCCAATTCAATTCTAGACGAATATTCGATTGTTTCCTCTTCCTAGAAATTGAAGTTGAAGCTCAAATGTAATTTAAATTGGATTGTTAATTAGTTTTTGCCCGTGACTTCACCCGCGTGAATGTTGGAAAATATCCCACGGGAACCTACTATAGGGATCCCATGTGTTAATCCGGCTTATAAACTATCCATGTGCCAAATTTCATTAAAATTCATCAAACTCGTTCCCACACCTCGTAGCACTAACGTAGTTTTTTTCAAATATATTCAATGTACCCACAGTTTTGACTTCGTTCATTTTTTATTATATGTATAGATTTTTAGTTGTGTCTCACGAAATAATTCTTCCACGTTAGAATCATTTTCCGGCGAGTTTTAAGTAAGATTTAATCTTGCTGGAACCATTTTAAATATATTTGTTAAGACATGACTGCATGAAAGGCGACTGACAAAAGGTATTTAAGAGGCTTACAACACCAAAAGCGCGGTCACTGACGGACTGCATAGAAAAGAAAGAGAAGCGAGATGACACTACGTAGGTAATTTATTGAAGCAATTATCTATTTATATTAAATCTAATGGACTAAAAAATTCAAACACTATTAGGTTAATGTGTTGCTCGTAGAATAATCTGACAAAAAATCTGAATGATTGCATGTATATTAATAAGATTTTTAATCGTTAAAATATTTTTTTATAGGTATCTTCGTAATTTTTTTCTATCGTATCAAATTAGTTGTATTATGTTTTCAATACACTATCTTACTAGCATATATCCTGAAGAATATCATATATTTTTCTGATTTTGTTTACTCCAGTGTATCACATACTTTTAGGCATTATAAAACTTGCGTTTAAGCACTTTTAGGTTCTGTAGTCCCCTTAAATGCATTTACAAGGCAGATGTGAGTGGAAACGCTGAGAGGGAACGCCATAGAAGGACATATAGTGACCTTTTTGGTGAGGAACTTCAGAAACGTCAGGTGCGTAGTATTTGCAACCGTCTTGCGTGTATGACCTAGATGTATGAACATAAACGGAGCAAAAGGAGTATGTAAGGATCGTAGCAAGAGGCGTTCTGTAGTTTCAGCCTACCCTCTTAGGAAGAAGGCGTGAGTTTATGTATGTATGCTTGCAAGTACCGCAACTAGATTCGAAAATCCGGTAATATAACTACGTGACAATTATACAATTACTACAATACAATTACTTAACCGTACGTAGCTCGTAGCACGTGACCGTAGCATTTATCCGTAGCGCGTGGCGTAGCACAACAAATTCGTAGCACTGGAAGTAAAGACCACGCTTGTAGTGGTTTTAAAATGATCCCATATAAGACGTTTTTTTTAAACAAAGCTGTTAATAAAATCTACGATCCCTTCTCTCAGCAAATGCAAAAGTAACAATAATAATAATAACAATAATAATCAGCTAACCAACAAAACTTATTACTAATTCGTAATTCTTCCTACGCCATTTCTATTACAAGAACTACTATTACAATTAGCATCATAACCTGTAGGAAATAATTTATGAATTAGTTATTAGCGAAACAATTCGAATTTGCCCTAATACGCGTCGCTGAATGGTACATTTTCGCAATTTGCATATCATACTCATTTTGTATAGTCATTTGAATAATTGTTTAATACCGACCCATTTGTGGGAATGCATTCGGCTATATTCTGATTTATTAGTGGCAAAAACGTAGAACGGAATTTTTAAGCCTGTTTTATATCGTTTTATCGCTTTGAACAGCCACGCAGCGCCAAAAATGTGCTGAATTTTGTATTTGGTGACGAGCAGTTCAGCAGTTTGGAAAATAAAATAATCAAATTTTAATACATTTACAAAAAAGCAACTATCTACCTACAAAGCAAAAAAAAAGTTGTACCAAGTTGTACTTTCCAGCCGCTTGATACTGGTAAAGTTTGAAAGCCAGATATAATCTTGCAAATATCTAGTTCTGCGTGAAGAACATTATACTAAGATCAGAAACTATTTGGTATACTTAACAAAATTCTTGTGTGCCTTTATTTTAATTTAATTTCGGTCGAATATAGTCATAATTTACAACACAGAAAATAATTTGTTTGGATTCTGGATTTTAGGATTAAAATGTATGGCACCAGAGCAATGTCCTTTTAACTAGAATAGCTAGGAAAATGAGAAAGATGTATGAACGTAAACGAAGCAAAAGGAGTACGTAAGAATCGTAGCAGATGGCGTTCTGTAGTTTCTCCCTACCCCCATGGGAACAAGGAGTGAGTCTATGTAGTATGTATGATGTAAAAACTCAGTTTTCCCGTAATTTCTTTAATTTTCTTGGCCCATTTCTATACAACAGACTGAATGATTTACTCTCAATTCATTCCCTAAACAAAACAACTTTTAAAAGAAAAATAACTGACTGGCTTATCACTTTAGATTATACCCAAATTGAATACCTTTTCAAAACCATATCATAACATAATATTCCCTTGAAACGCACACACAATTACCCCGCACCACACACACTCACTCCAAATCACACACACTCACCCCACATACCACACACACTCACCTACATGTCTACACACTCACTTAATAAATTACTTTATTCCACTATTTTTATTTTTGTAAGTTAAGTTTTATGAGCAATATTGTAATATTATAATTATAATGTATGAGATTTTTATTGGAATCGATATATACGAACCAGATCGTCTCCAGTACAACATAATAATGTAAAACTTTTTTTAGGGGGCATGACATACAGGTTTTTGTAAAAAATTTAGTTTAGGCACCAGTCTACCACAAATTAATTATAAAATTTGTCTCTGTAGACTCTTTAATTACTTTCTCTGTAATTTAAGAAAAAAAAACTATTACTATGACAATTAAAAAGTCCGCTTCAAACAAACTGCTTCCTATCAAACTGAAATGCCTACTTTCATCCATACGTTGAATATTTTATAAAACCTCATGTATTTTTAATTAAAATCTCCATGCGAGATCAGAACTATTCCAATCCTAACCTAATATATATTTAGATGTATGCAATCTTTTAATTAGAAACACGTTCGCAATTTAGCATTTAAAACAAAGTAATACTTAAAGTAATGGGAGAACAGAAACAACAGCATGTATATTTAATGAGCTAATTTAAATTTACATACGATTCCAGCCGCATATCTCATAGGCCCCAGGCCTTTCGGATTCAACACCTAAGCCCTGAAAGTTACACTAGGCTGGTGCGGGAAGTGAAACTTTGTAATTTGATATTTATCGTACATATTTCGACGAACGCTTAAGTTTTGGACTTTACTCTAGCTTAGGAAAACAATACATATATAAAATTTAATCGTTGATGTCTTTTAGTACCAATGATCAGAGCCTGAAAACTAAGCAACAATAAATCAATATAAGTAATTTAAATAAATATAAGTTTTGATCGATCAGTGGACATTAAAAAAATTGAACCATTTGCAACCGACATTGACATTCAAAGAAACCCCAGTGTGAAGTGATTAAATCGTTGCACATTTTTTATCTGGCACAACCTCAATATTGCGAAAGATATCTACCTAACTCTCTAAGTACTAACATAATGTTTCCACTAGCAACTATTGACACATTCGAGACAAACCTAATTTCAGAACCCATTCAAACTACTGCAACCAGAGATGATCCTCTGATCAGTTCATAGATCGCAATGGCGCCTGAGTTGTGATAGGTTGTTGAACTAGGATATTGACTGACCTAGAAACCCAATCAAGTAACATTCGTTAGTAATATTCAAAACAGATTGCTGCATGCTCGGCTATAAATAGAACTGTGGGTTACCTAGGGTTGTCGTAGATGGAGAATTAATTGTCGAACAGCAGGTAGGGGGGCGAGCAACTGTACTATCCGATAAGTTACTCTGGAATACTTTATTTATTCATTTAACCATATATACACACATATATAAACAGAAAAGTTATGCTAAATAAGCATCACTTTGTAATTTATATATATTTTTTTATTTTTATTCTAAAGATATCTCTTCCAGCATACCTGCGACAGGACAGAGGGTAAAAAGAGATGTAGAAACCGTGTGTAAGAGTAGAGGGAAAGTAAAATACACAAAATCAAAACAATTCACTTATTAAAATAAAACAAATTATATGAAAACACTACTACAAAACATAATTATTTTAGATTAATTCCCAAACATATTAATTCCCAGTTTTGGTGTACCTTCGATCCTCCGCTTGCGCATTTCGTCGATATCTTTGCCAGTGTTCTTAAAAACATTCATACGGTTCTTCACTTGATCAGTCGCCATTTTATTTTCGTGCTCGCAGTCTCTTTACAAACGTGGTAATTACAGAATGAAACAAAGGATTAATATAAAATAATGACCAAGAAAGCTAATCAAACATGTTGAAACGGCATTATTAGCGTTGCTGATTCATAAATTACTTTTTAACACAAAATATTCTACGACACGAAAATAATCGTCCGCTTCCTACTCGAATTTCATTCTTTATTTTTTTCGATTATATCGTCAATCGTTATAGTATTAGTATTTTAGGCTAATCGATTTGTCTGAAAATCCACGTATTATTACTTATAGGTCTTTGTCACCAAATATTGACCGTCTGGGTCATATTCATTTATTGTTATTAGTCAAACATGTCACAAACCCATTCCTATGTATAGAACACGAAATATTAATCCGACTTTATGGGTTCCATTGCGAGAAAAACTCTTCTACGTGAATCGTTTAGTTGAAATCTCATTTTAACAGCTTCGCAAGAACTCACTTTTATCATTACATTTAGTTGTTTATCATGAATATTTTCATGTTAAACATTGCGTCAAACTCGAAATAAGAGCAATAAATCACAGAACAATAACAAAATTAATCAACGTCGCTTCGATCGAGCATCAAGCAATACTGTGTTTTTGTTCCAAGATAAGACAGATATTGGCCTATATTTAGACACCCAATTACGCTGTAAATAGACACACTGTGGTAACAGGCTTTGGAACCATTTTCGAAGCGAATTGAATCTGTTATGTATGAATATCGATTATAAGTGAAACTTGAAACGCTAAAGGCCAGCGCACATCAGCGGACGGGGGGGGCAGAGTATTTTAAATTTACCCATGTAAATTATTACGTATCTAATGGTAACAAGATATAGATTCCAAAGCTGAGAGACCAACCACGGAGCATCAAAGGGGATTTCTCTCTGCGGTACTGAAGAGTGCGCTGGAGGATACCGCGGCGGGATGCGAAGGCATGCGACGTATGCGCCGGAGTCCTGGCATACGATCACTAGGGAGAGGCTGTGCAAGTGGGGGTGCACTCTGTATTTCTCCTGCTGCGCAAATTCTCCTCGATGCCGTCCCCGGCCGTCCGTCGGTGTCTGTTGGGCTTTACATGACGCATAAGTTGGTACAAGTAAACAGATCGAACTTGTGTGTCATAATCTCATCTTTGTTGGACTTAGTATTGTATACATTATATTTATTTTATGTGTATAAAGTATTTTTATTTCTATTATTATCGGCACGACATGTTGTAGTCCATGGTTTTACTTTTTCTTTCGTAGGATAATCCGCACTGGATATCCTCCGCCGCAGGGAATAAACTAACATTTAATTGCCTTTCGTTTAAATCCTTTGTTTCAATCCTTTCAAACGTAACTCCTAACTTTTAAAATGAACAAACAACTCCAGACATGGCAATCCGGTGTATATGTTCATGCCTCCCTTGTGCCAAGGGCCTGTATCTGCAATGGGCCGAAACCTACCTAACCTACATACCTTTGGAAAAGTTTTCAGAACTTTACATGCCACCCAGTCTGAGGACTAGGTCAACTCAACTCAACTCAACTCAAAGCATTTATTTCAATTAAACCATTTACAGGCACTTTTGAATTGTCAAGAAGTCGGTCAGTCAGAAATATGAAGCTAGTTGCCCATTCCAAAGCGTAGTAGGTACCTATGGAGAAGAACGGGCAAGAAACTCCACGGACACTCTTTTAAATAAAATAATAATTGTTACAAAATATTGGTTACATCATTAATTTTGAAATTATACATGTGAGGACAATGTAGAAAGACGTGCACGTTAAAAGCGTCCGTAATAAAAATATAAAAAACAAAGAACAATTCAAAAATTTAAATATTAAAATAGGTCTAAACTTAGTCAAAATTATAAATATTATTCGTCAAAGAAAGATACCTAAGTTATTTAAGTTATTCAGTTTCTTTTCCCTCACATCTGTTTGTATTAAATCTACATCATTTTAATTCTCCGTTGTCTTGAATTGTTCTTTGGGGTATAATCTAAACAAAACAGTTGGACCTTTGGATACGTAACATTACGATAAAGATACTCTTATATTCTAGGGTTCTTTGTAGTCCTGGATTTTATCAGAAATATAGTAAAAGGTTCTGTGGTCAGCGTCCCCCTTGTTAGGCCAATGTTTGGATAGACGTATAAATTTATTTCTAGTGGATTGCAAAAGGCAGGCTTTATGACATCTTAGAAACTGGGCCCAAACAATGGCTTTGTGTTGGAAGTTTATCTTTATTGTAAAGAAACGTCTCGAATTTTGGAGGGATCTGCTTACTTACCATTCAGTTAGAATGTGAGATCAAGAAACCCTTTCTATTCTATATCAGTAACATCTCATGTTGATGAAGGGCCTTCGACCTATTGTGAGCTTTCATAATTTCTAACATGACGATATTATCGTGGACGTCCACGTCCATAAAATCGTGGACAAAGAACTTAATGATAGATCGTGTCCTGCCAGCAGGACTTTAACTACTTCCGGAAGGACGACTTATTTTGACGCTCGAGTACCGAAATCGCATACAGTCGTCAACATTTCGGTATTCCAGCGTAATCAAGTTATTTTTTACTTTCCTGATTTTCATTATTTTTGAATACACCGTCATGCGCTCCTTTTTTATTAAATGTTTACTATAGAAGCACAAATTTTAAGTGCTTATTAAAACCAAAGTGACAGACTTATAGTTCCTTTAATAAATTATTTCCTATAAATAATATTAGATAAATGCGCTCCAACAAAATTCATTTGTTATTTATCAAGTGCGAATACAACTACTGTTTTTATAAAAAATATGAAAGTACTTAAACAAATTATTTAACTCAAACTTAAACACTTATTTAATACACACTAGCCAAATGTTTAAAACTTACGAGCGAAAGTTCAAAATCAAGGTCACCGTACTGCTGGAAGGACCAGACAAAATTTCATTCAAACTGCGTACTGCTAGCAGGACTCATGGAAGTCTTCCAGAGGGACACAAACCCGTCCTTCCGGAAGAGCTTCCAGCAGGACAAGTCATCGTGCGATCTATCATTAAAGCGTCTTTATATATTTCCATATACTTTACTTCCTGGTGTTATCGTGATGCCGTAACGTGGCCGTCTAAGGTACTATCGTCAGGTTAGAAATTTTAAAAGCGCACATTAGGTCATTAGGTGAATCAAAAAGAAAGCAAAAATTACTAGTACACAAGAAAAAAACTTGAAGAAAAGCTACCAGCTACTTATTTTTACCACGAAATGTTTAAGGAAAATTGTACCCATAACTTAGCATCAATGGAATCTGTCTTATTTGACGTTTTCCTCTATCACATCTCGATAAACATCTGATTATAATGATTGAGCTCTTCTCATCATTTTCATCTTTTGAAGGACGAAGAAAGAAAACCTGTAGTACGTAAGCCGAACTTGCTACGGTTCGTTAGTACTTTATAAGAACCAGCCAAGATCGAGTCGGGCTTACACCATTAAGGTGCCGAACCACATTACGTTGAACAGCCTTGTCTGTGGAACGGTCATTGGCCGCCGTAATTACTGTACTGCAAGTAATTGATAAACACATTCTTGCTCCTTAACTCAATTTCATATAAAAGATATAATGCCAACGAAAACAAAATATCTGCACTACATGATTCACCTAACAATTTTTATTTGAAAAAAGTTAATATTACATACGTCAAAAGGCCTTCGTAAGTAAGAACCAATTTTTTGGTATTTTTTTTTATATTTTGCGTTGTCTTGGCCGCTAAACCAAACGTTATAAGAAATATATTTTAAGAATCAGATACCCAATTTTAAAACGATACCCAACATGATATATTATTTTTTATTTTTTTTCCTAAAATTGAACATATAAACCTAAAAAAAATTCCCTACCTAAACATTGTGCTAAAATTTCAGAGCAAATTCCTTTGTTGCATAAACCTCGAGGAAAACCTCTGTAACAAACCGACGAAACGTGAGATTATAAAGGTTCCATTTTTTTTCTTTGAAGTTTAGCACCAGTCTATGCCAATTTTTGGTTTTCAGTTTATTTAATTGTTCCTGACCTACTAGGTACTCAATACCAGTAGATACCTACAATTTAGTAATGATTTCTACTAAGTTCTCACGCCATGACATTTTGACCTTTCAAAGTGCAAAAATACGACGGGTTACCTTGTTATTGGCACAAAGCACAATAACATGTTTTTCTGTTTTTCCCCGTTAGTTATACAATCCGTGTTCTAGCTTTATGTTTGTCATTCATCCTAGTCATATTATATCTCCCTTGCTTGTAACGTAACATAACGTAACGTAATGTAATGTAATGTGTGTGTTTTGTAATGTAACGTCGTTTAAGGAATACAATCTTGACGTTGCGAGACCTCGAGCATTTTTTTGAAATTTAATCTCGCGGGACTACTATCTCGTTCTTGAAATCTCGAACGAAATTTCGAGACTGAGCGCGCGCGTCTTAGCACACTATGCTTCTTGAGAAGCCATTTTCAATATAATAATTAATGAATTTATAGTCTGCGTGTGCTGATTTGTTGCGTTGCATATGCGGATGAATCTTATTTAAATAAACGTTGATTTTGTTGATTCGATGTTTGGTTAATGTTTTTTTACTAACAAAAATTAACACGATTACCTTAAGTAGGTGTATTTTTTATTTAAATTTCGGATTAAAAAACGCATTATTTCAAAAAGTAGTCAATATATCGATCTCGTTATGACACTAGCAGGGCTAACATGACAAGCTTGAGAACGCTCTTTTTCTCGTTTTGTCGAAATTTGTCTACGATTCTGACGTCATTCTAATCCCTAATATGACCGTAAACGACGAGTAAAGTCGAAAAAGGCACTTGGCATCTCTATATCTCGCGACGAGAGACCGATGTTGGAAGTCATAAAAAAAAAATATGTTAGTAACATCGGCTTGAGAATCCGTTTCCTTCATTAAATAGTGCCGATTCTCTTGTCACAAATGCCTCTAAACTAGACTAAAAATCACCAAAATTTAGATTATTCCTATCAACCGACTATTTCCCATTCTGAAATAGACTAAAGTGACACAACTTAACTATATTTTAGTTTGACGGCACTAAGATGGCACCAATTTATTAATTTAGTGAAAATGGCAACTTTGCTATTCTGAATTTTACGTTTTTGATCTAAAATTTTGATTGTCTAAGTATTTAATCGCGATTAAAAAGGTGTGGAAATTAATTGTCATGAACTAAAATTCACACCAACACCTTGACGGTTCAAAAACAATACTGTATCTTCTTTTTCTCTTCTCTAGCTTTATATCTCGAAAATGGTGTGTCGGATCGCAAAAATAATGAAAATTTCGACCCCCTTTATAAAACGCTTAAACCCCTAATACTCAACATGTAGGTAATGATTTTTCATATTTTCCATACAAAAAGTATTTTTTTTTAATATAAAACACGTCGTTCCAATATAAATAATAGTTTAAAACTAAGTATTTTCACTATTAATATATTTTAAAATAAAATGATGACTAAAATAAGTACAATTATGAAACTGCCATGTTATTTTGGAGTTTTTTTTCGTATCATAATATTGTCTATTCTTCTCGTCGTTAAAATCGAGGACGAGTAAATACGACTAAATGACAGAAGAACCGGAGATTATCTCGTGTTGAATTGTCAAAAATCGAGATAACTAAGGTGCCATGTTAGGGTTTGTCAAAAAAACATCAAGTTTGACAGAAGGAGTCGACTATTTTGTATGGAAGCGCTGTCAGAAAACGAGAAAAGTGACAGAAATAGACGACAGTTACTCACGCGAGAGTGAGTAATTGTCGCGTGTGTCATGTTAGGCTTGCTGACGTGGCACGCGAGATCTCGAGTTGCCAATCTCGGCTCGAGATTGCATTCACTAGTTGCGTCGACACCAAGAAACATGAGACAAGAGCAGGAAGATAATGGTGATGCTTGTAATGTAATAGCATCTAACTAAGAAATCGCACTCTGTGGTCTAGTGCTTAGATCAGACCCAGAGGTCCCGGATTCGATTCCTAGTGGGAGCAAAATTTTCTGCTCGATGTGGTTGGTGGTAGGGCTTGTTCTAAGTCCACCTGGCTAGCCACCACCTTCTTATCTAAGTCTATCACCATACACAACAATGTTAACAGCATTGTTGTGTTTCGGCAGTTAGAGCTAAGACAGCCAGTTCCTCTGTGGTTGAGGATCCCGGGTGAAGCTCGCTTCCACCTTCGGCCTGATCGTCACTTACCATCAGGTGCAATACAGACCAAGAGCTGCTCGACAACGCGGACGTTGTCGAGCATTAAAAATTTCTAATACTCATACTCGGCTAACTAAGTTCAGTATTAATATAAAATCATAGTGGCGGTGTAATTGAAATGCTAAGTAGCAGCGATCTAATTACAGTTGTATTACCTTCAGACGGAGTTGAGGCTTTAATTAAACCAGACGAGTCGCTTACGGCGACTCTGCACACATTACATGGTTCAAACTGGAAGAGTTGAGCGTGTGTTGAGAGCGAAATAATTTGTGATGAAGATATTAAATTTTAGGTGAATGGCGTTTGCACGTGCTGTTTGCATTAATTACTTAATTGAGGTTTAGATATGAGGCTGAATATAATGAAAACTACCTTTTGTTTTTCAGAATTCGAAAGTTAGTAATACGGATGATATGGACAGCGATAATAAGGTAAACGCAACGTCGTCGGCTAACTTCGTTTATTTTTCTACTAACCGTTATTAAATAATCCCAGTTTGCCCCGATTTTCGGTATCTCGGTTCACTAGTGCAAAGCGATGGAAAAGTAGATCGGTCGGTTAAGCACAGAATTAACACTGGATGGATGAAATGGCAGCAGGTCACGGGAACTATCTGCGACTCCCGCATTCAAACATCACAACAACAAATCATAGATATATAAAACAATGGTTAGACCTGCTGTCTTGTATGGATTAGAACGTTGGACCACAAAACGGATGAATGAAAGGCAATTACATGCAGCTGAGATGAGAATATCAAGAGGGCTGTGTGGAGTTACACGAATAGATAGAAAAAGAAATTAGTACATAAGAAGAAGTCTGAAAGTGGCACCGGTGATCGAAAAGTTGTGCGGAAATCGGTAGTCATGGTGTGGGCATGTGATGCAGAGGAATGAGGGTAATGTTGTGAGGAAAGTTTTGATTATGAATGTCGATGGCTATAAACTCAAACTCAAACTCAAAGCATTTATTTCAAATAAACCAATTACAGGCACTTTTGAATAGTCAAGGGGTCGGTCAGTCAGAAATATGAAGCTAGTCGCCCATTCCAAAGCGTAGTAGGTACCTATGGAGAAGAACGGGCAAGAAACTCCACGGACACTCTTTTAAATAAAATAAGATGGTTACATAATATTGGTTACATCATTCAAGTTGAAGTTATACATGTGAGAACGATGCAAAACATTAAAAGCGTCCGTTAGAAATAAAAATATAAATTAAATTAAAATCGCCGTGGCAGCTAAGAGATGACCAGTCCCTACTGACGGCGCCCGTTCACGAACATGACGCATGGATTAGCACCATTCAGCTCAACCATTTTGAAGGGAGCTAAATGATCCAACACACGCGCCACCGCCAGCGAGACATTAGAGTGAGCATGACATACTCTCAGCCGCCAGGGCACATTCAAGTCAATGAAAGACATACTCAGTACCTAAATGGTAGCTTTATAGTCGGTACATGGTGCCCACACGTGTGCCATGCAATTATACAATGCTAAGACATTGAATTTATACAATGCAAAAATAGTTTTTAAAATCTTCAGCAGCTCCAACGGTATTTTCAAATGCTAATCAATTAGTTTATGCTTGTGGAGCAGGACCAGCGTTGAGCCAAGCATTTTTATCAGCGATGTAATCCCCCAACTTATAATATGCTTGGCTGCATAGTGTGCGTTTAATATAAGATTTAAATTTCGTTTCATTCAGTTGAAGTATGTGGGGAGGTATTTTATTGTAACATTTTAAACAGTACCCCATGAAAGATGAGTCCACTTTAGCCAACCTGAAACCCGGTTGAACTAATTGGTCCCTATTCCTAGTGATATAATTGTGTTTTGCACCTCTTTTACTAAAAAGATGTAGATTTTTCCTTACGTACATGATGTTTTCATAAATATATTGACAAGGTACCGTCATGATGTTAATATATTTAAACTGTTCCCTTAGAGAGTCGCGCCTGCGGAGGCCATAGATGTCTCTAATGGCTCTTTTCTGCAGAATAAAAATTGACTCGATGTCTGCAGCCCGTCCCCATAGTAGAATACCGTACGACATAATACTATGAAAGTAACTAAAATAGACTAGTCTTGCGGTATCTACATCAGTAAATTGACGGATTTTTCTCACAGCAAATGCTGCTGAACTTAGCCGTCCTGAAAGGGATGTTAAATGAGGACCCCACTGAAGCCTTGAGTCGAGCGTGATCCCCAGGAAAACAGTTTTATCGACGAATTCTAGTTTCTCTTGATTCAATACTATCTCACAATTACTACTTTTGACATTTGGTAAAGAAAATCTTATGCACTTAGTTTTTTTCCCATTTAATACTAAATTATTAGCAGTGAACCAATTGTGGACCTGTTATAGGGCGTTATTTACGTCGTCAAGATTTGATGCACGTCTATTAATTTTAAAAATTAAGGAAGTATCATCAGCAAATAACACCATTTGTGGTTGAGTTTTTAACAAATGGGGGAGATCATTAATATATACTAAAAAGAGGAAAGGACCCAATATTGATCCTTGTGGTACACCCATTTCTACTTTTAAACCGAGTGAATTGACACCATTTATTTGAACTTGCTGTTGTCTATCATTTAAATACGATTTTACTAAACTGAGCGCAAGTTTCCCAAGTCCGTAATGCTCAAGTTTCAAGATTAAGGTTTCGTGGTCGACGCAGTCAAATGCCTTGGAGAGGTCACAAAAAATTCCTATGGCGTCTTGGGCCTCTTCCCACGCCGTAAATATGTGTTTTAATAACGTGACACCGGCGTCAGTCGTACAACGTCCCTTGGTGAAACCATACTGTTGATCATGTAAGATTTTATTGGTGTTAAAATGATTGAGCAGTTGGTTAAGCATTACCTTTTCAAACACTTTGCTTAAAACTGGCAACACGGATACAGGTCTATAATTATTGGTGTCTTTACTGTCCCCGGATTTGAAAAGTGGTATTACCTTACTATATTTCATTAGATCAGGGAAGATCCCTTGATCCACACACAAATTAAATATTAAGGCTAAGTACGGCGCTATAGTCTCAATAATGGAGGTACAAACTTTAATTGACATTCCCCATAGATCTTCGGTTAATTTTATCTTGATTTGTTTGAAAGCTTTTAGTACTATTAAGGGGTTTATATGCTTGAATTTAAATTCAATCGGGCAGGATGAAACATTTGCTCTTAATAAATCAATAAAACGCGAGCGCGAGGAATTTAAGGATTCAGTAGTTTTAACTGGGATACTGGTAAAGAAATTTACAAATTCTTGAGCAACTTCTTTGTTAGTGCTTATGAGACCACATGAAGTTTCTAGTGTGAAATCATTATTATGTCTTTTATTCCTGTTTGTTTCGTCATTGATAATTTTCCAAACCGTCTTTATTTTATTATCGGCTGATTTGATCTTGTTGCTAATGTACAAGGCTTTAGCTACCTTGCAAGTATTTTTGAAAGTTTTAGAGTAAGTAGCAACGTATTTATTAAAAGATTCAGAGTTAATATAAGGCTTAAGGCCATACAGCTCAAACAATTTTTCCCTGCTTTTCCTAATACCCTTAGTTGCCCAGTCACTGAACAAAAAAATTGGGCAAATGGTTTTAGTTTTCTTTTTTAAAGTATTATTGAACTCGGTGCGCACTACCGAAAAGAATTCCTCATATAATTCATTTACATTGTTTATAATATGACCCGGTATACTTAACTTACTAATTAAGTTATTATTAAATCTGCTTAAATTGCTGGTTGTTATTGGTCTAGATTGTATCTGAATTCTTTGTAATGGTGTGTTGGACTTGAAAGCAACGGTTTGACCACTGTGATCAGAAGGGAGATAGTTTACAATGGCTTTATCTAAGTAGTTGCAGCAACAAAACACGTTATCAATACATGTAGCAGTATTTGTGGTTATGCGGGTTGGTTCTGAAAACACATTTGACAAATTGAATGATTTAAAGAGACTTAATAATCGACTGCTATTTGAACAATTTTCTAAGATATTAATATTAAAGTCACCACAGATAATTAGCGATTTTTTACCCGTTGCAAGTTTTGCTAGAACATCTTCCATTACTGACTCAAATATGGAGTAGTTTTGATAATTTGGGGGTCTGTAAACGCACACTATAACATGCTTATCTAGCTCAACACAAGACAATTCAATGTTATGTTCAACCGACAGATCAAGTACATCTTTACGAGGCTTAGATTTAATAGAATTTTTAACTAAATTAGTGAACCCCCTCGCAGCATAGATTTTCGGTTAAAACAACTGCCCACACTATAATTTTTATAATTAATTAGCATCTCATAATCTTTCAACCAATGTTCAGTTAAACAAATAATTTCGTACATAGTTTTTTCTAAAAATAATTCAATTTCTAATTGTTTGGAAGAAAAACCTTGAATATTTTGATGAAATAATTTCAAGGTGTTCTGCTTAGATTCTTTTTTACAATTAACTATTTGAGAGCAAGAAGACACCTTGTTCTTGGTAGGTATAACTATAGTGTTACTGGTATCTTCTGTTGTCTTACTATCAAGTTTAAATTAACATCCAGAGTGAGCCCCAAGACTCCCATGCCATCACCAGGCAATGAAATCCTACTACTTGTGGACCCCACATTACGTCAAGAATTTGCCATAGTGACACATGGATCCTCCTTCGTACAATTGTTGTAAAGGTTTATAGCATTAGTGCTACAGTTACTGGTGGCCACCTGTACATTATTATTACTAATAATTGCGGTGTCAATTATAGAACTATACTTCGACATACTACTTATGTCTGAGTTTATATAAGCTAATAGCCTCGCTATTTTAAGTCTAAACCTAATGGGCAGATACACTGTATTCCTTGTTGATTTCAACTTATCAACAAAATTGTTGGTGTCAAAAAATATAAGTTTGTCACTGTAGTGACTTACTAGGAACTGGATATGCTTATTAAGCATATGTATATAATTGTTTTTTCTATTTGATAACCTCTCAAAATATGGAAAAGCACACAAAATAATTTTATTACAATTTATCTTTAAAATCTCAGTAACACTGTCAGTGATCTCTTCTTTTTTGACCTGGGAACTATTTCCTAAAAATACAGTTATGTTGGTATTAGAATCATAATGATTTCTTGTTATTGTTGTCATTATTTCTTTGACGGATATCCCAGGTAAACAATAGTTTTGAGTAGAAAAACTCAAGTTGTTATTAACTAATTTCCCTAACCCTCTTCCCATACTATCTGAAAACATAACTGACTGATAGCAAACTTGACTACTATAAGAGGAAATACTACTAGCTACTGACTGTTCCACTTGAGATATTTCTTGCACAATATCAGGTATATCTTTATTGAGGATACAGTATTGAGACAAACTCTCAGTCTGGGACGGGTCCTCCGTTTCCTCAGGCTGGACAGCAACAGGGTTTGAAACCTTCTGACAAGTACACTGACACATAACTAACTCATTAGCAGCAAGGATATGTTCTTTAATTTGGTTCTGAGAACCCACATATTTAATGAAAAGGGAACTAAGTCTGCCCTCAAGTACCTGTATGTCGGACTGTAAGCGCTGTGTATCAATTTCATAGATGTTTTTGCTGTCTTCTAGTTTGATTTGATAATTATTTAATTTATTGATTAAATCAATACGTTACTTTCTCCGTGGAATAATTTTGGAAAAATGTTTTTGTTGTATAAGAGTAGGGGAAGACCAAAGGAACGATAGATAGACTGTGTGAAAGATGATATGGCTAGAAAGGGGGTGACTACCGAGATGACGACTAATAGAGAAGTATGGAAGAAAGGGACATGTTGCGCCGACCGCAAATAAATTGGGAAAAGGGCAGAAGAATGATGATGACCGTTATTAAATAATAAAATTCGATAAACTTAAGTTGATGATCTATCTAAACTTATAGTGAGTTCAAAATATTAATCACAATCAATCACTTCGTCTATAACTCGTACCAAAATAAAATCAACCGAATGTCTGAACCTAACAATTGAATCAGTGATGTTGTCCGCACAAAGAAACTCTTCACATTGTATGGACTAACATCTTGGACCGAGCGTCTTACTAGATTGTGAGTAATTATTGAAGTTTCGGGATGAAGTTTTCGCGTTACTTTAAGTCTTCTAGAAAAGACATTAAACTTGAAATCTATATTAATTATTCCATTATATCGATTTAACACGACATGACATTAAGCAATACCACAAATTAGTACAGATGGTTCACTCCGCAAAATCATTTAAATAAAAGGCAACTTTTGCAACGACACAATAAAGCGCAATTCAAGTTGCACAGCGCTAATTACCTACAGTTATATTCACCTAGAAATTGCCTCTTTCTATCGTGTAACTCGTACATCTGCTGACTACGTTACGCCCCCTGAATTCGACAAGTCGAGCCCGCCGCGTACATACTTGTAGCTTTATACCTAAAATGCGGAGTGAACCATATGCATCTGTGCCAATACCTACCTCGTTCCAGGCCAGAACCTGAGGCCATTACTTTTAATGCAGGATCTTTAATTCTTCTTTCACTCAACTGCCAAGCTTAGTAGCGTTTGTCCATCTTAAAAAAGCCAGAGGGACAATACCCGTTTTTTTAAATAACGGTCGCATTGTTGTCTCACGGCCTCGTGGCTAAATACTATCAGCCGCACGGGTCAATCGCAGGTTAAGTTACGCTTGCCGGGCCATCCATTATATATCGAGACACTCTGTGCTCGGAAAGCTGTTGGTGCCGATTGTCATTCGTTTATCTATGACAGTCGGAGGTAGTCAGAAGCCCAGAAGCCTGATAACCAGTCTTACCAAGGGGTATCGTGTTATCCAGTAACTGGGTTGCGGAGGTCAGATAGGAAAAATCCAATAAAATAACTCCACCAAAAAATAACTGGCTCCATGTAAAATACTGTTATTTCAGCTGCATCCGGTAATACTGGAAGCCGACCCCAACATAGTTGGGAAAAAGCTGGACAGATCGATTGATTGGTCGCATTCTAATCCGAGCCTTCGTCTGTCAAAAAATATATAGGATTTATGACATTAATTCTTGCAGAAATGCAATTTTGACTAGATTTTGAACGTGTTTAATTACGGAAATTGACCTTCAGATCTTCAGCTCTTCTCACAGCCAAGTTAACTTGTGTATCGTCTATCCCAGGTTCGAAAAGGTCTTGATCGGCCCGCGGTTCCGACGACGCTGTCAACGCGAAAAGTACGCTAAACCTAAAGCGACACGTTCTGGCTTACCCGCTTGAAGATAGGCGGCTACTTACACTGGCTGGAAGCCAAGGAGTTATTTTAAATAAGAAGTTCCGAAAGTATCACATCCAATGGTGCCTGTTGATAGCACGGATCCAAATTATTTTAGTTCATTTTATTAAAAAGATGTCTTATTTTACTGCTGGGTAATTTCTACCGATCCTATTTAATTTACTCTAGTTTATTTCTAAAAGCGAACTGATCTTCATGCCAACGTATCCTTTCAATTATTATCTTTACCTGAAAAAATTTAGTTTTTTATTCAGAACTAATGACCCTCCCATGTGCAATGTACTGATGTAGCGACATGGAGTGTCCTAGTACAGGAATTTACTTACTTAAAGGGACACTTCTATCACTAGTATGTAGTACAAGCTTGTTGAAGAAAATAAACTATTTGTATTTGTATTTGTATGTCAGAATATCCAAATTTGTGTGCTATATATGAGTTGAATATTAATCTATTTTACACATCATCATCATCATTTCAGCCGAAAGACGTCCACTGCTGGACATAGGCCTCCCCACGCCACTTTGATCGGTTCTGTGCTTCCCGTATCCAGCGGATTCCTGCGTCCTTCACATATCCTTATCCTTATATATTACAAAAACAAACAAAGCCCCCCTTACATAAACAAATTCCCCTGCCGCGTCTTTCTGAACGCCATAAACTCAAAAACTACCGAACGGATTTTCAAAAAGTTTTCACCAATGAAAGGAGTGATTCATGAGGAAGGTTTTGGTTTGTAATTCATTAAAGGTTTTGTGTAAATTGGCTTAAATATGACGATTATTATTAAAGAAGTCGGAAAAAACATGCCGACTGGAAGCTTTACTGGTGTGCGCCGCGTAAACCGTAAAAGATACATAAAATTTATATTCTACAGTATTGTTCATCTCAAACAGATTACAGGAAAACTAAAACGATGTCTCTAAATAGCACACTTTTTAAGAAATCATCAACATGAATTACATTAGTTCCACTATCGGTCAAGTGATGGCGCTCACCTAAAACTGCAATATTCTATGCTGCAGTGTTAAAATTCTCTGACGATAGGCCTCGTCGTTAAAATTTAAAAACATTTCACGGTTCACAACCAAAATGCCCTCCCTTCTACCTACTCGCAGGTTTCTTTGGGTGAAGCACAAGTTATAGTTTTTTCTGGGCACAGAACTATTAAGGTACCTATACGAATGAAGCTCCTAATAATAGGAACAGTTTCAGCCAGCACAGTTTGCAATGTACTCCACATTGCAAACTGTGCTGGTTGAAACATTTTTCAGTCCCCATAAGCAGTTGTGGCCAAGATTTATAAATTAACAATAAAGATATAATAGTAAATTACTGTTAGCGTTCACCATTCCACCTGTCCGCCTGTCCATCTGTCCTACTTTTGAAGGACTGTACGTAAAGTAACACATCCAAAATATTTACATATGATGGTACGGAACCCTCGGTGCGCTAGTCCGACTCGCTCTTGACCGGTTTTATTACCTTTAGATAATATGTTCTCGCTGCTGAGGTGAAAAGTTGTATGTGTAACACGAGACCAAAGTTACTTGCATCTCGTGTCTTTGAATCCTTCGCTTACTCGGGATTCAAAATTAGCACTCGCAGCGAAAAACAACTTTGCTCTCTTGTAGAACAAATAACTATTGTTAACGTCTTGAAGTGACATAACCAGCCAAGTATGAGACAAAACTATCATAAAGTTGTAATAACCAACAAGCGTTCGAACACAATTTATTTTGAAACTGCAATGTATCACATAAACAATTTGAACTAACGGAATGGAACACTGCCAACATATTAATGAACCGTTTAATGTAGCTCGTTGGTCATGAAACTTATTTTTATTGAATTGGGGCATGTTGGGCTTGTTCTGCATGTTTTTGGATTAATTAGATTAGGTTTACATTAACAAAGGTTGTCTAGGGGTTGAAAATTATGGCATGAAGTTGATACGACTTTTTTTACTAAGGGTCATTCTTCCTTTCAATTAGACTAATTATATCGTTACTAAGCCTTTGCCTGTGACTTCATCTGCGTGTATTTACAAAATACACGCATTTTATATTTTTTAGGGTTCCGTACCTCAAAAGGAAAAATCAGAACCCCTATAGAATCACTCGTGTGTGGGTGTCTGTCTGTCTGTCCGTCTGTCACAGCCAATTTGCTTCGAATCTAATAAACCGATTAAGTTGAAATTTGGTAAACATGTGTATTTTTGGGTTCCCTATCCATTTGCATAAAATTTTAAGACCTAATATAACTTAGCATAATGTTGTTTGGCATAATTATATTTTCGCATAATATAATTACGCATAACAGCTTACGCATAATTTTTTTAAGCATAATTTCTCTAACCATAATAATGATTAAGCATAATATTCTAAAGCATACATTTATTAAGCATAAAGTTAAAGCATGCAAGCAAGCATGCAGCATGCAAGCAAGCATGCAGCATGCAAGCAAGCATGCAGCATGCAAGCAAGCATGCAGCATGCAAGCAGGCATGCAGCATGCAGCATGCAGCATTCAAGCGAGCATGCAACATGCAGCAGGCAGGGTTTCTGTCACGGCTCCGGCGCTGCGGGCCTCCGGCGGCCCCACGCGCCTACGCGATTTTAAATTACACTCTAGGGGTAGGACAAACAAGACTACGTGGAGTCGGTTTTGCAGCAATTCGGTTCTTAGGCCTACTAACGTTATGCGAATCAAATTTATGCCAAAACAAATTAGTCTTTAAGATGATTATGCCAACATAAAATGTATGCCTAAAAAAATTATGCCGAAGACTTATGCCAAAACAAATTGTGCCAAAATCGTTATGCCGAAGTATATTAGGGCAAAGAACATTATGCGAAAAGAAGGTATCCCGTATTTTTGTGCCCTAAACACGGACTTGTAACGTAAATAAAGGAATTTTGGGGGCAAATAAGAAAAAATAAAAAGTTTTGCAAACTGTACCGTGTGACATATCAAATGAAAAGGCTTGCTACTTTTAAATATAAATAAAAAAGTTGATGAAAATTTGATGAAACCAACGCTGGGTCTCTATCTAGCATAGGGTCGCAGCATTATGCCGAGCGATGGCCGTTTTGCGTGGATGTGAAGCATATTTTCCCCCAAATTTTTATTTTTGTTTTTGTTGGTTCCTTGCGTCATGTGTACCGCAAATAAACGTATTTTCTTTCTTTTCTTTAAAAAAATTTACCGTGCCTACGACGAAAACCTATAAGAAGTCTATGGTCTTAAAATAACATGGTTAATCTTGCAATATTATACGTACTAACTGACTTGCAGTTGGAATGTAAGGGAGAACATGTTTTTCAACTACAATGTTAAGTTTGTTCTTGGGATAAATTCATTCCAACTACGGAACCCTTCATTGTGCGTGATCCGACACGCACTTGGGCGGTTTTTTTATACAAATAACCTTGATGAAATATGTTCTATGGCCATAGGACATATTTCATCCAAACATAAATAACAAATAGGTTCCAAGTTACCTATTTATCAAATATAACGATCGGTTAAGTAGCTTAGGCATAAAAAGGTAACAGACAGACAGCCAAACAGATGAGCTACTTTCCCGTTTATAATATTAATATATACATAAAGATAGTATGAGTTTAACTTAGAAGTCACTGTAACTGGTGAAATGTGGGTGTACTATAGGCGCACCTCTATCTATCCCTTCGCGGAATACAGGTGTGATGTTATGTTACGGTAAGTCACAGTAAGTTCCTGAATGTTACAGATGTCTTTCTAGGTATCCTGTCACAAAGTCCACCATTTCACAACACAAGCGTAAAAGTGGAATCGGAAACAAAGAGGAAATCAATTTTGAATTCTCTTTTCTTTCGTCACGTCGACTCGGGCTACACACCAATAGCTTATATGTCCTAAAAGCAAGCTTATTCAGTCAGCAAGGCCGTGCTTATTCTTTAGGCTACACTAGTCGTGCCTATACGTGTCACCACTCGTAAAGGCACATAGAAGTAAGCTCGTTTTGACTAACACTACTCAGGCGTCACCTAAATGTATGTCAAAATAATAGTACGTTTTTGGATTTTGAACGCTCCGCCCAACGCAGAAAGTTGAAAAACCAACAGCGTGCTTTTATTTAGGCCTTCAATTTCACCTAGTGTTGGTCAAAATGGACAGTTGAATGATTGCTCACCCTAGTGCAAGCAATATGATACCTACTGTTATTTCGGGATCAAAAATCTCGATTATCTTATTATTCTGAATATTTGCACGGCTGAAATGCCGAATATAGTGAAACCCATAGATCTTAAGAACTTAATAAATATATCATTCATTAATTCATTCATTCATTCATTCCTCTTTTTGCTTTACCACGTTGTACATTCGCAAGCATAAATAATACCTTACACTTACGTAAAATTCAAAAACGATTTTCTCGTGCAATAACGATTGCAACTTTGAAATAGACCTATTTCAAAATAATGTAGTATGGTTTCTAAAATACTTTGTTCATAACACCACATTTCTATCAATACTTTAAGAGTGAAAAATATTTTAAAAAAAAATGCAAATATGTGTGTTTGTTGTGTAGGCAAAAGGAGTATGTAAGGATCGTAGCAGTTAGTTTCTGCCTACCCCCATAGGAAGAAGGCGTGAGTTTATGTATGTTTAGGTCAGATATTTATCTATGGGCCTGTGTCGCCTGAAATAAATTGTATTATTATTATTTATTAACACTTTCCGGGACACTAAACGCCCATAGACTTCATAACAATAGAACTTCTATTGTATCTTGTTCAGTATCCCGGAAAGAGCTAAATCGTTTTCGAATCTTGGGTAAATGTAAAGTATGTCATGCTCGTGACTGTAGGTCACAAATATTTCAAAATTATATCCCTTTGAGAAATCTCGAGTATTACCTTTGACCTTATCATTCGTGTTAATTCAATTAACAAACACCCCGTTTAGACTTGTGATTATTCTAGGCAAAGACTATAAATCAAGAGCACTAAGCACTGATGCTGAACTTGGGTTTATAAAGCGGTGATATATTGGTATTTGGTTACAGTGTACATACTCAGTATATCTTAAAGATCACATTATTTTAATGTTAAATCTATAGGTTCTAATAATAACATAATCCTTACTTCCTGACTATATACACACATCAACACGGTCTAGGGATATTTTTAAAAAAGCGAATTACTATCAATGTGTTAATTATTTATATGACATGTATATTTTTAAAAGATACGTTATTTAATATTCTACCATTTTTTAATAATGGTTAAGGTACTTCGATTAAAATTTCAGGATTTTATGGAAAAAAAATGAAGCATAGACGGAAACCGTATATGAATTAACTTTTAATTTATGAGTAAAAACTGAAAAAAATAGAAAAATCATTTAATTTGTGTTTATAAACTTGAAGTTAGCAGTCTGAGAAAGCGCCCATGATGTTCATAACACATCGGCAACGATTCGGCATGCTCAGAACAAGGTTGTCAATGTCTTGCTGCGGAATATTGTCCCATGTCCTTCTGAGGTGCGCAAAAAGTTGATCTTCTGTAGCCAGATTTTCAGGAACTTCCTTCAGAGCTCTTCTTTGCAGCATATCCCACGCATGCTCAATGGGATTTAGATCTGGCGATTGAGCAGGCCAGTCTAAGGCCCTAACATTGTGTGTATGTAACCAAGCTGCTACTGTTCTCGCCGTGTGTGCCCGGGCATTGTCGTGCATGAGCAGGAAATCTTGCCCCATTTGTGTTCTGTGGGGCAAGATTACGGGCCCCAGCACCTGTTGGACGTATCGTTCTGCCGTCATATTGCCCCGCACCCAAACGAGATCCGTCCGTCCTCCAAGACGAATTCCTGCCCAAACCATAATTGTTCCTCCTTGGTATGGGTGAACTTCCTGAGGGTTCTGAAGACGGCTCCATCGTCCAGGAACTCGCCAAAGACGCGTCCTTCGTGAATCTGGATGGAAGCCGAACCTGGATTCATCCGTGAACAGCACATTGGACCATTGCTCTCGGCCCCAGTCCACGTGGTTCCGAACTCATTCTAATCGTCGTCCACGATTGCCTCTCCGTAAAGGTGGGACCCGGAGTGGTCTACGAGAGCGTAGATTGTTTTCATGCAGTCGCCTTCTTACAGTTTGGTCACTCACAAGCACTTGGTGTTCCACTCGCAGCCTTTGGACCAATAGAGTCGCCGTTGCATTTGATTGAGCTCGCGCAGTAATTTGCAAAAATCGGTCTTGTCTGGGGGTAGTGATGCGACTTGGCCCCCGGTGCCTCTCCGCTACTTCACCTGTGGCACGATAGCGTGTCCACAATCTTGAAATTACATTTTGGTGGGTCCCTATGGCCTCAGCAACATTACGCTGAATAGACCCAGCTTCCAGCATTCCCACAGCTCGTAACATCTCCGCCCTCGTCAAATGTTGGCGTTGCATGGCTACAATACCTCAATTTTAACTTTATCTTTCGTTTAAAAATGAAAAAAACTGTAACTAAACGTAATTCGTATTGTTTTCTAAATTTCGCACAAATGAAAATTCCCTCTCCTACACATCAAGACATTTTTATGCCACCGAAACAAAAGAATTTTCAAAAATTTGAATTTGGAATTAGTCTGAGATAAATTACAAACAAATCGGTGTATGAAAGATTGCAATGCGGCCAGTACTTTTCGAGTTATTTAATTGAGTATGAAATATCCCTAGACCGTGTTGATGTGTGTATATATAATATTATAAATGCATAAGTAAGTTTGTTTGTTTGGCACAAATTTGGCACATGGGTAGACCATGACCTAGATTAGGACATAGGATACTTTTTATCCCGATATTCCCGCGAGATCGAGACTTATGCGGGTGAAACCGCGGGGTGAAACTAGTTATACTATAATCATTATAAATGCAAAGTAACTGTGTCTGTCGGTCTGTCTGTTACCTTCTCACGCCGCATCAGCTGCACGGATTCCGCTGAAATTTTAGCACACGGTGGACCATGGTCTGGTTTGGGATACAGGATTTTTTATCCCGGTTGTACTTTCCTATAGGATCATTTCCGACCTCCACGCGAGCAAGACCAAGGGCAAAAGCTAGTAGTAGTACAACTTGTAAATGTTAACAAATTGAAATAGGTTAATAATTTGGTAGCGTAAGTGTTTCAAGACAACCTATTTTTTTACAATGAATTACGGTAGGTTCAGGACCCTTGGACCTTTTTCTAATGGCAACGTAATGTACGAAATAAAACCTCTTTTCTTTCTTGCCAAAATACTATTCCACCATTTAAGCACTAAATCAAAATTGGAATCAGGTTAATCAAAGAATAAATAATTTATAAGGCTGACAAAAGATGTATTAGGAACCTTAACCTAGGGATTTCGCAGACACGTACACTAACTTTGGTTCGTAAACGACCCAAAAAGGACGTGACAGAAAACGACAATTCAGCGGTCCCAACCCTAGGGGGTGACAATTCAAAAATGCTTCCTCCTTGTTTTATTCAAGAAGGTTTTACTTTATGAAAAGAAATAATCTTGTTATCGGTGGCGCTAGGAGTGGCTGGAAACATTTTGTGATGCCAGAAAAAAGTAGCTTGTTATTTTTACACCTTTTAAATTGGCGCGATCCTCATTTTTTATGTTTTTGATTTCTTGTTAGTGTATTGTTTACAAACTATGTTTTAACTCAAAACATAAAAAGTAATTTGTTCATCACTTGTGGCTCCGAGTTATTGTATCGAAACAAAGACAAGACAACATTAATTTTTGCAACCATTTATCGACAAACTTTATTTTTAAAAGCATGAGGTTATTCATTCGGATGTTTTTTTTTTAATGTATGTTCTGGCATAACTCCGTCATTTATAGAGGGATTTGCAAAAATCTTTTTTTTTTGTATGAAAGCGTATATATACTTCTGAGTTGGCCCCATTGTCATCTTTCACGTTCAAAAGTGCCTTTATGTGCCTACTTGAAATAAATTATTTGACTTCAGGTCAGAATCAGATGATGGGATCCTGGAGAAATCGAGGGAACTCTTCAAATATTATAATATTTCAGAGTACCCTCGATTTTCAAAAAATACACAAATTGCTATAGAGCAATTTGGGTATTTTTATAGTAACTCGATCAGTTGCTCTCGGAAAGTACCATTTCGTGAGTAATGAGTATATCACGAGTTGCGATTCGATAACTTTAATATGGTAACCAAGCAATTTATGCTCGTAACAACGCATATGGAAAAGTGGAGCTGCTGGTGAAGTACCAGGAGAACTCCTCAACGATTTACGTCCCTGCATCGGGAAAAGCAATATTTTGTAAAAAGTGATGAGACATTAGGCTATTGTAACTTATATAAATTACAAACTGACCCACTAAAAAGTGAAAAAAAAAAACGGAATTTGGTGGCAAATAACGAAGATACAAAAGCAAAACCAAAGACACTGGATTTCCGAAATTTTAGTTATTTTTCACTTTGTAGTGTTTTTTTAGAAGAAGGTTTGTTTTTTTTGAGGCACAAAATTATAATGCTTTTAGAAACCATTATTCCCATGTAAGTGATTTGCAGGCAGTTTTTTAAACAACACAGTCTCTGGGCTCAAAAACAAAGAAAAATTCTAGAACTAATTACTATCTAGACAAACTAATTGCTACCTATAAAACCCAGAAGCTTAATAAACTTCGACCTTACCCTTCCAATATTCTCGGAGAAAATACTCCTGAAAGTACTAAACCTATTTACATAAGACCTATGAACGTTACTTTTATATCTTACCTAATAAACGTTTATGGAACTACCGATAACATTGGCCTAGCAACTATAAGGCTTCTAACAAAGTAAGGCCTGTATAAGTAAATTCATTAAGTAGCTTAGTACTGGGGGCTAAAATATGTCTACCTATTGTAATAAGAAACTACCCTTGCTCTAAAATAACTAATTTAATACCGAATATAATTATTTAACCTGTATATAGTTACTAATCCCCAAATGGATCTTAAAGTCGTTACCCCAATATCATAGTATAAAACTGTCTAATATACCTACGAGTATTAACAACATTTCAGGGATAAGGAAAATATGAAGGATTATATGAAACTCCAAGATATTGTGTCATTCATTTATATTTCATTGCCAACATGAAATTCAATATTCTACAACAGACCATCACATCTCCTAATTCCCCACATAATATAATTATTTATTTAATATTCGAATATTTACAATGAAACTAATAGGTTACCTTAATTTACAGTAGATCTCCAACCATTTTATGCAATCTACATATATTTTAAACCGACACAGCCCCTAGCACGTCGTACCATCGTGAGCGCCCGACCCAGAAGGCCATTGTTCCGTCATTTTGAAATATCGAATCTCTCGGTGTTGCCAGCACAATATCCAACAATTATGTATGAATAAATTGGAACCTAACACTATTTATGTTGCCAGACGAAAAAAATCAGAAGATACTTTAAAAAAATATGTTAAAATAAACTGATAGTGATAACGTCTATCGGCATCTATGCATAAAACAAGAAGCATTACTAGACGTGTGCCGTACTACAGTCCAGCCGTTGAGAGAATGCGTTCTGGACACCTGTAAGTTTCATACTAACGAATATGTGTTTTGCGAATTTAGTCCTTATTACTACTAGAAATTGTCCAACTGACAGGTATCAGGAACGCATTCTCTCGTCGGCCAGACTGAAGGTAATTTTCCCGCCTTGTACAAAATGTCTGAGATACAGGATTACCACCTAGTTCAGATGCAGATAGTACCAAACTATATACTACAAACTTTAAGCCTTTATTTAGTGTATTTTATCATTATTAAATTTTGTAATACATGTTCTTATTTTTTATTACTATAATATACATCGAATAGTTGCGAAAGATATGCATTAAATATTCCTTATCGCCAAAACACCTGTGACTCGGGGAAAACGCATCATTAACGAACTTCATGATAAAATTGATGTTTTCACGTGTCATTTGAGTGAATCCGCAAGGACACTGTTATTTATTTTATGTTATAATATAGATTAATGTTAGTAGTATGTTATTGTGTTGTATTGTGCTAAAGTTCCTATTATGTAACAAGTTGTTTTAGTCCTTTATAGTAAGTATATTTAAGTTGTAAATAATTTAGTTAGTAGATAATAGATTTGTAAATGACCGCACTGTCGCATTGGGTGAATACACCTGTAATGATAGTTGTAAGGGAGATTTTAATAAATAAATAAAAAATCATATAGTATATCCTTTCAGTAGATGAAAGTACTCATGAATATAAACGACTACTACTTTTGAACGGACTCCGAAATATTATTATCTGTTGATTCGTACCAACGTACAATACTTACGTTCCCAAGCGAAATGTATGATACTACATAACATAACATAACATAACGCTTGTCCCAAGGGTTAGGCAGAGGTGTACCTATAGTACACTATTTCCGATATTCGATATTATAATAAGTACCTTTGCGGTGAAAATAGAGGAAACGAATTTTCCCAGACATAAAAAGAAAAGTAAGACAGAAAGAAAAATTGTTTATTCTGCACAAACAAAACGCGCATTTAAAACAAAATACATAAAATACACCCATACAAAAGTAGCCAAAAGCCTTGACATGAGACCTAGCTATACTCCATAGCTTTAGGTAGTTAAAAAAAGGTAAACAAAAAAAACCACGTGACGAGCCAGTTGTCCAGTAACCGACTAAACGTAATACCTGTCACTTCAGTTGTCATGTTATGTTACAGTTGTACTCTTCATGTTAGCAACATTATAATTCGTTGACGTTTAGAGTTTGGGCTCTTTATAATAGACAGATAGCAAAATATTAAATTATTGTTATAAATCTAACAAAAAATTGTGCTCAAACAGATTACATCTACAAAGAGTAGAGTGTGAATAAATGATAAAGTTTAACATTAATAAAAGACGAAACTATTGTAAAATCTAAAATAAATTTAGTTTGGTTTATCGTATTTTGAAACAAGAAAGTGTCGTCTATAAAAACCCATTTTACGATTTTGTTGGTAGATGTCACTTGTCTTCGAATTTTTGGTTCTAGGATACGCCGGTTTCCTCACGATGTTTTCTGTCACCGTTTTGAGCAGATGGAGATGAAATAATTTACACAACGTAAAGCAAATGCTTGGGTTCGACCCAACGACCAACAACTCGTAAGTCCGTCCGCGGCCGTTACCTCTGGGCCACCACTGCATTTTATTTGAATCTAACTTAAAATATCAATTAAATGGAAACAAGGCTTTCTAATGAACGGCTGCTTACATAGCTAGCTCGGAATTATCCAGCTTATTACAAAAGCCTATTTAAAGGGAACTCATTAAATAGCCCGGGACTTTGACTCCCATAGGTCGAAGCTCCGTAGTACAGTCACGAGCATCAATAACTATAGAGTATGCAAAATTCTAAAGCAATTTCCTCATAATATGTTGAAATTTTTGAATAGAATAGAATATTATTTATTGTTGCTACAGGTGATTATAAATATAGCTGAACAAAATTAAAAGAATCCACCAGTCAATCAATCCCCGCAGTTTTATAGTGTTACTGACATACACTGGCCTTCAAAACTTAGTACCACGCTTCTAAAATTGCAATAACTTTTAAAGTGCACAAGATACAATTTTGAAATAAAAAAGATTACAAAAATAATTTTATTTTTATATATAAATATTATAGTCGAGAAACTTATTTTAAGGACTGGCTGAAAAAAAAACTCAACACTCCTTTTCTAATTGCTGTCTTATTTGTTTTCACATTTATTTTGTGATCGATGAATTTTGATTCAAAAGCCAAGTTGTCTACAGCACGTAAACTCTCTTTTTCCGTAATCATGGCTTTTCTGGAACTAGGCAGCGGGTATGCGTCGTACAGCAAGAACAGTGGGTGTAACATTTAAAATGGCCCGACAGGTAAAGCGAAGGTACGAAGAAACTGGAAACCATCTGAGGAGACCTTGTAATGTCAGATGCAGGTGCACTAGTACCCGAAAAACCGTGTCTCCACTGTTTTGAGAAATCGCTATCTCAAAGCAGTTGAAGTCCAGCAACAGCTTCTTCAGACCCGAAGAGGCTACATTAGTGACAGTTCAGTGAGAAAAAGACTTGCTGAAGCAAATCTGAAGCCCCAAAGGCTAGCAAGTGGCCCCAAGCTCGAGAGAGGGCGCTACGCCCGTAAACACATATAGTGGAATGAAAAAGAATGGGCAAGAGTTTTGTTCATTAATGATGAGTCACTATTCACTTCCGATGGAAGGCGAAGAGTGTACAGGCGACCTGGTGAGCGATAAATTCAAGCCTACTTCACAGAAAGACTCCAATACGGTGGAGGCTCTATACATGGATGGGCTGGATTCTCTTCAGAAGGTCGCACAGAGCTAGTGTCCATAGAAAATGAGACCCTGACTGGGGAAAGATTTGTTCGAGAGATCCTTAATGAGTATGAGGTCCATATTTAGTAAACATGGGTGATGGATTGATACTCATGCAGGATAACGCCCGGCCACATACCGCTCGGGTCGTACAAGAGTAAATTCAGGAGGTTGGTATCAACTTGACGGCTTGGCCATCGAGAAGTCCTGTTCTCAACCCAATCCAGCACGCCTGTGATGAGCTTGGGGGGCTGGTCAGAAGCCGCAGACCACCTCCTATCACCCGCAGGACCCTAAAACAGGCCCTAATGGCAGAATGGGAGAATATTCCCCAACATCGCCTCTAAAACCTCTTCTTCAGTATGCTAAACCGGCTTGAAGCTGTAATCAGAGCCCGGGGAGGCAGTATCAGTTATACAAATTGATATAAGGCGTAAAACATACTTATAGATGCTGTTTGAGTTTTTTTCCAGTAAGTTAAAAATGCCTATTTTCTGATTTTTATCATTTTAAAGTTAATAACGTTAGTAATGTATAAAAAACCTATAATTTTAAAGAAAGTTAATTAAATTTGCTATAAAACGATTTTTATTTCAAAACTTTGACTTGTATACCTAGTTTAGGAGAAATTGCAATTTAAAAAGTGTGGTACTAAGTTTTGTATTTTTAGTGTAGTATTTTTAACCCTAATAATATTATTATGTTATTTCATAATAATATTTTTTATCTCAAAGTTGCAATCGTTCTTCAAGAGGAAATCACATTTGAACTTTGCTAAATGTGTAAATGTTTAATGCTAGTGACTGTACAGCTGTAACTGGATTTCACCACTCTGTTAATTAATATTGGAGCCTGCGGTCGGAAATTGCATAATTATAATTATTTTAATACCGCTTTGTTAATTTGTTAACATGTAAGTCTTTTCAGATAGTTTTGTGGTCGGTTTGTTAGAAATTACGTTTGGCTGTTTAGTGTTTGTTAATTGGAAATATAACAATTATGGGAAGGTCACTAATATGGTCGATGGTCAATAACTAACATAATATATGTTTAAGCATAATCAAAATTCAAAAAAAATCTAAATTCAAAATATTTTATTTCACATAAACCTACAAGGGCACTTATGAAACGTCAGAAGCTAGGTGCACGGTTCGAATTGGTCGTTTCCTATGGAGAAGAGCCGGCAAGAAACTCCATGGTTACTCTTTTAAAAGTAAATGGTATTTACAATGTTTTCAAATTACAGAGTTAATAGGTATGAGAGGACAGTGTAGGCCTATCAACAAGTACCAGGTACTATATAAATCAGCCTGTGAACCAACTTTACGCAGCGGGCGTACAGCGCACTGCGCGTGCAGTACAACAATGCTTTCAGGATACTGTTAGGGCTTCCGCGGATTTGTAATGCTTCGACTATGTTTGCTGAGGCGCGGACCGATGATTTTTTCGTGATCATGAGGAAGCGGCTCGCTTCACTATTAAGTCGCCTACGAAGCAGCTCGAACAGTCTCCTGAGGGTTTTGTCCGATCAGTGGGACCTGTCACTGATAGGTGACAGGTCGATGAGAGGTGGACGCAGCTTCATGTTAGCGTCTCTCCTCGTTTTATTTGAGATGCGTGTATGACTATATTGTGCTGATAGTTTTAAATGTGTATTATTTTAATTTATATTGTTTGATTATGTAATTCTAATTTGTATGCGTAATTGTAATTTTATTTTTTATTGATTATTTTAATGTACATGTGTTTTTAATTTTTGGACCATGTCTGAAATAAATGAATTAATAAAAAGCGTCTGCCTGGGTTTGAACCCACGACCTCCTACTTGTAAGTCGGGGCCATTACCACCGGGCCACCACTGCTCTCCAATAACTAATAATGTGCTTCAATTAGTAACAAACCCTATTCAGGGATGTAGAAATGTGTGTAACATGATCATCTTGTGAGATTTTAGTTTAGCAATAAGTGTGAACTAATTAGCATAACTTTCACTTAGTTTGTTTTTAAGTAAAAACTTATTTTGGGTCGTTGAGCGATTTTTGGTAGGGGATATACTTATGGATTCGCGTCACCGACATGCTCGCGTCGTAGTGCTGTACTATATAGAAGCTAGAAGGCGCTAATACTAGTTTTATGTTTTCACTAATTACTGCCTGTTTTTTTTCCCTGTTTGCTAGGCTGGTTTATTAAATTTAAAAATTTAATTTTATTTAACGTAGATAACATTTACATCATTTGAAAACTTAAATTGTTATTAAACTTATAAACATCACTTAATTTGAATATACCTTCATGTAACTTTTAATCATTTTTAGCACTTGCAAAATGATGAGATCTTCCTTCATTTTAATACTGGTAATAGGTACTTATCACGGATTTAAGTAAATATACACAAAAAAACGAAATGCTTACACAGACCGCGTTAGCATTTTCACGTTAAGAAGCCTTATCAAGAGTTTGCAAGTACCATTAAGGCTCTAAAAAACTAACGTCATAAAAAATAGTATCGTTCCTTTAACAAAATTGCCCTCTTTATCTAGATAGTTCTATAAAAAGGAGATAAAACAGGTCCTTTGCCTTTCATTACACGGGCGATAAAGACGACCGACACTTTCCCCTGAATCTCATCAATGTTTTAACTTTTAAGATACGAACTAAGGTCGTGTCCAGACACCTCGCGTTTGACGCGCGTACACTGGATGCGACAAGGCCCTTTTTCACGAAAACAAGTTTAAATCATCATCTGCCTAGCCTTCTCCCAACTATGTTGGTGTCGGCTTCCAGTGTAAACGGATGCAGCTGAATACCAGTATTTTACATGGAGAGACTGCCTATCTGACCTCCACAACCCAGTTACTGGGTATCACGATATGCCATGCTAAAACTGGCAGTCTGACTTTCGGGATTCTGACGACCCGTAACAACTGCCAAAGATCTACAAATGACAGCCGAGACCAACGGCTTAACGTGCTTTCCGAGGCACGAAGGGGCCTTGGTATGTAAAGATAGTCACCCATCCACGGACCAACCGCGGAGGGCGTAGCTTAACCCAATCGAGCGACCCGTGCAGTTATTACTTAGCCACAAGCCCCTCCTATAGACAAGTTTTAAATATAAATATACCTACCCACAACTTCTGTACCGTTGCATGCACCCATAAGCATAATGTTTTGCGTGCGTGATATTGCGTGATGCCGTAAAGAGCGATTTTTCACACCAAAAATAAAAGTCGTTTCGCAGCAATA
This sequence comes from Xanthia icteritia, assembly GCA_949128155.2. Taxonomy (NCBI): domain Eukaryota; kingdom Metazoa; phylum Arthropoda; class Insecta; order Lepidoptera; family Noctuidae; genus Xanthia; species Xanthia icteritia. Next base: position 16,111,707 of record OX421943.2, read on the forward strand.
ATTATAGCTCAATGTTACTTAGTTTGATGTACAGAATGCGCAGATAACGGCTATGTGATGGGTCTTTTTACACCCTGTATTCCAATACCTACAAGGGATTCAACATGGGACTTAACCATAACTGGCGAAATATGGATGTACCTACTATGGGGACGCCTCTGTCTAACCCTTCGTGGAAACAAGGCGTGATATTATGTTATGATTCAAACTTTAATCATATTCTGAAACTAAGTAGTATTTAGGTTAAAACTACGAATACCTACCATACCACAATCGCTTTAAAATGCACTTTAGCGCATTATGGTTACTTTTGAACTATTACGACCATACCAAGTTACTGCCACTTAATCTTTTGTACGTTTTGCAAGGAAAAATTGTATGGCAGTACGTTTTAAATAGACGGCGTTAAAATATTTTACTCTGTCTTAGATAGCATTCATAGAGGAAAATGTCGTGAGGAAAGTTTTGAGTATGAATGTCGATGGCTATAAGAGTAGGGGAAGACCAAAGAAACGATGGATGGACTGTGTGGAAGATGACATGGCTAGAAAAGGAGTGACTAACGAGATGAAGATGCTCAGTTTAACCGGATTCAGTTAAATACTGGAATTCAACTGCATCCGGTTGGACTGTTTATTGAGAAGTATGAAAGAAAAAGACATGTTGCACCGACCGCAAATAAATAGCGATAGCATTTATATGCTTGTTCCGTTTTACTTGAACTAATTGAAAGATGGCCTTAATTAGGAGGTTTTTAAAGTCATCTTAGGAGCGAATAATACATGCATAATGTACCTAAATAATATAATATTAGTAGGTATATCTTTAGTAAAAACAAAAATTAAAAATTATTGTTATTCAGTCACCAATTTCCACTCATATTATCCTACTAATCCTACTATAATATTATAAATGTGAAAGTTTGTATGTTTGTTACGCAAACACGGCTGAATGGATTTGGATGAACTTTGACACACAGGTAGTTTATAACCTGGATTAACACAGGATACTTTATTTTATAATAAATTCAATTGTTACAGCAGTACTGGCAATCATGTCATTTGGTTTAAATAGGTTTTTAATTTGCTTTTATATCGATTCTTTTCTTTTAGATTTTGTGAATGTGAGAACGTTCTAGGCCTAACAGACTGTAGATCTGTCGACCATTTTCTATCTTGCTAAGTACCTGGTACTTGTTGATAGGCCTACACTGTCCTTTCATACCTATTAACACTGTAATTTGAAAACATTGCTAATACCATTTACTTTTAAAAGAGTAACCGTGGAGTTTCTTGCCGACTCTTCTCCATAGGAAACGACCAATTGGAACCGTGCACCTAGCTTCTGACGTTTCATAAGTGCCTTTGTAGGTTTATGTGAAATAAAATATTTTACATTTTTGATACTTTTAATCCCGGTAGTACGTTCCTGTGGGATCATTTTCGACAGGTACGCGAGCGAAGCGGCTGGCAAAAGCTAGTCATTTATAAATATCGAAGAGTTTCATCCATTTTGCGAAGTTTGTATGGATAAAAAATGTTACTCGTATAAGGCACCGTTATTTGTTAACATTTCATTTATGGTTATTGCAGAACATTTTCGAAATCAAAATACAGTATTCCAATTAAAATAAATCATACTATATGATCTAAATGTACGTTGTGGCTGAACTAGATATCGATAAAATCAAGTTGCAAGAACTCTCAGGGGTCAGATAGAAAATGTAAGTGTATGCTCGGATCTGATAAGTCTTCGTATTTCAGATGCTAGAATAGAAATTGGGCGAGATATATTTTAGGTATAGATGTCCTATAACAAACCTATTAAGGGGCTTTTAATATGCAACTAGGTATTAAATAATAATCAAAGCTAAGCTACCTCACATGTTTAATTGTTTATATTATTTTTTAGCAGTGATAGCCTAGTGGTGTGACCGTCTGACTGCCAAGTCATAGGTCTCGAGTTCGAACCCAAGGCACGCACCTCTGCCTTTTCGGATTCGTGTGCGTACTCGTATTGTATAATTATCACATGCTTAAAACCGGCATGCCTGAGAGACTTTTCTCGATGGCGTGTGAAGCCAAGTTAGAGGTCCATGGGGGGCATACAAACTCTGACACCAGATTAGTTACCAATCAAAGGAAAAAAAAAACCGCATTCGAACGCCAAAAGATCATAATGAAGTAAACCATGAATGATATTCTCTATACTCTATAGATACCTACTTACATAATAACTAAGCCGATTGTTCAAAGTGACCTCACCAAAATTACTTTACCAACACTAGAACAAAGCCGGTCAATAGATTCATTTAGTGTCGAAAATATTGGAAATGAAATTCCGTCAAAGAATTTAAAACAACAAAGTGCTTGTTATTCAAGTTCCGTAGTTGTTTTCTTTTTGTAATTACGTTCTGTGTTTATTTCACCGAAATTGTAAGAGGTTAAAATAATGGGTTTTTTCCTAGCTGGTAATAATAAACCGTTATTTCGCAGTAATAATAAACCGTTATTTCGCAGTTTCTGAGTAGGTATAAAATATGCTTGAAACATGATTCCGCAGCAGTTTTAAGTTAAAAATAAATTGTTTGCTTAGTAGAAAAACTAAGCACATAGTTTCTTTTAAGTGTAAAACTATAAAGATATAATAGCAACTATGCGCGAAGATGCACCAGTTTTATCACATATTTCTTCGCTCATATTCGGTATGGCTAAAATAAAACCGTATATTTAAAGGCTCCTGCAGACAGGCGCGATGCGACGCCGCAACGACGCGACTCTAGTAGTAAAATTTCTATGAAAACTTAAATTATCGCCTTAAAATAGTAATTATCAAGCTACGAAATATAAACAATTTATTGTTATCTATAAAGCGGTGGGTACGTTATGCTTAAGCAGTGGGTACGTTAGTTTTTTAGAGATATGAGGAGCACGGTGTAAAGTTCACTAATCCTCTATAGAAAAAGGAGGATCTTCCGACCAGACGGATGTCTTGCCTGGCGGGCAACTGCCCAACGATTGATGTCGGAAAGTTATATGTATGTTGATCGCGCGGTAAACTCTGCTTGCGCGATGCAGGATTTGTGTGACGTCAGGATTTTATGTGACGTCAGGTCTTTGATGCGTAGTTCGCACGTGGCGATGTAGATGCCACCAATATTTAAACGTTTCAATGCAGCATTGTCATATCATATTGTGTATCAAAGAAATATGTGGTGCATCAGTTTCACTATAGTTTTTCAGTTCCGTTTTATCAGAAGTCATGAATAACTTACATAACTATGCAGCAAGTAATCAGGGTGTTTTGTAAACTTACATGTGTTCTGTTTTCAACCATACAATATTTTATGTCATGCAATTTTAAAGGTCAGCTGAAAATCTATTGTCAAGCAATCTCAAGGCACCACCATAATGCCTAGTCCATGACATTTCCACATGACAAGAAGCCTACATAATTCGTGGTGTTGGTATTTGAAGCACGTGCCTGCCAGCCAACGCTCACTTCACCAGTTTGGCATTTGTCGGCGCGAAGCCTCCACTAACAGACTACCAATTGTTCGTTCTTGTGGTGTCCGTTGAAGTCCATTAAGGTTTTACTGACATGCTTTCGAGGTTTACCGAAGACATCATATGTAATTAATGTATTGGAAATTAAGATTTAGCTAGGTTTGTAATGGATTTCTTTGGAACAAAATTAAGTATCAATTAGAAAAGTTCTGAGAAACTGGAATTTAATTTGTATTCGTTTCAAAGAACCCAGGAAATATCTACTATTATTAGAAAATGTAATTGTTTTGTTAGGAAAATTATGTATCCATCTCAGAGGAATGTATTTTTGAACTTGCCTTAATTTAGCAGGCGTTTTTTAACTCGATTTTTGATCTGGGCTAAATGGAAAGTTGCATCTAATTTTAGATCAAACTTATTCACCAAATTCTCAAAAGATTATTTAGGTACAATATCAATTTTAATACGAATCCATAAAATATTCACGTTCCCAGAGTAAGTAAACACGTGTAAACTTTATCAAAAACTGGGTCAACATTTTGTTTCGCATCCTTACAACATACTTCATAGAAGAGTTGGTGTATGTGTGTGTGATCAACCGGGTTGGGGCTGTATGTGTGTGTGCGTGTGTGTGGGTGGGTGTTTGCAATAAAAACAACACGATATTCCACTTCGCTGTAGCTGTTCACAAGGAAAACAATTACTATGATTCGCACGCCACGTGAGAAGGAAATGAGATGAAATACGAGTATAATCCCCATCCACGGACCGACCCCGGCAAGCGTAGCTTAACCTGATGGATCTACCCCTGCGGCTGTTATTACTTAGCCACGAACTTCTAATTTATTTTCTATTAACACCAAACCTAAATATTCTAGTAAAAATCGTATGAACAAAATTGTTCAAGAAGAAACCACACGACCTCTGAACACAATTATTCTAATAAAACAAAAATATACTTATGGAAGTGGCCAACCTCATTTCTGGCGCAATAGCTATTACACAAATAGCCAGCCCCGTGGATGAGCCACTAACTATATGGAAAATTAGCGCCGCGCGTCGCCCGTGGGGACTACAACACGCTACGGTTACATCGCAGCTTTAATTACTGTCTCTCTTGTGCTATATAAACATGACCAGCAGTGTATACGGTACTAATAGACTGTGTCGCAATTCGAACGTCAATTGTTATTGGGTTGGCTAAATAAAGATTGTTTGTTCCGATAATGTGCTGTCCGCTTATGTTCGGTTATTGACGTGGAGGTAAATAATCATTAGGTGAGTACGTGCCTGAAATAGAATGATGAAAGTTGTTTATTGATCTATAAATAATATCTAAGCGTACTTACATAATATGGAATACATATATAGGGCGCCAATTACAACTTTTTGCCATTTACTATTCATATTGAGCGAGCGCTGATTGACCAAAAACCAAACTCTTTGACTTTGCTGAATGTGTCTTCTAGCCAGCATACCAAACTCTTTGTACATAACTTTATTATCATATACATCATTTAATCTGATAACTTTCACTTTGCTGACACACTGAAAATGCAATATGCATATTTGCATAAGCGGTCATGCAACCCTTTCGACTTCATCAAATCAAAACAAAAACCTGTCAATGTTTGTCTACCTTGACTGAACTTGTTTTTATCATTTAAAAGTTAGAACTGTGCCCTGATACCAAACACACTAGATGCGAAAAATAACGAATTCAAAATAAAATCTAAAACTTCATGACACTTACGACATTATTCTGCACATTTTATTTTGATTTCCCAAAGCTACATCAAAATTTGCCCAGACAGCACCTAATTCAAAATAAAATGCCCACCCAGCACATTTGTAACATTTTCACGTAGGAAGGTACAAGGTAAGGCATAATAATTGGGCTCACTTCTGAGACTGCCGACCTCTTAATGGGTCGGTGGTAGCGTTAGTTTACTCGCTCATTATTACCGAGTGCTGTACGGTCAGCATCGAAATTAAATTGCCAGCGACTTCGTGGAACATACCTTGGAGACTAGGATATTGTAATTGACTGTGTTATAGTTATAATTTCGTTTAATGCTGGGGATAACATGGCTATTTATTTGGAAGTATTACTAGTATTACTAAAAATAGAATGTATTTTAAAACTTAATGAAAAACAGGCAACGACCCTCTGAAATCCTTAATTAAGTCCAACTATAATAAAATGCTGCCATTGAAACGTTTCAAACTCAAAATTGCTGTCTTTTCAGACCGCAAAATATTAAAATACTTCCAATTAGAAGTTTTAAACACTAGACTACCTAACCCTCACAATTACTATGCTGTCTGAAGGTAGGTAAGTACTCGTATTGTTTTATATGATAAAAATGTACATCAAAAAAATATTATCACCTTCAGTTGTACACACTTAACTAAACACTATGGGAAAGAGTGTTTTCGATGAACTCTGGCACCCAAAGTAAGATTTAACTTGTGTTTAGGGCGCCAGCCTCCTCGCCTATAATTTAAACATATATCAGTAGTTGTAGGACGAGCAGAGTACTATTATCAAGTTATCTACTTACTAGTAAATCCATACAATATGATGTGGCCTATTAAAGTACCTATGTGGGGGTATGTGTATATATTGAGAGAGAGATAAATATGGTGAAAAATTGTGTTTATGTAAGTCTGTATTAATACAATTATAAATATATGACTTTATTAACTACATTAGATTAAGCGATAGACACACGTAGTAAATCTTCAGTCTTATCGTAACTCAGTATCAATAGCCGCTTTGTGACCTTGGTCTTCTTACATCCATTTAGGCACATGGAGCAATGGTGCATATTTTATTTATTTTATTATACACACATCAACACGATCTAGGGATATTTCATACTCAATTAAATAACTCGAAAAGTACTGGCCGCATTGTAATCTTTCATACACCGATATGTTTGTAATTTATCTCAGACTAATTCCAAATTCAAATTTTTGAAAATTCTTTTGTTTCGGTGGCATAAAAATGTCTTGATGTGTAGGAGAGGGAATTTTCATTTGTGCGAAATTTAGAAAACAATACGAATTACGTTTAGTTACAGTTTATTTTCATTTTTAAACGAAAGATATAGTTAAAATTGAGGTATTGTAGCCATGCAACGCCAACATATGACGAGGGCGGAGATGTTACGAGCTGTGGGAATGCTGGAAGCTGGGTCTGTTCAGCGTAATGTTGCTGAGGCCATAGGGACCCACCAAAATGTAATTTCAAGATTGTGGACACGCTTTCGTGCCACAGGTGAAGTAGCGGAGAGGCACCGGGGGCCAAGTCGCATCACTACCCCCAGACAAGATCGATTTTTGCAAATTACTGCGCGAGCTCAACCAAATGCAACGGCGACTCAATTGGTCCAAAGGCTGCGAGTGGAACACCAAGTGCTTGTGAGTGACCAAACTGTAAGAAGGCGACTGCATGAAAGCAATCTACGCTCTCGTAGACCACTCCGGGTCCCACCTTTACGGAGAGGCAATCGTGGACGACGATTAGAATGGGTTCGGAACCACGTGGACTGGGGCCGTGAGCAATGGTCCAAAGTGCTGTTCACGGATGAATCCAGGTTCGGCTTCCATCCAGATTCACGAAGGACGCGTGTTTGGCGAGTTCCTGGACGATGGAGCCGTCTTCAGAACCCTCAGGAAGTTCACCCATACCAAGGAGGAACAATTATGGTTTGGGCAGGAATTCGTCTTGGAGGACGGACGGATCTCGTTTGGGTGCGGGACAATATGACGGCAGAACGATACGTCCAACAGGTGCTGGGGCCCGTAATCTTGCCCCACAGAACACAAATGGGGCAAGATTTCCTGCTCATGCACGACAATGCCCGGGCACACACGGCGAGAACGGTAGCAGCTTGGTTACATACACACAATGTTAGGGCCTTAGACTGGCCTGCTCAATCGCCAGATCTAAATCCCATTGAGCATGCGTGGGATATGCTGCAAAGAAGAGCTCTGAAGGAAGTTCCTGAAAATCTGGCTACAGAAGATCAACTTTTTGCGCACCTCAGAAGGACATGGGACAATATTCCGCAGCAAGACGTTGACAACCTTGTTCTGAGCATGCTGAATCGTTGCCGATGTGTTATGAACATCATGGGCGCTTTCTCAGACTACTAACTTCAAGTTTATAAACACAAATTTAATGATTTTTCTATTTTTTTCAGTTTTTACTCATAAATTAAAAGTTAATTCATATACGGTTTCCGTCTATGCTTCATTTTTTTTCCATAAAATCCTGAAATTTTAATCGAAGTACCTTAACCATTATTAAAAAATGGTAGAATATTAAATAACGTATCTTTTAAATATATACATGTCATATAAATAATTAACACATTGATAGTAATTCGCTTTTTTAAAAATATCCCTAGACCGTGTTGATGTGTGTATAAATGGTAGGACAGAATATCATAATGACGCTGAGCGAGGGCCGTTCTACATCCGCGACTAGAGGATACTTCGAGGTATCTACGCTTTACCAACATTATGTGTTATGAGTGTAACTGATGCTTGACAAAAGACATCCGTGCTGCGTTTCAGAAAAAAACACATTGTTTTTCAAGATTCAGTTCCACACTAATATAATAAACGCGAAAGTAACTCCGTAACAGACAGAATCAAATTCTCTGTCTTCGATAACGATCGGTTCAATGAAATTGCACACTATACTGTAGTAGCTTCCGCTAGCGGCTTCGCCCGTGTACAGATATCTTTATAAATTGTAGCCTATGTGAATCAATGATAATATAGCTTTTTTTTATCAGTCCAGTAGTTTTTGAGTTTATTCATCTTAGGTACAAACAACGGCGGCACGACCACGCACGACGGCACGGTTGGGGCAGTGGTTAAGCGATTGACTGCTGCGCTGCTTGTCCCGGGTTCGATCCCGCGCGGAACAAATATTTGTATGACCTACAAGTAGTTATTCCGGGTCTGGCTGTTTGTGTATGTGAGTTTAAATGTTTGTAAACGCACCCACAATAAAGGAGAAATTCCTAGTGTGGGGCAATATTTGTACAATTTTTTTTTTAAATACAAACCTTTTTTCTTTAAAATATTAGTTTAGATAGAAATTATACACAGACGAAGTCGCTGGCAACAATGACTCGACTTTAAAAAAAACCAACAGACTTACTCACCGTTCAGAACACCTAAGAAGAAAATCATAAAAAAAACAACAAAGTTCTTTCTAATTCGTTCATACTTTATCTAAGTGAACCCCGTGTTAAAACAAACCGGCTTCTGTTAATTGAACTGTAAAATACCTAGCACATTCTAAGACGCCGGCAATAGAAACACATGTATCCCGAGAGCTCCCACGTCTAAGCACGTTATGTATGTGGATATAAAAATGTCTTGCTGTAAACGAACTTGGGTGTTACGATTAAAATGTAACAGGTTTTTTGAAAAATTTCTTGAATTTGTTGGTCTTAACATACATACTTCTTGTAGAAGTTCACGTCGTGGTGGTTCAGGTTTAAAACACCAATTTGATTATTTGTTACAATTATATTTTGCTGTTTTTGAAGACGTTATTCGACAAATCGTTCACCTAATACCGGGTTTATACGGTCTGATTTTAGTTGAACAACTTTTGTTGTTCAACAAAAAATACTTTGAATTTGTAATTAAATTTGATAGTCCGTTCAGACGGTTCAAATCGCTTTTGACTTAGTAGTTGATCAACGTGTGAACCCAGTATTAAGGAGAAGGAAAACCGCATGCCGAAACCTGGACCGAATCGGACAAATAACCGATTTTTTTTTCTTAAAAAACGTTGTCCGACACAAGGAATTTCTCCTGTGTTGTTGGTGAGTTTACAAACATTTAAACTCACATACACAAACAGCCAGACCCGGAACAACTACTTGTAGTTCATACAAATATTTGTTCCGCGCGGGAATGGAACCCGCGACACGCACTGCAGCAGTCAATCGCTTAACCACTGCGCCAACCATGCCGTCATTATTATAATATATACACAAATCTCAAAATGTAAAACCGTTTATTGCAATTCATAATGTACACACACATTAGATTATCATTGTATTGAATATACACATTATATTATATATACCTACATTAGATTATCATTGCATTAGCCTGCGTTATATTTAAAAGCGATCGCCGCACGAAAACGAGATCGTCGCGTGCATGTCACATTTTGTTCGGAAAACCGCAAAACGACCTCTGTCAGCGCGACCAACGCAATCAGGTTCACCGAACAAAAAGTGACGTATTAGCGCGATAATCGCGTATTCGCGAAACGATTTTAATAGGACGCAGCCTTAGTCGTGTCTTCTCTAAATGAGAATTATTTGCTTTGCAGAGGAAGAAGTACCGAGCAATAACAATAAGCAAACATTGTTCTTGGTAACAAAATAAAATTATTTCTGTCATTATTTCGTAAGATAACATTCTCGGGAAAGCGACAGATTTTTTACTTCTTTTTCCCTGAAGACCTTACATCTACATGAGCGTATAAAAACGTCTTCGAATAAAATAAAATAAATTCAGCTATCAAGGATAAGAGCAATCTCAGAGCTATTTAAGTTGGTGCGTTCCCAACACTTGGTTTTCAGCAGCCGTCGCGTCGCGCCTCCGTGCGCAATGTATTTCACGGCCAATTACTTGCAGGGTTTCTTTGTTTCCTCACGTGTAAGAATAAGTATAGAACAACGCACTTTCAAGAAAAACCTTTTCAGATTATATTTCTCGGTTTCTAAGAATAATTCTTATGTAATTTCGTGTGAAAATTCACACGAAACGGGACATCTTCTCCAATTTTATTTTTTTCAACTTGTTAAATTTTATGGAATAGGTATGTGAAAGGTGATCGAAAAAAACACATAGGGAATTTTTTAGACACATCGTACCTAATTAAACACATCTAATAATTTATAATAATATTGAATTGCTTGAATTACAACTTAGCCCTCTTCCTCTCTCTAATTTTGCTGTGACCGACAGGTTCCATATTGATATTTTACTTTGTTATGCAATCTATGTAATACATATGGAATGCAATAAAGATTTGAGTATTGAGTACTTGTGCAATAGCGATCTTCAGCAGTAAATGAATCATAAGCAGAAATCAATAACTCTTTACAAAGATCTACGAGCCAATGTCAAATGACTGAAATGATGATAGGAATGATCTTTAAAACTACATATATCAATTAATCGTGAAACGTATTGTATGACACAATTCAAAAGTGATTTTCTCGTGGAATAACGATTAATTCTTCGTGTTAAAGCCTTTTCCATAATAATATGTGTTCCAAAACATGATGTTCGTAAACACATTAAATAACTAGCAATACTGTACGACAAAATAACTTTTAAAAGTTGCTCAATGTATACATTACTAGTGCTCGTGATTGTACCTACATTTACAACTAAAAATTAATTACAACCCTATCCTTTTTAGGAAATTTACCGCACGCTATCCACTAACACTTTAAACTGTTTCGTGTTGACCATAATTTACTATCAAAAAACAACTCTGTGAGCTTTATAAAAATTCTTGAAATTGCAAGATCGGTATTTTTTTACCCGACGGTCTGCTAGCCAAGTGGGCGAATTTAAAAAATGTATGTAGCATCACGTAGCCAGAGCAAGTTTTGGAGCCTAATTAACCCGGTTTAAAGCATACAGATAAGGGAAGTTGTGTTTTCGTCGCTGCAAACTGACGTCATGCAGAAATGAATAAAGTTTGTAAAAGGCTTTTTATACAGAGGGTAAGGTTGGTACTTTCCATACGTAGTAGATACAATAGAATTCTCTCAATGTTGAATATCGTGACTCTTGAATTTGTACTCGGATTGTATTCCCCTGTTGTCACATGGTTAAGAATATCGCGGTTCTCCCTCTGTTGTATGTTAAGTCTGGTCACATCACAGACTATTATTTTAATTAAGTGGTAAACACCTAATAATACTCAATACTCAATACTCAATTCTTTATTGCATTCCATAGTATTACATAGATGGTAATAGGTAATAGGTAATACGGGCTGGTTTCCGCAACTCCACGTCAAAGCGCGTATTTTGCGTATGGGTGGGAAAAATCTGTTATTCGATCCACCCCAGCTCCTCAAAGAAGGCCAGCAACGCCTTGGTGTTACTGGCAATCTCGCGTAGGGTACCTGGGTTACCGAAGTACTTTGCCCTGTAAGTGGCGACCACCGGGCAGTTTAACAGCACGTGAGCTGCTGTCTCGTCGTCCTCCATGCAGGCTCTGCAGAGCGGACTGTCTGTAACTCCTATGACAAAGAGGTGTTTATTAAATGACCCATGGCCAGTTATAGCTGCAGTAACCGTACGCAGCTGCTGTTTAGTTAATCGGAGAACCTGTTTCGTGAGGCGGCCATCGATTGAAGGCAGTGCCTCCTTAGCCTGCCTGCACTCACCTTGGTCCGACCATAGTTTGTGATGCTGATCCCTAGTTCGTTTCCTTACCAGAGTGCGTAGGTAACCGAAGGGGAGTGATACAATGGGTTCGGGCCCCACTGGTGCCATGTTCGACCCCCTTCTAGCAAGTTCGTCGGCTGCATCGTTCCCCAGCGAACCGCTGTGTCCTTTGATCCATTGAATGGTTAAACATAGATGGTATAAACAAGTAAAAGATCAATATGGACCCTGTCGGGCACTGCAACATTAGGAGAGAGGAAGAGGGATAAGTAACAATTCAAACAATTAATATTATTATAAATTAAGTATTACTTGTGTTTAATTGGGTGTATAATTATTTATATATACACAATTATACATTCTTATTATATATTATTAGGTTTACGTATATCGGTGTAATTTTGAAATTATGTATAGAATATGAATAATGTAAGTAATTATTATGAAATTCTTAGAAGTATTTTGATTATTATTAAATTATGTTATTATTTATGTATTAATATTTTCATATTTATATTTAGTTATATTTAATAGTTTAATAGGTACTAGTACCTACTCCGAGAACAATTATTTTTCAGTTTTTTTTGCCGTGGGGAAATCCTCATGTACGGTCGGCCCTCCATGTCTGTTCCTCTCCGTCCTTCGGGGGCCCGAGAGATACTTGTACATTCGCCGCACCTACTATTGTATTTTTCCTGAACGACAGAGCAGCCTCGCAGATATTAATAAAATCATTGCTGGGTCAATACTAATTCTTGTCTACAACCAAACACCCCAAATAATCCCACAGCCTACATCGCAACAAAACGCATAACACCTAACATATCTGTCGCGGGCCAAGCGCAGTATATTGGCTGAAGCATTCCGGCGTCCTTGTGGGTAACCAGACTTAAATCCGATATTAGGCCGGAGCCGCGGTTAGCCGACAAGCAAGCCCAACATGATCCTTTGGCACCGTGCCAGAGGAACAGATTTGATTCTCACACAATTCCTTGTTTGAAATTAGGAGAATGGACGGGTAATATTAATAATGGAGTTAGTAGACCAATACTAGGTGTCGTTGAAAGTCTCGATATTTCATTTCGCATTGTGGCAGAGGAATAAGATTTGATTTTCACAGATTTCCTGTGAGGTTGATATTGTTGTTATTTGTTGTCCTTGTTCGATATTGAGTGAACGGACGGGTATTATTAATAATGGAATAAGTAGACCATACCTTTAACTACGAACGGTCTTCGGAAGTCTCGATATTTCGTTTCGCAAAGTACCAGAGAAGCGAAATTTGACACATTTGGTGTTAGGTTGGTACATTTATGATACTCCTTGTTTGAAAAAGTGAGAATAGACGGGTAAGTCACAAAAGACGGGTATTATAAATAATGGAGTAAGTAGAGCATACTGTGATCTACGAATTGTCTTTCGAAGTCTCGATGTCAGTTGCATTTCAGCAATCTTCATAAGGGTCGTTATAAAACGTTTGAAATATACAAATAGGTACAGTAGTATGAAAAGTTAACTAAAAAAATGTTTATAAAGTGAGTCTGTAACACATTTTTTGTATTTTTGATTTTATTTTGTCAACATTGTCATAAAAACCCTAACAACAGTTCGTATAAATAAGTGCGGGCAACCGTCCAAGAGATACTTATCGTACATTGACTCTCTTAGAACTGTCTTCCTTTATTTAACATTTCAAAAATTTAAGAGAAATTTACTTTACAAATTCTCAAAATTTTATATCTTTTTTGACTTGTCTGTACGTATACAGAATACTATTAAATTCATCAACTAAAAGTAAATAATTACCTACATAACCTAACTGACACACATAGTTAACTAATGTTGCTAATTTCATGTTTGCAGGTAATTACAATCCGCAAGGGATGCTACGTCATGTAGACTCCATTATGGTGAGTGGCTTTTATAAAGAATATTAGTTAAGCATTGGAAAATATTTATTTACCAGACTGTGTTGGTGGACTGAGACGGGCGGGGCGCGATGGGCGGGCGACATTATAAGAACATTTGGTTCGTACGTAAATTAGCAAAGCGAACACCGACACCATACGAACACAATTCGACTTGTGTTCACGCTCAACCGCTCCGCTCTCTTAAGTAGCAATAGATTTGCTTATGTTCGCAATGTTGCATTAAATTTCTCCCAACACCGTCCACGCAGAACAACGAAATTTTAAATTTGACGAACACAGTGTTTGATGTTCGTTAGCGGTACACACATGCGAACAAAGTGTTCGATGTTCATGTTCACCATTTTCTTGTTCGTCCGTGCGTACACAACTTAAGGTAAACCTTATTTATTTGTGGAAATATGAAATCTTTTAGAAAAACATACAGCAACATCAACATACGACTTCTTACTGCTGTAATTTCTATCTACTCGGCGAATGTCACTTAAGAGACCATTAATTTTTAGCTATCCCTAAGTAAATTTTGTTTAGATTTAGGCAACCATACCGACGCCCACCTAACAAAACACTTTGGTTATTAACTTCCACAAGGCTCACAAAGATATAACTACTTTTTATAAAGAGTATTTTTTTCATATTATGCATCGTCATCGTGTTTTATGAAAATATCGAGTAAGTATAGAAAGATGATAAAGGAATATCTCACAGCTGAAGTAATTTTAATAATATTTGAAGTTCAATAAAGATGGGAAAACACACTTATTGCAATTCGTTAGCAAATTCAATCGGACAATTTTGATATAATTTTCTTCTTGTTACAAAGTCACAAGAGCATCTAACAAGGTTTTCATCAATTTGACTACAAAGATTTTCATCAAACTATTTAGTTTGTTTCTCTTAACTCAGCCTGTCACTATCGACTGCTAGACAAAAGGATCCTAATCGCTCCCTTACATAAAAAATACAAAATTTCCTTAAAATAATTACCAGCCACGAACCCAGATTTCTATAAGATATGGCAACTCTCAAAGCAGATTCACTGATAGATAAGTAAAAAATGAAGAGTGCTAAAATATTCATGGCCTTCCGGCTAATAACATCAACTTTGTGAGACACTATAGACATACTAAGGAACTACGGTCAAACAGATAGGGAACGAAGTTTATCGGCGGCATTCGTCCAAAGAGTGAATTGCTGACCGCTTTGGACTACGTCGCCGTCGTCTGCGCAGAATTCGCTAATGTAATTTATTAGGGTACCAATAAAACCGTCGCTATCACAATTTATAACCATTGTCTGTAACCCGAAGTTCGTTTACTTAGTTCCATAGCTTTTGTGAGGCCGTGAAAACATTTATTAAGTGCTACGATTATGTTGGCAATTGAATTAATTGTAACAAATGAGGGTAAAGTTTTTAAAAAGAATGGCAAGTTTATTCACTAAGTAAAAATAGCAGTATGTAATAATATTACGTCAGACCAAATTTCGGCCGTAGCGACCAATCTCAGTGGAGACCAGCCTTCGGCGCAGGAGATATTTTAGAGCACAAGTGTTTGCGCAGACACAGGTGCACTCTCTCTTCCCTCACTCTCATAGTCCAATGGGACGGCAATCCGACACGACCGGAGAGAGACCAGGCGCAGCAACACGGGGGTATCACACCGCCAACTTCTAAGCTCAGAGCTATTACAAAGTTTCTAATAGAAAAACCTAATAACACTTAGAACCCCACGCTCCAGATCCCCACGCTCCGCAGTCGCGCTTGCGACCATGAGATCAACTGGGCAATATAACAAAATAACATTATAAATATAGTTAACAGTCTACAACTGAACCTCTTAGTCAGAGCTACGTGATATTTTCAAGTTTTCATGCAAAGGATCGGAGAAAAGATCTTTATACTTACGTATGCTCAGTGCGTGTTGCCAATTACTGATCATTTATTTATGTTCCCTTACTGTTTTCGCACATTTTTTTCACAATAGTGTTAGTTTAATCAACAAAAAAGCGGTATCTCACATCAATGGTCCCAGCGGGTTTAAAGTCTTCAATACCATTACCTATAAATCTTTGATCGCAAATTTTTATGCTTCAAAAAAGGTTAGGTTCATAAACCTTCGAGGCTATATTCAAATATTAATATAATTAATAAAGAGCGGCAAACATCAACTTCAGTCAAATTAACTCAATTTTTGCTCTAGCAACTTTCGCTTGATATTTTAAGAAATTTTATATTCCATTTGTACTTAAACACTGGCGATAAAATAGGTACATTATTTAAGAAAAATATTTTTGCTACAAGGACCATAAAAGATAAAAAACAGGAAAATATCAAAGAGCTGACAGAATCTGAAGAGAGTTGATAAAATAAGACGATGGCGCTAATTCCAGTCGACGCCGGAATAGCTTTTAATAAGCTTATCTGCGTCTGCAGCGAAGCATTTCGACACCTCAAATAAGTGGATTTTTGGAACCAACCTCCACTAGCTAAAGCTGCGACGTTATTGCTGGAACAAAGGACAGCTTTATAATTTAGTGACCTTTTAAAAGTATTATTCTCAGCTGGCAGTTTACAAAAAAGCTGGGTTGGAATAAATACCCTATTTAATTTAAATAAACGCTTAAAAAGGTTAGGCAGGTCAACGCATTATTCTGTCAATGACATTATTAAGTTCCACATTAAAGGGTTACTCCTGAACCGTGGATACCATGCATTGAGCACACATGCAAACTTTGAGTACCTACCAGATATTTACTGAAAGTCTGTTGGTAATTACAAGCTTATTCAACATTACTCACAAACTTTTCCACCAGCCATATTCTTCCAAAGTCCATTCACTTCATCAAACGGTACAAGTTCATCTTCGAAACTACGCCCCAACAGTTACAGAGTAATAGAAACATAATACAGACCCGACAAAGTTTAATATCATTTAATTTAGCGATCCCTATTTTGTTTTTCAAAGAATAAAGAATTTTATTTAAATACCAGACTCCATTTTGCCAGTAGAAGCACGGTTTTGCGCAAGCTTTCGGGTAACATAAATTGATAAAGGAACCTTGAATTCATACGTAAGCTTACTGAGACCTAAAACGATTTGTCTTATCGGAAATTTATTGGTAAAAAGGCATAACAAGGGATGCGAAGATCCGCCAATGGTTAGGGAACGGCTTGAACAACTCATTTTGATGCCAGAAATATGATATAGAGTAAATATGTTTTTGAAAAGTATTAAAAAGTAAAGTCTCTATAACATGAGACCTGTAAAAATAAATCTTTCTACGCTTACAGAGTAGACAAGACGTGTTCTCAGCCTGTAACATGGGATCAAATCTCGATGGAAGCTCTATAAGTGCACTTAAAAGCAGATACCGTTAGTGCTATTACTTAAATTCATCTATTGCACGGAAGATGCACGAGCACGTAAGCACGTTTCTGCCCTCCGAGACATCCCAGATGTACTCTAGGAAATAACAAAACAACATTCTTAAAAAAATCCCAAAAAATGATGTTTAAAAAAATTACATGCGGGCAACAAAACATCGAATGAAAATATTGGGATTGACTGCCAGAGTCAATGACCACAATAGAAAACGAAATCCTAGTATTGAAAGTATAGGAAAATTCCCCTTGAAAGCACCGGCCTATACAATACACTATAGGTATCGGGTTTAGGTACCTACCAAACGTCCTTTATACGGCAACGTGGGTCCCCGATAAGACTTGACTCTCAAATACTCTCGATCCGAACTTTCGAATAAATCTTCCATGGTCCCTTGGAATGAAGTATCGTCGGAGGATTGTCTGATATTAAATAACTACCTACAGTATAAATTATTAAGGGCAATGCTCAAAATATCCTAAATGTAGGTAGAGGGATATAAATAAATAATTATGTTAACTCAGTTAGATTTAATTTCATTGACCCTTGGGTACGTTTGACCTATATTTTTGCAACACAAAATATTTTGATACTTATCTAAAGATGTCGTAAATCATCATAGGCCTAGTCTTTTACCAACTATGTTGGGGTCGAGTAAGTAATGATTAGCGCCTGTTTAACTATACATACTGACGTTTAAATGCTTCTTAACTTTAAACAACGTTTATATATAAGAGGGCAGTATTTTACTCAAACTTAAAGCATTTATTTCAATTAAACCATTTACAGGCACTTTTGAATTGTCAAAGAGTCCGTCAGTTAGTCAGAAAGTTGAAGCTATTTGCTACATGGTGAGACTGCCCATCTGACCTAAAACTCAGCTAGTCAGATTTATTTTTACATTACACAATACCTGTTGGTTGATCTCGTAAATAGCAGATTAAATTTAGCAAAATATTTCTGAAATTCAAGAATTTTCCATAGATTGGGGACATTATGAATATAATTATTTAAAAAATGATTGGATATTGTCACTACCGTTTACAATGTTCCAGAATTGTGTTACCTATGTATATCAAATTGAGCACTTAATTTCAGTACAGAAACGTTATTAAATTTGTAGTGCGACCCTGAACCGAGAATAATACAATATCTATTAGCATTCTATGTTTAATTATATGTATACCCCGCCATGTGTAAAGACGGTATTAAAATTAATATTAAAGTCGAATCTTCACGTGACCAGAGGGCTGGCCAATTTTTAGGTCAAAGAATCAGCATTGCCATCCAACGTGGCAATGCTGCCAGCCTTTTGGGCACTTTTCCCACTGACAGCGTTGCGGACGAATTTTTTGATGTCCAATGAGTTTTTCCTTTATTTATTTTTTGCCTCGGTATTGGTACTTGCACATAATTTATATATATTCGTGTTAGATGTATATTATATTTAAGATGATAAATAAAATATTAAAGTTAAAATAACTACCCATATGTACTATTACTAATGCCTATACAGCGTTATAGACCTGTTTATTATATTTTGTAACTATTTTAATTAGGCTCGCCCCTATTACATGGGAATTAACATAATTGGCGAAATGTGTCTGTACTATAGGTACACCTCTGCCTAACTCTTCGGGTAATACTGGCGTGATGTAATGTTTTGATTAAGTTATGTGTATTATAATTTTATTTTGTTACTAATTCTCTTGAATTTGTTGTTTTCGAAATCCAATGATCCAATCCAAGTTATTAATTATTCAATACCTTATATTTCTATAAGCGTTACAAGGTCAAGTTAAAATTATCTGAAATTGTACCTATCATATCGTATCTATTTATTACAAACTTATCTCTATTGAATCCACACAGCCGGTATCAGAAGCCACACAATTAAAGGTCATGATTGTGTGGCTTCTGATACCGGTTTTGAACAAACGCTGATAATTATCTCGAAGCCAATAAAAACTGGATTACTTTCACGTCTGAGGACGGCTTGGGATCGTTTCTTTTATGATCTACTCTCAAGTTTCCGTGGTGTAGCGGTTATCACATCTGCCTAACACGCAGAAGGCCCCCGGTTCGATCCCGGGCGGAAACATAGCTTTTTATTATTTTTACATTTTAAGATTTTTTTCTTCGGGAAATTTATTTCTTTAAACCTTTTTTTCTGAACGTTTTTTGGTACTTAGGTACTCCATTTATGATGCCTCTGTTTTATTTCTTCAGCTGCTTTCATACTATCAGTGGATGCGATTTCTTATTAGAATAGTATCTTAGTTTGTTGGTCTAATGATCGCAAGCGCTATTGAACCGGTCCTGGGTTCGATTCCCAGGTCGTTCAGTGTTATTGGATTTTCACAGAAACAATTTCTCAGTAGCAACCCGGACTCTGGATTTGTAACCGGTAGACGACAATAGGCTCGCCCCCTATTACATGACTTGAATATAACTGGTGAAATGTGGGTGTACTATAGATACACCCACATTTGGCCTCTGACTAACACTTTGGGGAATTTAGGCGTGATTTCTAGTTGTTATCTTAGTGAAATATGAAAAAAGAAACAGTATGTATTAATACCATAACGACAGTACAGATAAACGGCCTTGGACGATTTATTTTCATTACTGACTTAATTCATACACATTAATGTCGCTTTTCGGTCAACAACGCAATCTCCCAAACAAAACCTTATGTATTATCCTCAATACAAAACAAAACACTATCCCGAAAGCTCACAACAAAATATCAACGATCCCTATAAAATGCTTAATTAAAGTCATAAGGTCCTTTCATTACAAGTGACCCGAAACTGATATAAAAGTATTGTGTTATTGTGTGAGCTACACAATGGGACTGGGAATTAACTCGTACATTCATATTACCACGGTGGCGACCTCGATATCATGTGGATGACGCATTATGACATGAACTAGATGGAAACAGAAAGTCTGATGTGCTTAAGTGGCTAGAATACTGTCCGATGTTAAATTGAAATATTGTGGAAAGAAGTTGTACGGGACAAGTTTAATATATTTGTTTTACTTAGAAAAATTTAATGAGCTTTAATATAACATGTTTATTAATGTATAAACTACAAATATAATATCCTTGCCTAACTAAAACTAGTAGCTAACTAAAACATGGCGTCGAAAAATTTATCCGCATCGCTGTCGACTGGTAATGTACCCAAGAGACGTGCGGCAATACCACGTTGTATGGCAATGCTTAGCCTCTAGCCAAGATAAAAGCCAGCCCAGCCAGTAGTTTAATATTGGATATATTGATTGCATAACTGTGTACGTTAGTTATTTTTTTAAACATAACATTTGACGCGGTTTATAAATCACGTATTTTTTTAATTTTCGATCTTAAGTCTTTTTTGGTGTTGATACGTCCAAATTTATCGGATTTCTCCATGAGTGCTTGGGACTGTGTGTCAAAATGTAAGCAAGCTGAGGACATCAATCGACTTGCTAATATTATTATGACAGGCAGAGTAAAAGACAAGCAGTCAGACGTCTTCAAAATAACTCACTGTTGGACTTACCCGTGGATATTTTAGTTCCCATTAATGTAAAGCAATAAAATTATGTATCTTATTTAACAAGGTGTGGATGTTAACTATACCAAAATAATCTGCTATCATTGATAGGCTATAAGAAGATAATTACCCAGGTAAAACCAACCTACCCAAACTGAGATGTTCATTAAAAGCCTCGTGTCTTTTTTTTGTTATTTTGGTGTCACAAATTTTTGTAGTAAGCCTTTTGTATTTCCTCTTCATGTAGTTATGATGTATGTTTGTATCTTCTATGTACGTAATAACATTGTGTCGGGCATTGTTTTTCTCTAGCAGTGGTTTTATGGTATTAATAAATCTAGTGACAGTAATTTTGTCTTTTTCTTCATCCGGTTATGGTCAGGGACTACTTTGTTCTGAAAGACTATTTATGCTCTCATAGTCATCTCATAGTTTTCTTCATCTCTGATATTTGTAAAGTAATGTGGCCCAGAAAGACAGCTAGTTACTGATTTGTCTTAAACTAATTAACGGTAGATAGTTAGTTGTAGTGCATAGTTTGGTGCCATCGGTTTCTTCAATCAACTCAGCGTATGGCTCTCAATGACACTTTCCCAATTTTGCCACAAGCCTCAAATCTCGAGATAAATTGAAAATCTATTCCTATTTCTCAGATTACAATCGAATCAATATCCAATCAAAAGAGCTAATAATCTCCCAGTCAATTGAACTAAGCGTCAAAATGTAAGCAAGCTGTGGACATCAATCGACTTGCTAATATTATTATGACAGGCAGAGTAAAAGACAAGCAGTCAGACGTCTTCAAAATAACTCACTGTTGGACTTACCCATGGATATTTTAGTTCCCATTCACTGTAATTGGCTCGAAATAATGCCTTTTAATCAATGTAAAGCAATGAAATTATGTATCTTATTTAACAAGGTGTGGATGTTAACTACACCAAAATAATCTGCTATCATTGATAGGCTATAAGAAGATAATTACCCAGGTAAAACCAACCTACCCAAACTGAGATGTTCATTAAAAGCCTCGTGTCTTTTTTTTTGTTAGTTTGGTGTCACGAATTTTATGTAGTAAGCCTTTTGTATTTCCTCTTCATGTAGTTATGATGTATGTTTGTATCTTCTATGTACGTAATAACATTGTGTCGGGCATTGTTTTTCTCTAGCAGTGGTATTATGGTATTAATAAATCTAGTGACAGTAATTTTGTCTTTTTCTTCATCCGGTTATGGTCAGGGACTACTTTGTTCTGAAAGACTATTTATGCTCTCATAGTCATCTCATAGTTTTATTCATCTCTGATATTTGTAAAGTAATGTGGCCCAGAAAGACAGCTAGTTACTGATTTGTCTTAAACTAATTAACGGTAGATAGTTAGTTGTAGTGCATAGTTTGGTGCCATCGGTTTCTTCAATCAACTCAGCGTATGGCTCTCCATGACACTTTCCCAATTTTGCCACAAGCCTCAAATCTCGAGATAAATTGAAAATCTATTCCTATTTCTCAGATTACAATCGAATCAATATCCAATCAAAAGAGGTAATAATCTCCCAGTCAATTGAACTAAGCGTACCATAATATCTGTTCCGGCCCCCGAACATACCTTTAACCCCAATAAACTGGCGAAAGGTTACTGCTCGGCTACTCACCCTATTCCCATTAACCGGAAAAACACTCCATTAACTTTCCCAATAACAGAGAAAGGACCTAAATGAACAAAAACACTTCAAAAGCAGCCGGGTGTTAATTTAAAGATGCCATTTTGGGCAAAGTGGAACAGACGAAGAAATTAGGGCCAATCGTAAGAAAGGAATAATATTTCTTAGACGGGAAAAGGCAGAGAGAAGAATGTGTCACATTATTCAACCTAGCCTTTTCCTAATATATCCCCATTCAGAAGTTTGTGCCCAGTTTAGCTAGCAAAGTCTTTACCGGCACATACTGCCATATGACGCACCCTTCAATTGAGGAATACCACAGAGGGTTGATATACAGGGTGGCAGGGACGTGACAACTGATACCATGGATTCAGTAGATGATTCTGAAACCCCCTGCGTTGAAACATTTCGTTGGTTATTTAAAAAAAATCTGCTGTTTCATAGGAAAGTACAATACCTACGCGATCAAAATATACGGAACAACTGATTTTTTTTTAAATAACCGACGTAATCTTTCAACACAAGCTATGATAATAAATTAGTTCAAAAGTAATAAAGACTGACAATCACCGAGTCCAATATTAGGGTCAATATATACAGGGTGGCGGGGACATCGACGCGAAAACTGATACCATGGATACATGGTATCAGGTCAAATATTGGACTCGGTGGTTGTCAGTCTTTATTACTTTTGAACTAATTTATTATCATAGCTTGTGTTGAAAGATTACGTCGGTTATTTTTAAGGAATCCCCCTGATTCAGAATCATGTACTGAATCCATGGTATCAGTTTTCACGTCGATGTCCCCGCCACCCTGTATATATTGACCCTAATATTGGACTTGGTGGTTGTCAGTCTTTATTACTTTAAGCTTTACTACGAACTACTTTACTATCATAGCTTGTACCTTAAAATCGTAAAACTTGTAACAGCAAACCTTGTTATTCAAAACACAGCAGATCTTCGTCCATCGTTTTTCTTGACAAAAGCATTTCGACCTGACAGAATGTTAATACATGCCGTGACTACTAATCTTTTAAGGCTTCGTTACATAGAAGGCGTACATAGCGCGCGTTAGAACGTTAGCCTGACGCTGCGCTATAGCGCCGAGTAGTCAAACAGATCGCCAGCGCTAGTAGTGCGCTACGCACGTTACGTTAGCGTGGCGTCAGGCTAGGGCGTGAACGCACGCTAAGTACGCGTTCTATTTAGCGAAGCCTTTACAATATGCACCTTTCCATTTAAATTCGAAACTCAATTAAAAAGTTTTAACCAACATTTACATACCCCTTTTATGCAGAAATTGAGAATAGTGTTAGAGTGCTCCTCACTTAAAGTTACGAAGGGATGAGTTGGAAATATTCGATAATTTTATAGGAAAATTTGATTGCATGGTTATCATACATATTCATAAATGTAAATATTCGACCACAGTTTATATGATGGGTGAATATTTTAAGGGAATATGTTAGTCTTTAAATAACTGAAGTATGCGAGAATCACAGTTCTTGTCGTTCTGTAGTTTCTGACTTTTCACAACGTTTTGTAGGTAAATGTAATGCTATTGTAGCTAAAGAATCCTTATTACTTCTCAAAAGAAAAAAAAACACTTAACGAGAAATTTAAAAAAGCAAAATAATGACATAAGCGTGCTGAAATAATATCAGGTTACAACAAACTTACATATACACACTCAGAACAAAAGAAAAACATTTTAAAGTAATATAGAACTTAACATGCTCAATAATAATAAAAGACTATATTAGAAAAATAAAGAAATAAAAATCTATTTTTTTGGGACCCGCAATACATTTAAGGTAGCAGAGAAAGATATTTCATGTTAATAGGTTATTAATATTACTTAAGTAAAGGCAATTATTATAGGCATTATTTATCTGCGTATTATATAAATAAAGAACTATTTAGAACAGGCAACCGGCGTGCGTATGACCAGATGTATGAACGTAGACGAGGCAATAGGAGTATATAAGGATCGTAGCAGGTGGCGTTCTGTAGTTTCTGCCATGGGAAGAAGGCGTGAGTTTGTGTATGTATGTATGTATTTAGAAGAGGCTTTGTAATATTGAACATATACAACATGTAAAAAAAAACTCTGTCCAATCCGTGATGGTGTTGTTAGGTATCGTACTGAGAGTCTATTTATGTGGTACGGTTCAGGAAAAACAAAATGGCTTCATTTATTTCAATGGGAAATTTTACCGAGTTATAACATGGGGCATCGTTTACATAACTTAAGACCACTGTTGAAAATTTTCTAAGTTTTAATGAATTTCGAGTTAATTTGGTACTCAAAATATGAATTTTAAATAGCAATAACTTTTTTATTTTCAATAATAATAAAAAAGAAATTAGTTTTTGGTAATATTATTGCAGTACCTATTTGCCCCTTTTGGATCTGACAGGGTTTTTTTTACATATTGTACGGAGAAAATGTCCTCATACAGCCGTTTGATGTCGAAATTCAAACGTGTTTTTACCCGACTGCTCTAGAAGGAGGGTAAAGTTGTTGGAGCGTATGTATTATGTAAGTAGGTATGTCTATTTCTTTGGTACGCTCTGTAGCCTAAACGGTTTGATGAATCTTAACATATGAGTTGTCTTTCGATTCGTCTTAATTGTGAGAGTGACATAGGCTATATAATATTTATATATGTAATACATATGGAATGCAATAAAGAATTGAGTATTGAGTATATATATTGCATCTGCAAATACAAAAAAAATGGGAGGGTTTTTTTTTAAATAAATTAGAAAAATATTGGTATGAAATAAAAGCTAGTAATGAGTCAATTTCAAATATTAATAAAACTCAAAAGTTTGAAATAAAGCAAATTACTTAAAAAACAAAAAAACCGACAAAAAATCATAACTGAAAAGAGAAAATCAAGCAATACATTCTATAGATTTTTGGTATTGCAGGCGAGAACATACCAATAACCTAAAATATGGTGTACTTTTGTTGCCTGCGATACCAAAATTCTATTAGTTAGATATTATGACTTCAAACTAAATAAAAAAGTTTACTTTACAAAAACTGTACAAAAACGAGCTAAACCATAATATAGTTTCAACCTTTTTTCGAGGGAATTAATTCACTAAAAACATAACTTCACTGATGTGTACGTCCACATTCAATTTTCCAACACAAACTTTAAAGCCGTATTTAAAAAACTGCTACAATTTTGCTTACAAAATAAAGAGAAAATACTGTACTGATATAAATATGCACATTCAGCCACAAAAAGATTTATAAGTACATCGACAAGAATTCTTTGTTCCATAATCCTAACTATATAATATTATAAATGCGAAAGTGCGTTTGTTTGCTTTTTAGGCTTTCACGCTAAAACGGCTGAACAAATTTAGATAAAATTTAGTACATTGGTAGAACATGACTTGGATTAGGACATAAGATATTTTTATCCCGATATTCCCACGAGATCGAGACTTATGCGGATGGAACCGCGGGACCCAGCTAGTATTGTATAAATCGGTAGTCATAAAACACAGTGGGTACTTAATTGTACCCATACATTAATACAACACTAATTACATATACATTGTAGCAGCGAATCAATGTTCACGCCTCCCCTTTAAGACCTAGGCCAAATATTTTTTTATATTCGGATAGACCATGACCCAAAGAAGTGCCATAACGAATATAAATTAAAAAAAAGATATCTATATAAATCCACGAAACTTCGCGAATTAAAGCTAATAGACAATCAATAATAAATTCTGGTTGACGTATAAATCTTTTTGACAACCAATCTAACCAAGTGGTATCGTATTACCCAGTAACTGGGTCCAATAGGCAGTTATATCGTCCATATGAAATACTGCACCCGGTTAGACTGGAAGCCGATCCCAACAAAGTCGGGGAAAGGCTAGGCACATAGTGATGATGTATATGTCGTGGCCAGATCTTAGAATTCATCATTTCATGAAGTGTTCGACCATTTCATGAAATGGCCAGCTAAAATTGACCGTCGATAAATCTTTTTGACAGTCGGCCCCTGTTCCTTCCTATGAATAGTTTTATGTAGGCTTTTAGATAAGCCCACGAAAAATGATCCAGCTTAGCGTGACAAACGTATATTTTTGAAGGTTCCGACATATGCAGGATTTCTCCAGATGATTAATAATATAAACAAAACAATGTCGTCCTTTCTGAGGATAGTCAAGCTGAAATTATAAGCGTTTTATGGGTGATTTTGTAATGGTTAAATGCATCAAACGTTTGGGATTTTATTGGCATCTTATGAGACCTTTGCCCTAGCAGTCTTTGGTGTACCTACTTAATATGGCCAGATGATAATGGTGGTACTGGATACAAACTGAAATATAGACAGGAGTTAAGAATATTATGAGCGAACAAAATATAGTTAAAAAAAACTACGTTAATTTATTTCTTATATTTTATCTTCACATACTAACGAGAATTTTAAAAATATTTCATGACCACTAGTTTCCCAATTAAGATAATTTCATACAAGAACGAAAAACTCATCCAAAGCAACAACGTCTTACATGAAATTACATCCTACTTTCCTCTCACATCCACCTACCTGTCTTTAGATATCCATCATTAAAAGTTACCATAGGTACACATCGAGTGCAAGTGTACCTCAAACTTTACCTATGTAATTCACTCCGCTAGTTATAAAATGAAGTTTTTCTACTAGCTACTTGTCCTAGAGCTGGGAAAGTTCTAGAATTAGTTTCTGAACTGTTAGTAGAGTTAGACAGTGTTCTTAATAGACCTGTAATGGGGATGAGGTAGAAAATGGCTATCTTAGGTATTAGAGCGGTTTTGAAAATGTTATTATGACTCAAATAATGGAAATGGTTTTGATACTGGTTTTTACGACTACTTAGGTACACATAAAAATATTAAATTAATTCCAGCCGTATATTTTTTATCTTTTTTACCAGCCGAATTTTGGGTCTAATAATGGACACAAATGTTCGTCAAAGATCGTTAAGCCCAGACTAACTACATAGCAAAATTATATTTAATAAAAAAAATACATAATTTAAGCAAAATGTCAGAGTATTCCAAATTTTAAACGAAAAAACTAGTAATAACTCAAGGAGCTACGAGACGTCTACGAAACTAATTATTCGTAGCAGCTTTGCTACGAGTGCTACGAGCTACGGTGTTGACTTTTAATAACGTTCCCCAACGTGACCTATCGCAAAGGTCAATAACGGAATAATTCAAATTCCTTTCATAATCACTTCAAAACTTTATCCAAGCGTTCTACTTATTTAAGAGCGTTTATCCTAAAAGTTGGCAACGTCGCAAATAGCTGTCAATTATTTACCTGTTTTGATTAATTTGGCAATATTACTGTATGGAAATATGAAATGTGGCTAAATAGTGAACTAAAATATTGATTAGAAAATACAATAATTAATATCGTAACATCAAATATTTAGATTTAGATGTAAAAAAAAATTGGAAACTTTCCAAATTCCTTTTTTACTCCTTAAACGGTTACAACATCAAATTTAGTGTTGTAATTGCAATTCATTATTAATATTCTAGTTCGCTAGTTAGCCACATTTCTTATTTCCATACAGTAATATTGCCCAATTAAACACAACAGTGAAATATTTGACTTCTATATGCGACGTTGCCCACTTTCAGAATAAACGCTCTTAAGCTATTTTTGAATAATTTCGTGTAATTAAAGACAAAGGTTTGAAATTAATTAACCTTAATAACCAACAGGTCTGGGTAAGTGGACTTATGAATAGTAGGTCAAAGTAAAACCAATAAATAACCTTACAAATAATGTTTTAATTGTTACTATGGTGGGTTGTGCTAAAAAATTTTTTTTTACTAATTTACCTAAAAACCGTTGAGCTCCCGATGAGTTAAACAGTTTTTAGACACCACCAAATCTTAAAACTAAATACGGTAGCATACTACTTTAAATCTAAATTTACCATACAGCCTTGATACAAATTAAATCAGCCTAACTGCCTTCCACACCAATTTCAAAATCTCGACATACTACCCTCCATGAGAGCGGAACAGCCCCAGTAACACCCTTGATACATAATTACAGTATAATTTACTTCGCACAGCTCTTTCTTAAATGGTAGACGGTTACAAATCTGACTTTATTAAGTAAAACTGAGTTGCTACCAAAACTAAAATGCTTGCGAATGAATGAATGAACGAGTGAACGAAGAACTGACTTCTTAATAACCGAGCAGTTACGTGAATGGTTGATAAAGGATCGTTCCTTTTTATTCGCTTAGCTGAAACTTCCTTTTATGTGGCGCTGAAAGAAAAAGACGGTGTCAGATGGTTGGTATTATGGGTAAGTTTCAAAGACTTTGGATAGGTTGTTTTTATCTTAGATGTCTAATTTTAATACCTACTTAATTCTCACTTTTTAGGGTTCCGTACCTTAAAATGAAAAAACGGAACCCTTATAGGATCACTCGTGTGTCTGTCGCTCCGTCTGTCACAGCCAGTTTGCTCTTAATCTACTGGACCAATTAAGTTGAAATTCCAAAGTCAAACATGGACGTATAACGTAAATAAATGAATTTTGAATATTTTGGCTTTTGTTATATCACTTTCGGGGGCAAATTGGAAAATTAAAAAAAAAAATTGTAAACTGTACCGTGTGACATATCAAATAAACGAAACGAACGAAATGGACATGTCGTGAGAATTTAATTTTTTTTTACCTAAAAAAAACTTTTAAAGATATTTAAGATAATAGATGAAAATTGACCATCCCCCCTTATCTCCGAAACTACCGAACCTTAAATTTAAAAAAAATACTAGTAATGGTTATTTACTCATAGATTACAGGAAAACTTTTAAGAAGTCTATGGTCTTAAAATGACACGGTAAATCTCTCAATATTGTGTGTAAATACTTACATTTAATTTTACAATTCGAATGTATCGGAGAACATGTTTTTCAACTACAACGTAAAATTTGTTCTTGGGATAAATTTATCCCAACTCGTAACCCTTCATTGTGCATGGTCTGACACACACTTGGCCTGTTTTTAGATATAAACTATCACGTCGAAAACTGTTTTAAGCTTTCTGTTTTTTTGTTTTTGTGTGAATTATGTGTGCCTTAACCTGGGTCAAATAAATTTATTTTCTTTCTTTCTAACAGTAGCTGTTAGTATTTTTATTACTTTGAAGGTAATATACCAACAGTACGTTAAAAAAATAAAAAAATCGTACCAAAAAGAAAAAATTTAAACAAGCTACCTTCCCGGATTACCATTGAATATAGCGTGAGACTTAGGGAATAGCGACTCAGATGGCTATTCCATTAAGTGTTGATTCATCAGTGCCAACTGCCTCATCAGTCAGTTGAAGGTTGATGAATGGATTTTTTTGCTGCCATAAATACTTGCAATATTTACTAATTAGCTACTAACTAAATTACGTAGATACCTACTCTAAATATAACATGCTACAAACAAACTCGGCACATACAACACTGAATTTGAATTACAAAATACTGAAACTGAAACATGTAAAACCGACGTTCATTTAGAAACCGTTTGTCATAGCGGACAATAGAAAAATAAAGCACTGTACACATGACGCGGCAAAAGTATAGAAATGGGTGACACGCTTAGTACTGTTGCATGTCATTCTATGCGACACTACTGTTGTGTAGACTATCCGTATCGTGGATCTATAGAAAAGATATGAAATCTTTTAACACTCGTAGTTTACGTGAGGTATTTTCTATGATGTCTTCCAAGGTACCTCGTAAACCTGGTTCTCCGAGGTTATGGTCATGTATTTTTCTGTTGCATCGATAAATTCCACTGATAGCTGTCTAGAGTGCACCGTGGGAAAAGTTTGGCAATACGCTATTAGTGATTCGAATCGAACATACAGTCACGGAAGATCACCCTTGACTGTCTTAAGGAAAAAGTATGTGTTTTTTACGCTACTAATTTATTTTCGTTCATCAATGTAGGTATAAACATATATGCATAAACACACGCCTTCTTCCAATAGGGGTAGGCAGAACCTGCTACGATTCTGTTGCTTCGTTTACGTTCATACATCTGGCCATATAGGCACGCGGGCTGCGAGTACTACGCAACGGACCTTTCTGAAGAACATCACCAATATACCAATAAGGTCACATGTCCTCCTAGAGCCTTCCCTCCCGGCCTTTCCACTCACATCTGCCATGTAAACCTTTTGTTAGTTGCCTTGCATTCATCCTCTCAACATGACCAAACCATCAGCATAATCTTTTAAATTTTTGCCACTACATCATCTTTTAAACCACATCGTTGCCTTATTATCATTCCTTAGCCAAATACAAAGTAAGGCTCATAAAATGGACACAAAAGTCTTTGAGCTAAGAACAATTATGAACCGTGTTATGTTTAATTCTTATTCAGTAAGCCATTACAACCCCTACATTTTCTTCTTACAACCTATAATACTAACAGATTATTATATGTGGTATCTTTCTCTCATTTTTCTTCAGTAACCCAGACAAAGCCTTCAAACAAAATAGCTCCAGTCAAACCTGTCATCCAACACACTGACTGATATTTATTCCTCCTTTGTTACAGCCGCACCTCTAATGCTAAGGCGTGTCGTTATTTAATACAGGCTTAAATGGAAGTTCCATCACTTGCCTGTCACCTATTGAATTTCAAAGGGACGTAGAAGGCGAGTTAGTGTGACCGCTGGTAGCAGTTGAGGGGCGGTTAGTAAGGCAAAGAGCGCACCTTGATGTATCTGTCATTTGTGAAAGTAAAGTTACTTTTGTTATATAGGTAGTTCGATGCTTTGATATTAAAGACATTGCTTTGCCCTTCAAATCTACAACATGTCTAGGAATTAACGCACACCACCAAACACCCCAATTTGAATATTATATTATAGTGATAATAGATACACTGAATTTTTACTATTATTTTCAAGACATTGTTATTAATAATATTAGTTTTACTGATTGTTGGAGAAAACTGTGGTCACATTACAAATCTATGCACGTATAGCTTGTCCACTCTGAAATGACGCGCCCCGCAACCGCATTTACGGACACGGTAATGCAGATTTCTATGGGTAATGCGGTAGTGGGGCGCGTTATTTCAGAGTACAAAAGCTTATTTTTGGTTAGCTTTAATTATTATTGCGATAAAAAATTATCTATACATAAAAATGACAGAAATGGATTAAGTAAACGATTCTGAACAAAATACTTTCATAATGCTCATTAATTCAGTTACACATTGTTTGACACATATAACATAACATTACGCCTGCATTCCGAGGAGCTGTGCACAGCTGTGGCATAAATAATGCTTAGGTACACCCACATTTGATTTATGAACTGACAATCACACTTATGTTTGTATATGTATGTGTCGTGGCCAGATCTTAGAATTGATCATTTCATGAAATGGCCAATTAACATTGGCCAATTAACATTGGCCATATCGTTTAAACGTCAACATTTAATGATATGTCAGTCGACGTTTGGCCATATCATTAATGTAGGGTATAGTAAGGTGTAGTAAAAATAGCCAAGTAACTGCGACCAACTTGGAAGTAGCACTCGCCAGCCGCTGCCGCGACACCGCTCGCTTTGCTCGCTCGGCTCGTGCGCGGTTGGTCACAGTTCTAACCTAACCTAACCTATTTGGTCGGGGTACCACATAAGCGGCGATGATTAGTTTTTAATTTTTTTAAACATATTTTAAGTGCTCTGTTGCATTTCACGCCGCGGCAGCGACCGGCGAGCGCTACTTCCAAGTTGATCGTTTTTCATAATATCATATTTGGAAACCCATTAAAAGTCTATCGACTTTATTTGCGTGGTCATCCTTAACTTTGTTTGATTTGTTGTATGTCGCCGCCATGATGCACCACAAAAACAAAGCGACATCAACGCCTCTGCCGGTGGATAATCTAATTTAATTTAATTTTAAGATATGATCACTAAGTTTGCCAACATCATGAAGTAGTGCGTGTAAATGTTCATATCGTTAAA
Source organism: Xanthia icteritia (assembly GCA_949128155.2). Taxonomy (NCBI): domain Eukaryota; kingdom Metazoa; phylum Arthropoda; class Insecta; order Lepidoptera; family Noctuidae; genus Xanthia; species Xanthia icteritia. The sequence goes on from OX421943.2 coordinate 16,144,233, forward strand.
TCCGCCAATTAGTTTATTTGCTCAAACATAGTTCTAACATCAGATTTTTTTTATTTTGTTTAGTTTATATCCAAATAAAAACGTATCATTTTAGCGTACGAAATGATTACTAATCAAGGATCATTATTTTTTAAGAATGCGTGTTCTTGGAAACTTATTCTAAGTACTTATTATCTACTATATAAAAATAAGTCGGGTTTTCCTTCCTGACGCTATAACTCCAGAACGCACAAACCGATTTCCACGGTTTTGCATTCGTTGGAAAGGTCTCGGGCTCCGTGAGGTTTATAGTAGGTAGGGTAGGTAGGGTAGGTAGGGTAGGTAGGGTAGGTAGGGTAGGTAGGGTAGGTAGGGTAGGTAGGGTAGGTAGGGTAGGTAGGGTAGGTAGGGTAGGTAGGGTAGGTAGGGTAGGTAGGGTAGGTAGGGTAGGTAGGGTAGGTAGGGTAGGTAGGGTAGGTAGGGTAGGTAGGGTAGGTAGGGTAGGTAGGGTAGGTAGGGTAGGTAGGGTAGGTAGGGTAGGTAGGGTAGGTAGGGTAGGTAGGGTAGGTAGGGTAGGTAGGGTAGGTAGGGTAGGTACGGTAGGTAGGGTAGGTAGGGTAGGTACGGTAGGTAGGGTAGGTAGGGTAGAGTAGGTAGAGTAGTTTGGTAGGGTAGGTATAAGTACTTAGTGCTACCCGTGCGAAGCCGGGCCGGGTAAAGCTAGTGATTAATAATTAGTTTTAAGTTGCGTATACAATGTAACACTTACGTTGGAAATAAAATTCAATTCTATTCTATTTCAAACTATCTATAGAGGATTGTGAATACTTGGCCTTTATCAAACATTATTTGCACTAATATGGACACTTTCTGGAAATAAAATAAGCTAATTAGATCACCTAACTCACTATAATCATGTCATCAGTTGGAAGATTTTGGCTTTTATTACTGGCTCGTTGGTCTACTGGTCGCAAGCGCTACTGCATGAGCATGAGATCTTAGTTTCGATTCCCAGGTCAAGCAGTATTATTGGATTTTTCCATCAGGTATTTTTCAGTAACGGCCCAGAGTCTGAATTTGTGCCCGGTTGATGGTAACAACTGGCGAAATGTGGGTGTACTATAGATAAATACATCTCTGCCTACACCTCGGGGATTACATGCGTGACGTATATTATGATGTGTTGGGTTATTCAACTGGGTTGGTCATAATGCAACTGAATGAGTACAGAAACTAAAAATAATCACAGCTTTTAATAAAACATTTTGCTTGCCAACTTCGTAATATCAAGCTGTATATGAATAGAAACGAATATGTAATCGTTTTATTCGTGCAGTTCAACATTTAACAAATTCAACTGAACATTTAACAGATTCTACAAGCATTCGCAGATTGAAAGTTAAGAGAAAACTTAAGAAACCAAGTTTGCATATCAATCAGAGCAAAGCGGTTGAATAAAATCGTTAAGACGGAATAATTTCCTTATTTCTGTAGAGAAATCACTAAGAAATCGGTTGTATCTCATTATTAATTAACACTTTCACTGACTGCTAATCACACACAAAAGTTAAATAGTATAATAACATAATCAGCCTACAATGTTCGCCGGGGTTGCGGGAAAGTCCGAAAGGGATACCGTGGCCCCTGGCAACGTACAGGCAACTGAAGGAACACGGGTGGGTTCTATTCAGTAAGAGTCTGACACGCCCTCCCGTTACACCAGTTATTTGATAATTTCACAAAGAAAAAAAAAAAAAGGTATAATGCTGGGACACAGGCCTCCTCCACAGGCTGTAATCTACCACGCGGGACCAGTGCGGGTTAGTAGATGTCACATGTCTTCGAATTTTAGAGAAAGAACTAACAATTCGAAGACATGTGACATCAGACTCCTCACGATGTTTTCTTTTACCGTTTTGAGGGATAAACAATCGCCATTATCTACCGATAAATATTATGGGTCATAGTGTGAATGGGCTAAAACACTGTATTGAAACCAATCAATCTCGAAAACAGTTGGTTGTTAATATTATATATATGGCCCTGTGACCATGACCAGAAAGCTTGATGAAATGCAGATAGTAGTGTTTTGTTAATAGCACAGTATCTAAGCTTCTTATCATGCAACTCATAGGTATGAGGCACCTCTTTTTTTATAAATTATTAACTCTTTCGGGATCAAAAGAGATAACAAAATAAAATTAATTTCTCAAAAAGCGTTCAAGTATGAGTCGGACTTGCACACAAAGGGTTCCGTACCACCGTACAATATATAACAATATTTTCAAAGAATGCCGAAAAACACACATTTATTCGTATAATTTTTATTATACAGCTTTATTTTATTGTTATAGCGGCCCTAGTACTTCACACTCCGTGATTTCAAGTGTCTACCAATTTCGGTTCGCATAAGAGACAGCCCTGTGACAGATGGATGGATAGACGGACAGTGGATCTTTAGTAATAGGGTTCCGTTGGCACCCTTTGAATACAAAACCCTAAAAAGCATGAATTTTGCTCTCTAGTTCATTAAAATCAAAAACCTTTAATTCATTTGTAGAATAGCCGCAGCATTATCTGGTTTCCAATATTATCTGTTTTCTGCAGTACGGAGCCTATTTAGCATACATACCTATTCGTGTAATACCTGTTCATATTTTTTTATTTACTTTTTTGGTTTACTGAAAAAGAATATTGGTCTTGTTAGCAATCTGTTATGTGAAAAGTTATGTTAACAAAGCAATTTTGCAATTTGTTCTTTATGAACAACACCATCATCACACCATAGGCATTTTTCAGGCGTTCTCAGGAAAATATTAAGTTAAGTACTTTTTATAATCGACATAATCACAATTCAATACATCTTAACGAATATTATAAATGCGAAAGTGAGTTTGTTTGTTTGTTACGCTTTCACGCTAAAACGGCTGAACGGATTTTGATGAAATTTGGCATATGGATAGACTATGACACTCCCATGGGAGCGAGACTTATACGATTGAAACCGCGGGGCAAAGTAAGTGATAATATATCTTTATTATTTACACATTTCGAGTGCTTAAAAACATTTTACAGTCAGTATTTTTGTAAAACCATGCATGGTTGTCGCCTATAAATATCACGTGGTGAACTGGTGACATTATTATTAATTGCTATGGTAATTTTCACAGCCACATAACGTAATAAAGCCGTAACGCAACAATAGCCTAGCCTAGGTATTTAATAGAATTTGTACCGATAAAGTTTTTTTTATAAACATAAACCGTTACGCTGTTAGATTGAATGCTTAAGATTTCACGTGCAGCATGCAAAACTGAAGCCTTACCAGTGTGAACCTATTATGCTAAGTCGAGGACATGACTTAAATAGAAATAGAAATATATTGAAGCAATTTATTATAGGTACTATGTATTATACGCTTGCCGCGGTCGGTTCTTGGATTGGGGACCATTCTTTACATATCGAGACTCCTCCGTGCCTCGGAAAGCACATTAAGCCGTTGGTCCCGGCTGTCAGTCATATATCTTTGACAGTCGTCACGGGTGGTCATAAGCCCAAAAGTCTAACAACCACTCTTACCACATGTTCCCCAGTAACTGGCTTGTGGAGGTCAGACAGGCAGTCGCTCCATATAAAATACTGGTATTCAGGTGCATTCGGTTAGACTGGAAGTCGATCCCAACACAATTAGGAGAGGCTAGGCAGATTGATTGACTTCGTATTTTAATCATAAAATATGAGAGAACTGGAGATTAACGAAAAAACCACCATCGAAATATAAAATGCAAGAGAAATTGAAAGATTTGTCGTTTTTTAAGGAAAAAGATATATACACAGAATCCATAAAAAATCACGTCTGGTTAGAGACAATACAACAAAACCACATGGCTAACTTGTTCTAGTACGAGTAAGTACAAGTCAGAAATCAGAACAGTCAGCATCAAAAAGACTTCTGTCGTTCGACGTAAACGAACGAAAATTAAATAATAAATCCAGTAACCGATTGATTGCCTAACACTAGAACACATCAAAAAGACTTCTGTCGTTTGACGTAAACGAACGAAAATTAAATAATAAATCCAGTAACCGATTGATTGCCTAACACTAGAACACGTATGTTACAGCGACATAATTTCCGTCGACGAAATTCCAGAGTAACGAATAAATTAAAACTTGTGCCTTGTAGCAGGTTGGTTTGAAAGCGGGCGACTGAAAATAAACCTTTCAACGCAGTCCTTTTTAGAGTTCTAAAATGCTTAATTAACGCATTTTAGACCTTTATCCCGATTGCCTTCGTAAAACCTATATTTTTTATTACTGCCCATTTTCTCTTAAATTAATGTTGTATACTTGCATATTAAGTTAATTATCCTAAGCAAGGGTTAAATGATAAATTTTGCGCTTTAGAAAACACGTCGTGCGAAAGGAATTAAAGGCCTTTGGTGTCAGCTGTAAAGAAAAAATGTCGAGTCTGAGACGTAGAACCAAGAATTTCGTAGAATCGACGGGTTAAGTTGAAAACTCTGCGTTCTACAGCCAACAATGAGTTACGTGACGGGTATTTTTAGTTTAATTACATTGAAGTGATTAACTGTTTTAAAGTCTGATAACTTCTATTTTAATTAGCGGCCAGAATAATTAGGCATACATTAGCACCTTTTATTTGGTAAAAAAAATTGTTTTTTGTTTTATTTGGCCTGCTCCTTTGTTTATGTTGCATACAAATATTTATGTTGTTATAATAGATATATTAAAATATAATATAAGCAATATCCTTATTCCTTGATGTTATTTCTTCTTTTTTTCATTCAACAATGTGGATATTATGTAAATGGAATTTTGATTTCCATCCCGCATTTTACTGAAAACGATAAATTTTTAGAGGAACATAATTTTTTATTGTAATAACGGAATATAAACTTTGTAGATCGTAATAGGTGGGTTATCTTACCTCCTAAACTTTTGAGCTGGTATTATACATTTAGAGATACTAGTACCTATCTATGTATTCCGAAAATGTTTAACTGTAACTTTATATTGCATTTTTATATTCATTTTCTCTAGTGGGGTTTTCAGTGATAGGATTCTGCCTGAATAAGCTAAAGTTAATTATCATTATAACGTAGCGTATTAAGTGTAGTTTTGCAAAGAAATGGCTTAAGCTTTTTGTAACAATTGCAGTCAAAAAGTCTACATCTTTCTAACTCTGTATTTTCTCGCGACGGGATGAAATATTGACGCAGCGCGGTGTCGTCGAATATTTCATTAGCGCTCGTTACATCTCCCCCTGTATATAAATATACATAGAACTACGTCTTCCCTATCTCCAGCTTTGATGGCATTACCACGCCTTTCCATTTTGACGTTATTTCTGTAATAACGCTTTATTAATTTAATTGAAACGTTAATTAGACCTCGGATTCCCAAAATAATATAACTGGCAATTCTATTTTGGCTCAACTTTGATCTGTTAATGACTGTAAAGATGATGAAGACTGACGGCAAAGTTTATTAAATAACAATAAGGATCTAAGTCATAACCTTCTTAGAATAAATACGTTGGTTACGTTTATTTAAATGAAAGTTCTTTAGTTTTCTTACAATAATTTCTTACTCTAAACTTACGAAATTATAACAATTAACTGAAACGAGACTACGAGCTAACATAAGAAAAAAATAAAGATTCCACTAAAACAGTTAAAATGAAATAAGAATCCCATAAAAAATACACCATCACCGTTAATCCATAAAAATCCGGAAGTATTTCAAGTGTGTCTCTTCCCTGAAGATCTGAAGAAAAGGAACAATAATTTATAGAGAAAATAAAATAAATACAACATCGCGAAATTACCAGAACTGTCCAACATGGAACCTTACTTCCCAAAACCCGACCACACAGAAAACCATAAAATTTAAGACAGCCGTAAAAAATGACTTTATAAGTACTTATTCACTCCCACTACACTTCTACAAAAACAAATTTGGGGTAAACGTAATAAAAACAGATAAAGGGTACTCACAAATTTATTGAAAAAGTTAGTTGGAAGGAGGTTCTATCGAGATTCTCATCACGTGCGCCTCCAGAATTCTGTTAGATGGCAAATGAAGGCTCGATGTAATCTCCAATCGATGGTGTGAAATTACTGGAGTGCGGTATCTATTGAAAACGTAATCTCGGCAGCTGCAACAGATTTGGTTTTTGTGTGTAACCAAGGCTTTGATTTCGAGATAAGGATGGCACGATTCCTTTGATTGGCTGTTATATTTTATCCTAGGGACGTAACTCATAGGTTTTTACACAAGGAATATGACGTGGACACCGTCTGTCTAAGCAGCAGCTGGCATTGACTGATGAAGGTTCTTAAAGTGCCCCCTTATCATCGTCATCATTTCAGCCAGAAAACGTCCACTGCTGGACATAGGCTTTCCCCAAGCACCACCACTTCGACCGGTTCTGTGCTTCCAGCGGATCCCTGCAGCCTTCACAAGGACATCGTTCCACCTTATGGGACGCCTTCCAACGCTACGTCTCCCGGTACGCGATCGTCACTCCAGAACCTTTCGGCCTCAACGGCCATCTGTTCTGCGATCAATGTGCCCTGCACACTGCCACTTAATTTTGGCAATTCTTCGGGCTATGTTGGTTACCTTGGTCCCCCTTTATTTACCTAGGAATAATCATTATCAATTTTATTATCATCTGTATTTGTAATTTCATCCAAAACAGAACGATAATTTGTGAAGTCTTTATATATTATTTCATAGTTCTTCTTTAGCCTAATCAACCATTCAATGGCTACAGATGAAAACACGCTATTTAGGCTGTAGAGAGCCAGGCTCTAGACCCGTCCGTCGTAGAGTCCGTCTGTCTAGAGCCTAAGTGGAAAATTTCCACACATTTGTTCTGGGAATAACTATGATTAAATTATTATATTATAGCTTCATAACAACAATAAACAATATTCCATTCTATTCATGTCATAACGTAAAATTGTAGTAATTTGTGGGAATTTACAGTTGGTTATAATAGCAAAATATTTTTAAGCTACTCATCACGATTCCTATCCTATAATTTAAAGCAAATCTACATAAAATAATCACACGAAACTAACATTATCGCCACCCCAATTAGCATACAAAAACATTTATGTGACAACCTAATTTGCTATTTAAAACATACTGTTACTGTGTACTGTTATTTCTATGCATTATTCAAAAATATTAAAATTCCCTCCAAAATATTCTTATTCAGAATGCCTCCATTACAAAAGGCTGTTAAAACCGCATGGCTCGTGTTTTTAAAAGTGACCCAGATGTAAATTGTCCTTAATTAACTACAAACATGGCTTCGTATGTAAACATAAGACATTAAAAATACTGGACGAAATAAAGAGTGATGGCCCTGCAGTGCTATTCTGTAAACATTTCACCGTGAAAACTTAGGTGAAGTGAGCTTGAAGTGAGCTGTCATTCCGCCTGCTGCTAGGGACTGACAGCTCACTCCGAGCTCACTTCACCTCAGTTTTCACGGTGAGATGGTTACAGAATACACCGGCAGTTGTTGAAAAATGGGTGACTTCGTATTAAAAAAAAAGAAAAGAGACTGCTAAAAAGGTACTGGCCTTTCTATTTTCAGTACAGTTCGCGTCAAATAACTTCACCGCTCTTAAGTTAGGTTGCGCATGCGTGCTGGCATGCGCTTTACTGTTTCTTAAGTACGATTGACTACTGCGCAGTCATTTGTAGCCTACTTCAAAGCGGCAAAGTTATTTGACGCGATCTATAAATAACGTTGTCTTTTTAAATTTTTATTACTGTTTTGTTATAAGCAATGACAGAAGCAACATACACAGTTGTGTTTATCCTTCTTATTCAGTATAGACTGCCTCGTCGGTCTAATAGTCGCAAGCGCTACTGCTAAACATGAGGTCGTGGGTTCGATTTCCAGGTCGGGCAAAGTGTTATTGGGTTGCGAAATTTTCAGTGCCACTGCACAAATCTAGATTTGTGCCCGGTTGATGGCAAGAGGCTCGCCCCCTATTACATAGAACTTAAACATAACTATCCAATTGTGGGTGTATTATAGGTTCACCTCTGCCTAAACCTTCGGGGGAAGAGGCGTGATGTTATGTTATGAAATACAGCAAGAATTCCTTAGTAAACTTTTACAATGACAACGGAGATATTTTACTAAGAATCACAAAATAATAAACACGAGTAATGAAAACTGTACTCAAAACAGCTCATAAAATATTACAGAAGCCTTAAGATGAGCTAAGATTCAATTAGCTCACCAAAATGAATCGGCTGATTAATTTAAATACTGTTAATATAAATTCACTTTCAGAAGCGCGCTAATTGGCTCCTGAAACTGAAAGTATTCAAGTGCCTTCAACTTTAATGTTCGTTTATATTCAAGAAGTTAAGTTAAGTTCTTTCATTTGAATGAGTTTTTGATGACAGTTACACTTTTTTGACTAATTAAATGAGTTTAATGGTACTTATTAATTGAAACAGTGTTTTCAAAGAAATCTGTTCATTTTAAAGTCTTGTTTACAGTTCCTAAGTGTTAAGGTTTTAAACTGTGTACTTAAATGCGATAAAAAAGGTTAGGTATGATAAAACAGTTGTCTTACAGTCTCGATCAAACGAAATAAAAAGTTAAGTAAGGTAATGTTTTATTTTCGTGCTTCACCGAGGCTATGGATGCCTGGAGACTCGCTTGCCCGAACTCAGATGTACCCGATTATCCATCTTCCCAAAGCCGGTGGGATGATCCGCTCTACAGAGTAGTACAGAACAATTTACTTAACATGTCTGCTACCACTGCGGAACGTGCGCGCCTGCTGGTTGTGGGTATATGGGAATAGGGTCTGTGGCTTCATACACTACCGTCGTCGAACATAGGCACTTTGCTCGACGACACTACCATCCGCCTCGCTGCTTCCCTACGACTAGGAGCTCCTTGTTGTTCTCCTCATCGCTGTCACTGTGGCGAAGTTGTCAACAGCCTCGGACATCACGGCCTGTATGTCTCTGTATGTCTGTCTCTTAGCGCGGCACGCAAACATTAACGACATCATCCGACGAGCTCTTGTTGCCGGCGTTCCAGCTATATTAGAACCCAATGGCTTGGCACACGACGATGGCAAGAGACCAGACGGTTTGTCTTTATCTCCATGGAAGGTGGGTAGGCCTTTAGTGTAGGATGCAACCTGTGTCGACACTCTTGCGCCATCCCATCTTCCTGGCTCGGTGTGCTGTGCTGTGCTGGTGCTGCCGCTGCGGATGCAGAAAACCTCAAGCGGCGTAAGTATAATAACCTTACAGGTAATTATATTTTCGAGCCGTTTGGGGTTGAAACCCTGGGGCCGTGGGGTCCGAGTGCTCACGGCCTCTTCAATGAAATATCAAACGGCTATTTGACACTTCCCGTGACCCAAGGGCTGGTTTTTACCTTGGGCAGAGGCTAAGCATTGCCATACAACGTGGCAATGCGGCCAGTCTCTTGGGTACATTACCAGTCGACAGCGATGCGAATGAATTTTTCGATGCTAGGTATATTTTAGTTTTTCAATAGTTTTAGTTAAGTTTGTGTATAATTTTGCTATGTTTATTAATTAATTAGATATAAGATATTATATGTCTATAGAAAGTTAAAGTTGAATATGAAAAACCAGCGTAGTAAGGTAATATTACTTTATTATACTGTGGCTAGTCGTAAATCCAAATCTTCATAATTGGATTATAATTTCAATCACAGCGAAAAAGAGACTTTACAGTCCCAGTAATTGAATCCAACAAGATAATCCGCAAAAGTAAAATTTTAACACTGGCTTTGAGTAAGCTGACTGCAAAAGTCTTCTGGTGAAAAGTGTCAATGTAACTAACCTTGTGAGAATCCGGTGGTTTCCGAGATTCGCCATTCACTGACTTCAACAATCGTGGTCTAATTAACTTTGTACTAATTTGAAGGAATGTTTTTCTTTCGATCCCTTTAAAACAGACGTTTCTGAGTTTTGAGTTGGTTCGTACATTTTGGGTTTCTGAAGGAAAATGAGGATCTTTCCTGAAACATAATGATGAACGAATGAATGAATTTTAAATATAATATTCAAGTAAAGTATACTTTATCTAATAAAATTTCATTAAACTATATTTATTCAAAAATATTTCAGCATTAAAAATAAGTAGACCTGCTAATGAAAGGGTCTAAAATTACTCGACATAAAACGACTGCTTCATTACAAAATCCCAATTTAATCAGATGTTGTATAGTCGCATGTTACTTGACAAGAATCGTAGATGCGCAGGATTCGTTTTCGCTTGTTTTTCTTAAGATACATGTTCAACAATAAATTATGGCAATAACCATAGAATAATGACGTGAGTGTAATTTTTTTGTTGCACTAAATGTACATGACCTAAAACAGTAAAAACTCAGTTAGCCCGAAATTTCTTTTCTTTTCTTGGCCCATTTCTATACAACAGACTGAATGATTTACTCTCAATTCATTCCCTAAACAAAACAACTTTGAAGAGAAAAATAAGTGACTGGTTTATCACTTTAGATTAAACCCAAATTGACGACCTTTTGAAAACCATATCCTAACATAATGTTTTCTTGCAACACACAATTACCCCGCACCACACACACACACTCCAAATCACACACACTCCCCTACATCCTCCCTTGCATGTATTCTTAATAAATTACTTTATTCCCCTATTTTTATTTTTGTAAGTCAAGTTTTATGAGCAATATTGTAATATTATAATTATAATGTATGAGATTTTTATTGCAATATTATATTCGAATCTGATCGTCTCTAGTTCAACATAATGTAAAACTTTGTATACCTGACAGACAGGTTTTGTAAAAAACTTAGTTTAGGCACCAGTCTTGCACAAATTAATTGTAAAATTGTGTCTGTAGACTATTTAATTACCTTCTCTGTAAAAAAAATATTTCTCAGGTAATAAATGTATGTAGGATGGAAGAATTAGTTGGGTTGGAAGAAAAAACCACCTTTTGTATAGTATAAATCAGCTTTTATTTTATCACACTTTTCATCTTTTCAACCGCCTTTTGTTTTCTCTCCCCCCTTACTCCTCGCCCCTTCATCTTTGCCTCTACGTTTCCTTCGAAAACTTAAATCAACAAATTAAGATACAGTTCAGAAATAACAGAATCGACTAAAATAACGAATTACCTTATATTCAATAATTAATATTATAAAATAGCCCACATATATTCGTTGCATTGCACATAATCTTGACACCGTATCTCAAATCTCAACTAGTTTAAACTCAAAGGTAGCTCTAAATCGTGAACTATTCACGCGTGCTCACGACTTCGAGCCCGAAACTAGTGCTAAACAACCACGATAACATACCTACACGTAAGTAAAGTCGCATATACTCGTAAACAATCTTTTATCATCAAAGAAAATAAACTTCTGGAACTGACCAACAATGAATAACCATATCTTGCAGGAAGAATGTAACATTCCCCGGTTAAAAGCCGAAGCACAGGCGGAGCTTAGACAATAGGTATTTGTACATTAATCTTCGGGACTGGGCAAATCCTTTAAGACTACGATGGGTTCGATTCTCGGCCGACCGCTGCGTCGATAAATCCAGATTAGAATTCTTTGTCCCTGCCCACAATGAAGTTTATATCTGCTATTAATTTATTGGCTTCTTACCTCTTTTTAGATGTAATTATTGTTGGTTTGGGAAAAATTTCCATTTCCATCTACCTCAAGCTAGGACTATTAATTTCTAGAAGATTATATACTTATGTTCATCGTTACAATATAGTCTGTATTTAATGCAATAATCTGCAAAATATGTGGTAGATAGAATGAATTCTGTCAAAATAACAAAACTAAATACAATCTCAGATCACACACAAACAAATCTTTCCATCATAATGAAACTATACCTAAGTCACATTTATAGAACAGCCATAACAACTGTCATAGCACACAAAGAAGACACACACACAAACACACATACACATTTTAACAACTATCCACAGTTCCAAATGCAATAAACAAACGGTAACGATACATCTCGATTTTTATACCGATTTCTTCGGTCGAGACTACAGTTCTTACTGCATCGATCTTACAATCGGTTCAGTTATAAAAGCTCGGGATATTTTGTTTAGTAATCGATTTGTGGTGGTGTTTCATCGATACGGTATGTACAATATTGTTTTGTTTCTATAAATAATTTTCGTTGTGGTAAAATTAGATTGCCTTGATGTTTGAATAACAGAATTGTGATTATAATCTAGGTGCTGTCTTTCAACGGAGATTGCAAAGCAAACAACAACTTTTTTATATGTTATTGGGGTTTATTGTTAAAGTTTTCTTCACTGCTTTAGTATTTCATAACGTTTAAATTATTATTTGTTTGTCATCTCGTGCGTCAATAAAAGCGCTCTGCAAAGAAACAAATATTAATGTTGCACAATAGGTGATCTTATCAAATTTCAATTTTATTTTCGCAAATTCTATTCACATTAAAATTTTTCATAATATTTTATTTCACATAAACCTACATGTGCACTAATGAAACGTCAGAAGCTAGGTGCACGGTTCCAATTGGTCGTTTTCTATGGAGAAGAGCCGGCAAGAAACTCCACGGTTTTTAAAAATAATTGGCTTTTATAATATTTTCAAATAATAGTGTTATTAGGTATGGGTACAGGTACTCAACAAAATGATGATGCTGTTCCATTTTTTTTGTAACCCTGATCTATACCTCCCCTGGGCAAAGACCTCCCTTTATTCCATCCACTTCTTCTCGTCAACTCATGGGGAAGCCATCCAAGCCGACCCGCCATATAATATCTATTTAGTACATAAAAAACCAGCTCTATTTAAGAGTTTATGAAGGGGAGCACTAAGAAGGGGTTTTTGAAAATTGCACGTTTAAGGGGGCGAAAAGGGGGGAATTCGTTTGTATGAAAAATCTTATTCGTTGAGTTAATAAACTTGAAACTTGGCACAAAAAGTACTAGGCTTACATGAATTCAAGATAGTATTTCAATCTTCCACGCGAGCGAAGCTGCGGGAAAAAGCTAGTATCAATATAAATATTTTGTTGTTATTCATGAACACTCTTTCTTTTATTCAAAATAGTTTGTGTCAATCCATTGCTAAGTTTAGAGAGATCGGTACACCAAACTCGTAAAATATGGAATATCTTCGGTATATTTCAGTTTTATAGACTTTGAAATGATGCTTCCAGTTGTAACGTTGAAGAATCTATGAATTTCTTACTGTAGAACTGGAATATTCTTACCGCCTCATTTGTGTGATGGTCATCTTGGATTCGATTCCCAGGATTGAAAGTTTGAATTTCAGTTTGTTTATTGGCACTTCTGAAGTATGGAGTTGTGGCCACTGCAGTGGCTTTTCTCTTACTTACTTTAAGAGTGTTTATTCTGAAAGAGGGCAACATCGCAAATAGATGACAAATATTTCGCTGTTGACAGCTATTTGCGACGTTGCCAACTTTTAGGATAAACGCTCTTAATGACCTTATTACTTTATTCGGCAGAGAAGGTGTACAAAAAGGTCAAAATTAATTTGTTACGCCACATTCAGCATTTTGTATCGAAAAATTTAGAGATGTCCAAATTTCTGCGTTGGCTGGTTATTTTAGCTGCAGGGTAAGGAGAATTGTAGTTACATATTTGCTTTCTTCTCGAATAAGGTTGAAGTTTTTATGCGAAAGTCGTGCGCAACAGGTGATCTTGAAAATTCTACGTTTTCTAGTAAGTTTAACTCGATTTATCCCGATTAAATCCACTTCATTTTAATATGTTTAGAATATTATAACACTATAAATTGAACGCGAGAATCAATACCTTATACCTACCTATCTGTAGCCTGTAGGTAATTTGGTTAAGAAAATATATTTCAAAATTTTCGCCATTCTGCCTTTGGACTATAATTTTAACTCTGGTTTGTAATTTCCGAGCTTAAAAAATAATGGCATCCGTTTAGATTGGAAGCCGATCCAATAAAGTCGGGAAAAGGCTAGCCAGATTGATTGAGCTTTAAATTAAAGTATCCGATACTTTGTGGTGCTCTGTGGCTACTCGTAGGGAAGGGGTAGGTAATAGGTAAGTGTTTTTGGAACAAAAAGAAAATGGAACATGACTACAACATTGTTTCTTTTCAGAAAGACGTATATACTTAGACTTTTCTCATAACAAAATTATGAAATTGTTCCAGATTTCAACACATAGCTTAATCATCATTCAAATGTAGTTTTGTCTTCTTTTGTCGAGAGTACTAATAATTAATCCTCCTTGCTTTCAGTACTTGTATTCACCAATAATAATCAGTTTCATTACTATGTTGATTTCAATCCAGTCATAAAGGCGTTTCTCAGAAACAAGTTTCATTTCACTTTGACGATCCAAAACACTTCTCGAAGGTTTGAAGTAAAGTTAATCCTGCTCTTTTTATGCAGTGATTTATTTATGAAGAATTCTAAGGAATCTAATAAATACAAGTACTCTTAAGTACTCTTAAATAAAAGACAATCTTCTGAACAGTTTTCTGATGAAACGTTATTTTAGAAATAAAATAAGTCATGTATGTCACTCTGTAACGTATGTCATTTTAAAGTTGAAAAGCGTGTAATTTCATGAAAGGTATTCTCATCTTTTTCAATTTTTTTTATAAAAAATCAACATCAATCTAACCCTGTCAGAGCGGCTACGTTTAAAATGGACCCCGTGTTTTGTATGTAAAATTTTGTTACACAAGTTTTCGCTTTGAAAGCTTTTCATATTTTGTCTGACAAGTGACAGTTAATTTGAGCCCAAGGCCTTGCTGCGACATCAATCACGCGGGCTGTGCGATGCGGTCCAGATTACACTCTGTAACCTTACTCGAATTACTCCACAACGTTATTTTATCCGTACTCCTGTTTATTGCCGGGATTGAGGCGTAAATTTTGGATTTATTTTTTATTTTAAAATTTACTGATCGTGCTTGCTCTTCGCTACTGGTATTGGTTACAAATTGAATTCAAGGAAATACACGGTATGTTTGGTGATCATATTAACTTTTAACTTGTTATTTTTTTTTTTTTGTTAATAAAATAAACACTGAAAATTCACAGAAAACTGATTCAGGCAATTTTTTTATTTTATTTTGGAGAACTGACTTCTTATAAAGTACTTACAACATGTGAAGTGTGAAGTACCTTTCTTGTTATTAATAAGTAATCGCAATCTTAACTTTCACGTTGCAAACATTTAAATATAGTCCTACATCGCCATTTTAATTCTTAGAAGTTTCAAATGTTTGTGGCTGTGTGTTCTGTCATATAAAAGAGGACAAATTAGGTTATGGTAGGAATTCGGTAAGTAAGCGAAATATACAAATAGCAATAGTAATAGTTCATTAATTTGTCAGAATGTTGTTACAGAGTTGTTGCATAGATATAAAAGTTCAAATTATTCTACCGTTTCCGGCGTTCACACATATAATATGACACATAAAAAAGCCAAACAAAAATTATTTTGATTCGAAATGGCCAGTACTGCAGAACGGCAATTTCATAGGTAAAGACCTATAATATACACATAAAAAAAATCCGTTTTTTCACATAAAATTTAAAAAAATTAATTGTGTCTCAAAAATTGCAAAGAATGTGTGTAATATGGATGGAGTTATGGAACTATGAAAAGTGTCTTGACGCTGCATGAGTGTGCGTGATCTATCGCCGCCCGTTCCAAGTCCACCGCGGACAGGATGGATAGAATCCGGGTCATGAAGTAATTTTTTGCTCCGTTGCTGTAATTGCTGTATGGCGTTCCAGTAGGAGCATAAATAAATAAATATTTTTAGGGTTTAGGTTGGCTTGTTAGATATAACATTGAATTAAATTAATTATGATAACATTCAAATTGCAAATTGATAACCTTATCGCCTCTTTCAAAACCTGGCTCTTTCATACGCTCTCCCTACAGATCTTACAACTCGAATAAACTGCATCTCGAACCAACGATAACAGTTTACCGAATAATTAATTACCCGTATACTTAACAGTACTTGACCGCGAACCACTTAGCATGATTAAGCGATCGATACGGAACGGGGCTTGTATCGACAATGCGTTCACATCTTGGGTGACATCCCGGCCCATTGTACCACCCCATATCAACTGAAGATAATTTACCCCTTATAATGACAGGCTAATAATGTACCGGATTCCGTATTAACTGTATTGAAGTTAGGCTGTGGTAGGGTTAAGTTGAAATTGAAATTGCTTTGTTTTGCTATATGTTATTTATGGGTTCTGGATTTTGGTGTGTAGAAGTAGTTACAGAACTATGGAAATATTGACAAAGGAATGTCTGTGTATAGAGCTATTTCAGTTTACCTAATATAACACTTTAATTCACTGACATTCAACGCTCGAGTCTAGAAGCATGAAGTTGCACAAGAGTTCAATGGTGAGCTAACAAAGGAAAGATTTTTGAAAATTCATTCGTGCGGTTTAAAAAAAGATGTAGTGACATAAATTGAAAAAAGTATGCTTAGATGGTTTGGTCATGTTAGAGGATGGGTGAGAGGCGACTTAGAAAAGGTATTTACAAGGCAGATGTAAGTGGAAATGTGAAGGGGACGCCCTTGAAGGACATATGCTGACTTTATTGGTGATGTTCTTCAGAAAGGTCAGGTCATTCGCAACCAGTGTGGGGGTGTGGCCAGAACGTATGAACGTAAACGAATCAAAAGGAACATGTTTGAATCTCAGGTGGAGTTCCATAGTTTCTGACTTTTCCCATGGCAAGAAGGCGTGAGTAACATGAACCTACAATATTTTTTTTTTTATTCTACAAGCTTCATCCATTTTTACACGAACATTATAATTTAAACAACCTAGACCTAACTGATAATCGATTTCTTTTAAGAATATTCAAGTTCTAACAAAGAACAACCTTGAGAATGTAACGTAGCCTGTTCTGACAGTGAATTAATAGTCTACTTGGACATTCAAGGGTTAATATAAGCGATAAGTAATTACGGTCAGGTTATCATTAGACCTTGCAATATATTGCTCGTTGAGATTTGACCCCCATAAAGAAGGCTGGGTGAGGTCTCAAAAATATTACTGACATCTTTTATAGTCACGTTATGAAAACGTATGGGCAAGGCAATTCGTTCAGTTGATAAATGAATGTAAAACATAAAATCCCGCCTGTTTTTCTAGAAGGGTTAGGCAGAGGTCTATATATATATATTTGCCAGTTATGTTTAAATCCCATGTAACAGGGGGCGAGCTTACTGCCATCAGCTGGGCATGAATCCAGACTCTGGGCTGCTACTGAGAAATTCCTGATGGAAAACCCCAATATCACTTTGCCCGACCCCCGGATTCGACTCTCAGAGTCGAACCCAGGACTTCATGGTCAGCAGTAGCTCTCGCTAGCATTAGAACAACGAGGCAGTCTAGAGTCAGTCGAAAATATTACAAACATCTTTTATAGTCAAGTTATGGATACGTATAGTCACGGCAATTCGCTCGGTTGATAAATGAATGCAAAAATGTGGTTTAATAAGTTAAGTGGCTTTTACCTCTGCGCGGTTTAGTTAAAACAGTTGCCATTTTGGTTTATTGTTTAAAACGATTAATATTCACGCTTTCCAATTAATCAACATATAAATTGGAATGCGTGATGTTCGTTTTACTGAATAACAGAAAGTATTTTGACATGCGTAACGGTACTTTTTTTGCAGTAAAAGCTCCCAGGCGCTTTTTTTAAACAAGGGAGTCCTTTTTACCCGACTGCCCCAGAATGTTTTTTTCTAGTAGTCTAGTTTAATACCATTCGTATTTCACTTTTACCTTTCCTATTTGGCATGTAGACAATAAAAGAAACAGCTGTCATTACCTATGGTAATAACATCATAATCTATAGATAGGTTAAAACAAAGTCGCTTTTCGTGTCTGGCTGTCTGACTAAGTACACAATGGATTTTGATTTGGTTTTCACCATCATTTAGAAAATTGTTTCGAAAGGTTTAATTGTATAATACGTTAGTTAGATAAATAACGGAAATCTCAATGTTTTGACATGTCCCCACCCCGTGGTAAGCTGGAATGGGTCGCTAGTTATTGAATATTCCAAACTGCAGCTTTTGAACTTATTTTCAAAAGCTGCAGTTTGAAGTTTCTGATAACACCGTTTGAGTTATTTTCTTCTTGCGACGTAAAATAACACTTTATCTAGATCCCGGTGAAAGGAAAGTGGTTATTTTTGTAACATTTTTAAAGCAGAGCCAGTAAATCACACGTTAGTCAATGTGGTAAGCGCTGGCGACTCGATAAATCCTCGTCGTTTGTGCTACAAGTTCAACTAGAGACATACTTTTCAGTGCTTATACGTAAAATTGTTCGCGCAAAATCAATACTTGGTTGCGAACCTGTGAGAAAATAGGGAATATTTTACGGTCAGAACGACTGAATTCACAGCCTTCACTAGACTTGATTTTTTCTTTTAACTCGAAACCTGACAGTGTTACCCACTCACACGAAGATAGAAATTTTTTCATGTATTTTACAATGATATAACACTGAAGTATTCTGACAAATCTAACACGCACATAATACGAATTAACACACTACACATTTATAACATACGTTTTGTAATATCTAGTAAACCTACTGTACCACCATTTCTCATCTTGGTTTTAAGATAGGGAAACGTTCAAGAGTCAGCTTTTTGTGTGCTCATCCAGTGGACGGACGAAGCACAATATATTATCAAGCAAAGCTTTACGTAATATAAGGTAATTTAAAGTAAACAGGGGTTCATAGAAACTAGTTGAACAGAGCTATAATAACGTCAAACTACCATTCTTCCTACCTGGTATTCATTTCATTTATTTGCATACCATAATGTGAATTAAGTTGTTACAAATAGGCTTAAAGCTAAGATACAGATAAGGACCCTGTAAGGGCACAGCAACATAAGTATGTAAATAATGAAAATAAAATAAAATAAGTAATAGCATTTAGAACATGAATAATTCATAATTAAATTAAATGTACTTAGATTATAATAATTATTGTTTATTTTATATGCGTGAATGTAATTGACAAATGTAGAATGTAATTGAGAAATGTCTCAATTAAATATTTACATTTTATTGCAATTCCAGTCACAGTTTAACATGTATGTAAATATTATAATAGCTTTTGTTTATTAGAAATAGCTTTAATTTATTACTAAACATATTATATTTATTTATATTCTTAAGATGTTCCGGTAGTTTATTATATGTTTTTATTGACATTACATATGTACTTGATGGATCAATTTTAAGCCGTGATGTTGGAATGTTTAGTCTGTGTTTATGTCTTAGATTAAAACTATTCTGTATGTCTTCTCTTTTGGTGTATAATTCGGGATATTTACGTACAAATTTCCAAATTTCCAATATATAACGTATTGTGATAGCTATGACCATTATAATTAGGGTAACGTATATATCGCAAAATAAAAATCGAAATTTTGGATAAATATAAACTCAAAATGCAAAATATAATTTCTATCGAATAGAAGTAAAAAAATAAAATAAATTAAAATCACGTATTGATTTGCGTCATTATAAGACTTAACTATCTATTGATAAAAAAATGTTAAAAGCTAACCTTGTGGTTGTTTCTATGTTTTCCTGCTTAAGTCTTTGCCTTCGGTAATTTATGACAATATTGTAGATACTAAAATATCTTTCAGCGTCTACACTGTTAACTGGACTGTGCACATGGAGGCTTTGTATAGCTGCATTGCAAGCTACATTTTGTTGCTACTAAAATCTGTATGACGTCGCCAGGAGTTTCTTGCTGAACTACATTTGTATCTGCCTATAGAAATGAGCGTATCCATCTAAGAGTTTATCCTGTAGTATCTCATTGAAGAATGGTATTTTGGAGAAGCTCTCCAGCGTTAAATTCGTGTCCAGAGACGTACGAATGAAGTCATATGGAAACGCGGGCGGTGCCAACGCGCGCGGGACGCGCTTCTTTAGTTACCTACGTCATGGGATTGTTGCGTTTATAAAATGTTTTTCTTTCAAAATTTCGTGACAAAGTATAGAAAACCCAACATTTCGCACTAATTAGTAAACTTCGCATGTATCGCACCTATTTCGTAAAAACAAAAATTACGTATCCCTAACGATTATCAATCAAGTTTAAACATGGACCATTGATTGTACTTGATATTAACAAAAATCCAAAAATAGCAAGTGGGAACTGAGTCTGTTCATGGAAGTTTCAGTCATAACATCCGGAACTATATTCCAAACATACAAGACACACATAAAAATTATAATATTAAAGTACTATTATAAAAGTTATAAATTATGATCCTAGTCATTACACCTTCTGCTGCGTATAGGTAAGATTATAGAATTAAAGAAGAGATCTATGTAGCTCCAAAATAAATTTAAAAATACACAACATATCTTTGTGCATACCTACCCACTAACTTATATTCCTCCGTACATATTATAGTTAGTTATGCTCGTTCAACGTGATATTGCATTGTGTCGTTATCTGTCCGAGGTGATAACTGCGTCCATTGTGTGGGGGTCACAAATAGCCATTGTTACCCAGCGCAACGGACTGGCAAGGCTGGTAAATTCCCACACCTGTAAGGCAGATAAAAGCTAAATTAACATAGTGTATGGTCTACTTGAATTGTGTGGTGGAAGTAGTAGTAGTAGATGCAAGGGTAACGCGGACATTTTTTTCTTAGGATGGCTTTAACATATAATACATAAAAGACTTAGTATTTATTTTGATGACGATCTTTAGTAAATTGTAGAGAAAAAGCGAGCCTTTTTTTTTTTTTTGGGTGGGAAATTTTCAAATAACTTCTCCCGCTCTGGGCGGAGCAGGAGGGCGTGTCAGACTCTTACTGACTAAAACCCACCCGTGTTCCTTCCGTTGCCTGTACGTTGCCAGGGGCCACGGTATCCCAGAAAAAGCGAGACTCATTGACGATTGTTTTGTTAAGAACATTTCCTAAGCTTCAAAGAGAAGACTCATCAAAATTACCGACTAGTCTTTACAACGCAAAAAAAGTTGGGATCTTATAAATTCTTCACGCCGCCGTAGCGATAAAAAAAAATATACGATGTTCAAACAGCCATAATACTGTAATTTTGATACTTAGAAAAACTTAAAATATGCGCAAACAATATCTGAACAACACGCCAAAACAAGTAGAATAACGATGAAAAACAAATTTGAAAGGATAATAATTTTTTTTTTTCTGTTTTACTGCCAGGAGTTTTTATATCGGCAACACCTGACTTTCTTTTTTATTCTTTCATGAATCATAATCGTAACCTAACTAGAACAACTTACCTGAAAAGTATTCGTACTTTATTTTAGAAGCTTTTTTTATGAATATTTGTTTACGTTCTTTATAATTTACCCTCGAAAATTTAATTTTGTTCTTGCAACCCTCGTTTGAAACCACAAGATATTATGAAACTTGGCAAAGTTTTTTTTTTGCAATTCGCTGGTATTTAATCAGGTTTCAATCTACCTACTATAGACAAACTTCTCTGTAATAGGTAACATTTCGGTGCATCCGACGCACTGTAGGCAGCTCTTCTTGACTAGCTAATTTTTACCCACGGTATGACTTTATGACCGATGACCTTGCGAAGGCCGCAGGAATCCGCTGGATGCGGGAAGCACAGAACCGAAGTCGAGGGAAGCCTATTTCCAGCCGTGGACGTCTTTCGGCTGAAATGATGATGAATTTATTCTTATGTCTCGTGGTGTTACCATAGGAGAAAAAAATAAAAATAAAATAGTATTATGATTTATAGAAATATTTTAGTATTACTATGCTACATACCATAATCTGCTTCTAAAATATCTATTGTCCCACAAAATTATCGGACACTTCCTCTTTCGTATGGCGACCTCGCCACTTCGACCCTCAATATGCGACCTCCGTCTCGCGTTAAGCGCTATAGAGTGACCGTAAACCCTCCCACAGGTCCTCTGAGTGTGAAACGGTGAATATTTTATTCATGAACACTTCAAATACTTCACACAAACACTGAAGGCTTATCAGATCCCCGTTCGAAGTTCGCTGATAAAAAAAAAATTTGACTAAAAACGAGTAGAAGTTTAAGCTCCTGCACGTGTAAAAAAGAATCGGTATTTCTGTATAATACTTTAGATACAACGTAAAGCCTAGCCTAGCCTTCAAATATAAACTACTTATTTACCTCAATCGAGTGGAAAAGTATAGCGTATGAACAGAGACAAAGATGGTATTCGCAAAATATTGTGTGAATACATTTTCCGGATTGCAAGCGTTCAGTTGGAGTGTTACAAATAAAAGAGTGCACGTATCGAGTAAATGAAAACCAATACAAAAACATGCACAGCAAATTCCGTTTGCAAAAATTTGAAAATCCACTTACACTTCGCACAAACAACTAACTCTAAATGATCACCGTTACCAAACCTCGCATCGAAATTCGACCCATTTGTTTGTGAACCCTGCAAAGCTTTTAATCTTTAATTTTTATTTAAATCCATTGAAAAAATGTTTTCGATTTCTGCCAACGTGTATTTAGTACTGTGTTTGTTTTAGTCGTTTTCATTGCTTGTAGCTAAAAACTGTTGGTGACGTGCGTCGGGAACACAAGCGAATGGTGACTCGAATGACACGTGGTTTAGTGTGCGTGAAACAATGGAACTGTAGTTTCCAGTTATTTTGTATATTTATTAAGGTCACCGTGACTGAATAAATCAATAAATTTCCGAAATCATAAAACTATTGCACGGCCATTCTTCAGTCAGAAAACCCTTGCTTGCTTAAAAAGCTTAGAGATCCTGATCATGTCACAAATTCATACAACAGCGGACAGGGTTCTGTCTTTTGTAACAGGGTTAATACTTGTTGATAAGTGTGACGTCAGACTTTGTGGTGACTGATTGAACAACCAAAGAGTATCAATATGTTTCCTGAAAATTGACAGTCTCATGACTCCTATTACTCAGCTCTGTGCAGATCCTATTATTTCTAACATTCAATTAATAAACCAATATTGATTGATGTATCTTCTTCCTGACTGAAGGGTCCATTTATCATAAATAAAAGAACATCATTTATCAAGGTTCTAGTGGCTAGCTCTTCAGTTATAAATTTATCTGAATTGTAAAGAGATACCTACGTCTGATAAGTGGTTTCATTTAGAATTTTAATGGAGTCTAGCTTTTAAGGGTTATGTTTGGGTCTGAATTTCTGTTATTCAGTGATATCATTGTCTGTACACAGCCCTGTTCCTATTTGAATATAGCCTTCAATATTGTTCATTATGCCATTGTCCCGTGTACAATATGATCAATACTGTTAATCTTCATGTTTAGGATTCGCATAACACTAAACACTGTCATGCCTAATAACAAATAAGCACTTTAAGAGGGAACAGGGCCTGCGAGGAATTTGAAAAATAGGTATTTGAAGAAACTATTGCCATCGTATTACCTCCGGTCTGCCCGCGTAGAGTGCGATAGGGACAGCTGCAGCTCAGACGGATACTATCACAAAAAAATTGACGAGATCGACGTTTCGAATTCCCCTTTTTTCTCCTCGAAAACTGAGCCGATTTAATTAATTTTTACATTAAATTTTTAAGAAACAGTATGTCTAGGTTCCTATCATTTTCTTTTATGTTAAATACTTTTCGAATTTGTCTGGTAGTCCTCTAATCACGGCGGTAAAAATGGGGCATTTTTGTAATTTTTGGAGGGAAGAAATAATAGGGACGGACGGGTGTCTACTGCAGACCTTGATATATTGTGAAAAACAAAGATTGCTCTAGAGGCATTATTCAGGAAGAAAAAAGGGGAATACATTTGTATGGAGAATCGCAGGCCTTGTTCCCTCTTAACATGGACAGGATAATGAAATAATCATTTCTGCCTGAAATTTTTCCAGGTTCCCCTTATACAAAGAAGGACCACTATTTAAGGCGTATTGGGTCGCTAATGACCTTGTGCATGCTTAAATTTATTTCTTAGTCACAGGTGACCAGCGGACTGACGATGTGTTTACTCTTCATAAATCCATGGTGCGTATCAATAGCTTCCTATCTTCCACCAGCGGTTCACCCGCATGATATCTTTATAAATTATAGCCTATGTGACTCAGTGATAATAATAGGTGCCAAGACGCAAAAACTGTTACCATTGATTCAGTACGTAATTCTGAACCCCCCTGCACTGAAACTATTCGCCGGTTATTTTGAAAAAAGTCTGCTGCTCCATACATTTTGAAAAGTAGGTATTGCACTCTTCTATGAAAACGCAGATCTTTTTTAAATAACCGATGATAAGAAAAGAAAAAGAAAGAAAGAAAATACGTTTATTTGCGCTAAACATGACGCAAAAAAGAACACAAAATTTAAAAAAAGAAACAAGTTTCGGGAAAATATGCGTCACATTCACGCAAAACGATAAATTTCAGCGCTGGGGTGTTCAGAATCATGTACTGAATCCATAGCAACAGTTTTCGCGTCGATGTCCATGCCACCCTATATAGCATACTACTGGTGAAAGAATTTTTTAAATCGGTCCAGTAGCTTTTGAGTTTATTCATTACAAACAAACTCAAAGCATTTATTTCAATTAAACCATTTACAGGCACTTTTGAATTGTCAAGAAGTCGGTCAGTCAGAAATATGAAGCTAGTTGCCCATTCCAAAGCGTAGTAGGTACCTATGAAGAAGAACGGGTAAAAAACTCCACGGACACTCTTTTAAGTAAAAAAATTGATACAAAATATTGTTTACATCATTCATGTTGAAATTATGTGAAAACAATGTAGAAAGACGTGCACGTTTGTAAAAGCGTCCGCAATAAAAATAAAAAAAAACAAAGATCCATTCAAAAATTTTAAATAATTTAAAATAAGCCATGGCAGCTAAGAGATGACTAGTCCCAACTGACGGCGCCCGTTCACGAACATGACGCATGGATCAGTATCATTCAGCTCGACCATTTTGAAGGGAGCTAAAGGATCCAACACACAAACCAAAATACAAATCTTTTTTCTTTATGATACCTAAAGTGTAAATTGAAGTCACATTGGTCCAAATCATATTTTAAACTAGCACCCTTCAGTTTAACTTAGTCCTGACAGAATGTAAACAACATATCCGAATGCTAAACATTTCATGCAAGTCACAATGATAAATGTACCCAATTTGTACTCGCGCGTGAAAGCTTAGCCGTAAGTGGCTTAAACACGAAGTAGATATTGTCATTACACAACGCGGTATTAGCTGTTTGACGGGTGAGTGGCCTAATCACTTGAACGAAGATTTCAATTATTGGAACGATTTGATATCACCTGAATAACCTGGAGCCTATTGGCGAAAATAGTGCCTGTCTCGAGCGTAGCGTGTTATTTTTTTCTATAATTATTATTAAAGGCTGTCAGTTATCGTCGGGAATCGCAGGCCGATTCCCGGCCACCGTAGGCGCGGGCTTGCGGACGGTGAGCAATGGGTAGCTCGCCGTCCGATAAGGACCAGGCCCGGGTCGACGGCGCGTTGTGTTCCACGCGCGCCTCAAAGAGATGTCAGCAATTGTAGGGGTCCGATAGGACCAATGCCTGCCGGGGTTGCGGGAAAGTCCGAAAGGGATACCGTGGCCCCTGTCAACATTCAGGCAACGGAAGGAACACGGGTGGGTTTTAGTCAGTAAGAGTCTGACACGCCCTCCCGCTCCACCCAGAGCGGGAGAAGTTATTTGATAATTTCCCACCCAAAAAAAAATAAAAAAGGCCGTCAGTTATTCACTATAACACTTTTCGCGTTAAATATTATAATACCCTGGATCTTAGAAGAGTGTGACATTTGTAAATAATCGTTTCATTATCCTTATCTTTTATTGCTCGTTGTAATTTCTTTGTTGTTACATTCTAATAATTAAGAACTTAAGTTGTTTTAATTCTCTAAATTATGTGGTCGATGATTTTGGTGCACGGTAAAACTCCAATGAGTTTATGATTTCATCAACTTTAATGTATACTACTGAATTATTGAATAAGTAAATAAATAATAATAATTCTGACAATAATGTGACAAACTCAATAAATAATTCAAAGTAATGTCTAGTTAATAACATGACCCAAATATTAATACAAAAAAACAAACAACCCAAATGACATCACTATTACACGAGCCAACACGTCATCAATTCACAAATAATAAATCGTACGCAAACAAAAGATTAAACAAAAATGATAAAACAAAACACAACTCGATACTGTATACTCGGTAATTTATTTGTAAAATCGAATGGCTTTGAATCGATATCTAATTACGAACACACGCGAGACACAGGCAAACTCGTTATTCTTGTTCATAGATGTGGAAATGTATGCGATAATGACGAGTTTGCTGTAAATTTTTATTCAATAGGAGTTGTAAAGCTTTTGTTTTGTTTTATGGTTGCATAAAGCCGTCTAAAGACTAGTGCTTATCTTAGCGTGTTTTGTTTTCGATTTATCTTTAAATGTTTAGATTTTTATTGTATTGCTTGTACTTGTTTTAGGTTATTTGATGGTTTGTGTGGGTGTTGTAGGATTTAGTGGTAGAGCGGTTTTATTGTTGTTAACGTCAATATGCCTAGAAGAAATATAGGTATTTCGGCCTCAAAGTGAAGGTAAGCATTATATAGTTTTTCTGGAAGGGAGACCACACCGAATATTTTTCAGTGTAAATACAAAACCAAACGAATGTGAAATTTTACTTTTGAGTGTTATGTAGGTACTACCAGAACCGGGGTTGCGGGGAAGTCTGAAAGGGATACCGTGGCCCCTGGCAACGTACAGGCAACTGAAGGAACACGGCTGGGTTTTAGTCAGTAAGAGTCTGACACGCCCTCCCGCTCCACCCAGAGCGGGAGAAGTTATTTGATAATTTCCAACCCAAAAAAAAAAAAAAAAAATGTTCTACCAGAAAGTATTTTTCCCATACAGAGGGTATATCTGCTACTCCATGGGTATAAATGAAATGAAATGAAATGAAATGAAATGAAATGAAATTGTTTATTCTGTAAATAGGATATTGGAATCACTTTTACACGTCATCTTAAAAAAATAATTAAAAATTAGCTAGATGAGTTCGGCGTTTCCTATCTGACTACTCTGAGAAGAAAAGCCGAAACAAACTCAGAGGTCATAGTCTCTTTTAAAGTCCAGACATAATCTTGGTCAGGCCATATGAGGACCATGTAGATTAGTGTCTGAAATGGTCTTTTGAGAAAAGAACCACACAGATTTGAGTGGACCTGTCCTGTCAGTGCAAGCATTTGTCAGTAATCGTGGAGCTCAACCCAGAACTTAAGGAGCTCAACTCGACGAACAATACCAAAGAAAGGACATTTGGGTAGGCCTCATAAACTACTCAAACTGCCAGACCATCATTAAAACTAAATAAGAAAGAAAAAATAATAATAATTAAAAAATCCACATAGTCCTCACATTCACAAAATTTTAAAAAATAAAATTTAAAAAAAATACTTTACAAAGTAATAATGTCATTTTGTATGTAATTTTTATATAATACTGGTATTGATTTTATGATTTTAGCACAAGGCTTAGCAGAGCGAGCAGCTCAATCCCAAGCTTTTTTATCATCTAAATAATCTAAAATTTTATAGTACCCTTTTTTGCAAAGTTTGGTTTTAATACAGTTTTTAAATCGTTTAATGGGTAAGTTTCGAATGTCGATGGGAAGTTTGTTGTAAAAGCGTATACATTGACCCATGAACGAGTTGCCTACTCTGTGGAGACGAGTGCGGTGTACAGCGAGGTTGTGTTTATTCCTCGTATTTAAACTATGAATATCGGAAATCTTTTTAAAATTAGATATATTTTTGTGTACATACAATAGGTTTTCAAAAATATATTGTGACGCTACAGTCAGAATATTTATTTCTTTGAATTTTTCTCGAAGGGAATCTCTCGGACCTAGGTTGTAAATGGCTCGAACAGCCCTTTTCTGTAGAACAAAGATAGTATTAATTTCCGAACAAGTTCCCCAGAGAAGAATTCCATATGACATAAGACTATGAAAATAACTAAAATAAACAATTCGGGCTGTATCTACGTCAGTTATCTGCCTAATTTTTTTAACAGCGTACGCGGCCGAACTTAGCCTTCCTGACAATTTTTCTATGTGTGGGCCCCACTGTAATTTACTGTCAATAGTGATTCCAAGAAAAACTGTCGACTCAACAGGGTCCAGCTCTATTCCATTAACTTGAACATTGGTATTTAGCTGCCTGACATTTGGCGTTGCAAATTTAATGAGTTTAGTCTTTTTTTCATTCAGGAGAAGATTATTTACATTAAACCAATGCACAACTTTAGAGAGCGCATCGTTCACTTGTTCAAAGTTGACTAACTGACGTTTGATTTTAAAAATAAGGGAAGTATCATCTGCGAATAATACGATCTTATGATTATCCCTTATGTGATAAGGTAAGTCATTTATATAAATTAAAAACAAGAAAGGACCTAGAATTGAACCCTGCGGAACGCCCATGGTGACCGCAGATCCTGCAGATCTCTTGCCATTAACATCGACCCTCTGA
This sequence comes from Xanthia icteritia, assembly GCA_949128155.2. Classification (NCBI taxonomy): domain Eukaryota; kingdom Metazoa; phylum Arthropoda; class Insecta; order Lepidoptera; family Noctuidae; genus Xanthia; species Xanthia icteritia. The sequence continues at coordinate 16,172,901 of OX421943.2, forward strand.
ATTCTGTTGTTCAGATAAGAAGTCAGAAGGTCGAGAGCCCTGTCCCTCAAACCATAGTGGAAAAGTTTCCTGATGAGAGTATCATGATGTACGCAATCGAAGGCCTTGGACAAGTCGCAGAAAATGCCAAGAGCATCTTGCGACTCCTCCCAGGCCTCGAATATGCTCTTCAGTAATTCCACGCCCGCGTCTGTGGTTGAACGACCCTTTGTAAAACCAAACTGTTTCAGATGTAGTAAATGATGAGAATTAAAATGTCCTAACATTTGTTTCAAAATTAATTTTTCAAAGATTTTGCTCAATGTAGGTAATATCGAAATAGGCCGAAAATTCGTAGGATCAGTTGTGCTGCCAGACTTGAACAGTGGAATCACTTTGCTTAGTTTCATCAGATCAGGAAATACACCAGATGCAATACAAGAGTTAAAAACAATTGCTAAAAAGGGTGAAATAACATCAATTATTGAAGACATGGTATGTACTGACAATCTCCAAAGGTCAGCAGTTTTTTTTACATCAAGGTCTTTAAAAGATTCTATTATGTCTTTAGCAGTAGCAATTGTAAATTCAAAAAGTTTTTCACATTCTGGTACACATTCTTTTAATATTGAGTAAGCAAAAGTTGAGGACGACGATGACAGAGTTTTGGTTGTTAAAATGGGAATATTAGTGAAGAAATTTTCAAACTCTGTTGCCACCTCTACGTCTGCCTTAATATCTACATCATTGATTTTTAGATGGAAGTCACGATTCCGTACTGTCGTTCTTCCCGTTTCAGAATTAATAATATTCCAAGTTGTTTTAATTTTATTCCCAGAAGATATTATTTTATTTTTAATGTGTATGGCTTTTGCTGAAGAACAGGCTCTTTTAAAAGTTTTAGAATATTTCTTAAGAAATTCTTTAAAAGTTTCATCATGGTTATATGTTTTTTCATGGTACAATTCAAATAACCTTTGCCTACTTTTGTAAATACCTGGTGTTGCCCAATCACTAAATATGACGCGGTCACAAACAGGCAATGTTTTTGAGGTGAAAACCTTCCTAAACTCACAATTGATGAGGTTAAATAGTGAAGTATAAGCTCGATCCGGGTCGATGTGATAAGGCAAACCCGGTAGTTTTTCCATTACATTATTTTTAAATTGCCCTAAGCGACTTTTATTTACAGGAACAAAACTCACTAGTTTTCTTTGAGCTCTGACTGTGTTCTGAGGGAAAGTGACCAACTGGCCACAGTGATCAGAGTCCAACTCATTTATTATTAAATGGCTAGAAGGAGTTAAGTTCGTAAAAATATTGTCAATACAGGTAGCACTAGTGGCAGTTATTCTAGTCGGCTCAAAGAATGTATTGTACAAATTATATGACTTTAATAAAGTTATAAATCTATTTACTATAGCAGATTTTCCCAGTATATTAATGTTGAAATCTCCACAGACAACAACTGTTTTATTACTGTTACTAGTCTTTAATAATACTTCTTCCAAATATTTCTCAAAAATATCATATGAAGCACATGGGGGCCTATACACGCTCATTACAATGAACTGCTCAAGCTCAATGCAAGCTATTTCAATAACTCGCTCAACAGAGAGGCTCACAATGTCCTATATATTGGATGTGGATTATAGGTATATTGGTATAAATAAAGTCGGGGAAAGTCAAGTGGATAAAAAGGTTTCAGCCTTTTTATCCACTTGACTTTCCCCAACTTGTTAAAACGACTTCCAAAAAGAAGGAGGTTCTATGCTCGTAGCGTATGTATGTTTTTGTTTAATGTATGTCCACCGATTTCTCCGTCAATTGCGGCCCGATTTTGAAAAAACTTTTTTGTTTGAAAGGGTATGGTCTCCAGGTGGACCCATATAAATTTTATTAACTTTAATTGGATAGTTTTTGAGTTAGCTTCAATAAAACATATTTTTTCCCACTTCGTATGTGGATGATAAGTTCCTGTCACTGTTATTTACATAGCAGGTAGTGGTAATCAAATTTGTGTGGGGTAGGTACCATAACTACAAAGTGAAAAATAACTATAATTTCGGAAATCAGTGGCAAAGTTATTTTTCAGTTTGTAGTGTTTTTTTTTTATAAAAGTTTTTAGTAGAAACGGCTTCAACCATTCATATCATTTAGCCTCACAGTATGGGTATTATTCCACCAAACTATTAGTTACATCTCGCGTCAGTAAACAAGATAATAATTATTCACGAAGCAATAAGGTTAACGGCGCGATCATAGCTCAAGCTCATGAATTTTCATCTCTCTCTAATCTGTATGCATCTTTGGTATTACCTATTTACAATATTAGCTACAGCTCTCAGTAATTAACGTTTACGCCAATTTATATTAACAGGATGTTACTTTAAGTTTTTCTGGGTAATTTTACTGTTTTTAAAAGGGCCTGTGACTTTTGTAACACCGTATTTTAAACAAGGCTTTGAATCAATATACATATATAATCAATATAAAGAGAGAGAGAGAGCGAATGTTGTGAATTTTTTGCATACGTAAAGGGTAATGTTCGGAACCAAAGTTCCAATAAAAAAATGCTATTACTTTCACTTGAAAACTATTTGTAACGACAAATCCAACGAACCCAAACACGTCTTTACATAAGTCATGGTGTGAAGCCAACCAAGTTGCACTATACAAGTCATGCTATAATTTAGAGCGGGCTATCATAATTGAATGTGTAGGTATATCAAATTAACTGCCTGTGCTGTTGACCGTTTAGGAGTTCCCTCATCTGGAGCAATCCCTGGGTGTAGCACTGAGGTCATGGTATACAAAATTTAATAACGAAAGGGTGATAACCGATATTTGTCTAATGTTATAATGTTAAATGGAATATAGATGAGTTCGATATCTCCTATCCGACTACTCTGAATAGAAACTCAGAGGTACAGTCTCTTTTAAGGTTCAAATATAATCTTGGTCAGGCCATACCACGCCATGCCAATTAGCTTATTTACCGTTTTGACTGAAAAAGCATGGTTGACTTTTACCAACCCCATACCACGACGCCTACTGTTTTGCAAATGGCCGCCACGCCATCGAGTCACAAATCGCAATTCCCATGGCGCATCTAAGAATGTATGGTGTATAAATGCAGGCTTAATTATAGATTGTTCGTGAATTATCTAAATTATTATAATTGCTAAAAACAGGAATGAATAGGAAAACACACCAGACTGTACACTACGTTTAAATGGTAATTTCGTGCTTATTTTATATTCTCATTGTATTATTTAATGTATTATTATTATTTCTTAAATTTATGTTACGCACAAATGCAGATATATATTTTTATTTTATTACTAATATTATGTGAACATACTATATTCCGTTGAATCACACATATTTCAGTGAAAAATAATACTTACCCGATATAATTACAGCACACGGGGGGACGTCAATGTGTCATTCCTTAGGTAATTGCTGAAAACCAGCGCTGTTGACGTTAGGTTCATCCGAAGTCACAGCATTTCGCTGAGCAATGACCTGTTCTTGCACAGATGCGACGCACAGTTTAATTTTTCTTATTATTTATTACAAAAGTAGTTTACTCTGAAATCGGCATTTTGTTTTTGTTATGTTTTTGTTGTCATTTGCCAATGTCGCAACCACAGAGTATGTAATGTTGTTAGTTTTACAGTAATTACGTAATATTGTCTTTGTCTGTGGCCTTGACATCAACCGATGAATGAATCAATTTTATAAATAGCGTTTGTTTCTTGGCTGAATACGAGGCTTTTGGCTACTTTTGTATTTGTGTATTTTGTGTTTTTATTTTATTTAAATGTGCGTTTTGTTTGTGCAGAATAAACGTATTTTCTTTCTTTTTTTTTTTATACCAGGACAATGAAGATTAGTGTCTGAAATTATCTTTTGAGGAGAGAACAACTCAGACTTTTCACAATTCAATTCTTCTTTATTAAATGTCTTTGACTCTTTGTATGCTATTTTGACAAATCTTAAATACAATATACAAGCTAACACTAAAATATATTCGTGTATTTTTATTGTTAATATGATTTCTCTCCGATTCTTCTTCATTTATCTAGATTAGGCGAAAGCTCTTCCTTACAGTAGCAGTTTCTTTAGGAAAAACAGTAGATTTATATTTATTTTACGATTTAACTCGACGAAGAACTATATCTAATGACATTCTGCTAATATACAAACACATTAGTGATCGTTTGAAACTAAAGGCAAGGCAGAAAACAATAATCAAGAAAACTCAAAAAGAAGAAATATAGATAACAATCAACATATTTTCCATACGAAAAGAGAAAGTTCCAGGAAGTATAACTCAATATCAAACTTCAGTAATGCCAAAATCCGCGAGGATACTCGTACAATAAAGATAATAAATATCATATTATTGTTTTCATCGTGTAACGCACTGTTCGCACCAGCTTTGACAATCAGTGGAGCGGAACAGTCCAATGAGTTTTTTTTCGAATATAATCTAAATGTCTATTCTTTTATATTTTCGTCATTATTCTACATAATTATCTTCTTTATCAAGTCAGAACACATAATACCTTTTGAAGCTACGACACTGAGCAAATTAAGGCATTGAAGGCATTGTAAAAAAAACACCCACATTTATTCCTATTAAATGAACAAGTCTCCCAAAGACTGAATAAAAAAAATGCCGGGAAATTGCTAGTACCTCCTCAGAGATTGCAACTATACAGTAGAAATGCCAGTTGTATGACAGTAAAAAATTATAATAAACTACCATCTGGCTTGAGAATGTTACCAATTAATAAATTCAAATGTAAAATGTTTAGTTGGCTCTTAGACCTGTGTTTCCGTTAATGAATTTTTAAATCATACTTTTTGACATTGTAATTAATATTTTATGCTATTAGTATTTTGACATTGTAATTAATATTTTATGCTATTAGTATTTTGACATTATAATTAATATTTTGACACTATGTAGAACTTATATTTATGACATGCAATTGTTTTTTTTTTTTTTTGTCCTGTTTTGTATTTCATGTTTGACAAAATAATTAATATCTTGACATTACACATAATCGTATTCAATTAATCCAAATCAATATTATTGTATCAAATTAAATATATAAATTCAAAACAATTATATTAATTTATTATAATTTTTATTGTAATGTCTACGATTTGCATGCACTTAGCTTATTTAATTTTTCTACACCAGCAATGGTAGTATATGTGAATCAATGTTTAATTTAAGATCTCAATGTACCATATACTTAGAAATAAATATTACTATTGCTATTGAAATTAATAACTTGATAACATAGATCAAAACAAAATAGCATACGCCTTTGACCAATGTCGAGTTGATGATTTTTATTTTGTTTGCCTACATTTTGACCCACTGCTGTACAAAGGCCTCCCCTTTATCTTGCCATCATACCTCTCTATTTTGTGCGATCTCTGGCTATGTTGGCACCGCAAATATAATTAGATCGTCACGCCACCTTCGCCGCGCTCAACCTCGACGGCGATGTCCCTCAGGCGTCCAGTGAGTGACGACATCAACCTAAAACATTTGTACTGGGCTGGCCTTTTTTTTATTATTTAATTGTCTTACGGTCTTACACATTCAGAGTATTATACATTTTTAATTCGGTCCGATATATAAATAATGCCGAGTCGATAAAGCTGAGTATGTCGTGCAATGAGCATATAAAAATACCCTTTAAAGTGACAAACATCTGCCGGGGTTGCGGGAAAGTCCGAAAGGGATAGTCGTGGCCCCTTGGCAACTGAAGGAACACGGGTGGGTTTTAGTCAGTAAGAGTCTGACACACCCTCCCGCTCCGCCCAGAACGGGAGAAGTTATTTGATAAATTCCCATACAAAAAAAAAAGTGACAAACATATTTTGAATGTGACGATACACATTACTATACAATGCGAGGTCAGCTTATACGGGAAAGATATAGATTAATATGCCGTCGTGTGTACAGAAAACACTTTTTGCCAAATTGACACAAGTGGAGGCAAAATGGAATCTTTCATTTGTGCTCGTGTTGTCAGCGATTTGAACGATGTGTGGAATTATTGGACGCAATATGAAGCGTACGATTTTTGATTCTGCCACACGAGAATCAAAAATCGAAGGTTTGGGTTTTTTAGGGAGTTTTAATTTGAATTGTTTGGCGACGATTGTATGATTAGAGATTGTAGTCTATTATCCCTTACCGTGCCATCTAAACTAAGTAGTATTATAAAGAGGTATATCTTTTGTTTATATTTTTGTAAAAAACAGGCCAAGTGCGACTCGCACACAAAGGGTTCCGTACCACCGTTACAATATTTAGCAAAAAAACGCGTTTCTTAATTTTTTTATTATATTTTTTTTTATTTGTTATTATAGCGGCAATAGAAATACATAATGTGTGAAAATTCCAACTGTCTACCTATTAAGGTTCATTAGATACAGCCCGCTGACAGACAGACGGACATGAGAGGCTTAGTAATAGGGTTCCGTTTGGCACAAAAATTATTTCTCTGATAAAAAGCTACGCTATTGCGAGTGCCATAGGGTATGTTTTATGCTACATGCGGATAAGGTCGCGGGCAGAAGCAAGTAATTTTATTAAAACTCCAAAAACTTACATGGTTTTGACAATACCTACAAGTATACAGGTTGGCGATTTAGTAACCTTTATCCGTACTAAACAACTTTCGCTATGAATATCATATCCGACTCGGGAAAAAAAAATCGTATACAACAGTAGACAGGCTATTTCGATGCACGTATGTTTTTTTTTTTTGTTCAGTATGACAGGTAGAATTGACCCCTTGATGGATGCCAGTGACAAAAGCGCCACCCTGTATAAATGATCAAGAACCCTTTCATAATTATTTGAATCTTTTCAAAAATTCCAACCAATTAAGTTTTCATACACAACGAATTACTGTTTCTGACTTGAAGAGATATACTGCGTTAATGCCCTGCCCGCCCCACAAAGGAGACTGCCTCAAGAAGAATTTCCTTTTATAAATTGTTCTCTTCATAAAATATCGTACAAGTTTCCTCGCTATTTCTATTTATCTAAAGGTTCATTCTTTATACAGCCGTAGACGTGTGTTTCCCGACAGTTAGTTAGGGGCTCCCACATTCATTTTAGTTTCGTTGGAATACCGACACCTGAGACAAAATAATATCGCTATTTTTCCAAAACAAAACACAACAATGACTGATAGTACAAAGGAAACTTTTCAAGGCAGTTATCTTTAAAAGCTCGTCAAATGCTCTTAAAATATATCTATTGTGACGGGTTGGGTTGGCACTTTTATAAAATTTTGTGCTTTATCCTCTCGGCTATAAGATGCATTATAGTTTGCGTTGGGGATTGTAACAGTTGCATTCATTTGATGGAAACAGCAAAGCTTTCGCTGGAAGCATAATGTTATTACATCTAGTAAATATAACTTGTGCTTTGTGTCTGCATTGGTAACAATTTGTTTTAACACTGCAAACATTGCTTCTGTAAGCAAAACATTCAGGATAAATTATAATACCTAGGAACTAGCTGAAGTATTTTGTTTTGACTTTTATAGAGATCATGGTCTCACTCGCCACCATCATTAATGTTTTTTTTTTTAACTTTTTATGTACTAGAGCAGTGGTGGGAAATAGGCCAGAGAGGCGAAAAGAAAAAATGGAAATGATTGAATCGTTAATAATAATAGACGAACAGAACTAGCCGAGTATTGAACTGTGGTGTGCAATTGAAGTGAAATAGGATGTAGATTCAAAAAATATTTAAGTTTTAATACAACACTTAGGCGGCTTGCACCACTAATCAATAAAATATTACAGCTATACGTTGTATTTCCAGTAACCATTTGAAGAAGGACAGTAGTGGCCCAGTTGTAACGGCCGTGACTTACGAGTTGTAGGTAGTAGTCGTAGGTTTGAACCCAGACAGGTGATTTACTTTGTGTTAATTATTTCATCTCAAAACGGTGAAGGAAAACATCGTGAGGAAACCGGCATGTCCTAGAAGCAAAAATTCGAAGACATGAGTCCTCTACTAACCTGTACTGGGCCCGCGTGGTGGATTACGGTCCACTCCTTCTCACCGAGAAGAGGCCTGAGTCCTAGCAGTGGGAATATTATAGGCTGATTATGTACTAAAGAGCGTCTTTTCGAGGCATATCTGGGTACCATCATCATCACGGTAGGCTTCCAGTCTAACCGGATGCAACTGAATACCAGTATTTTACATGGAGCGATTGCCTATCTGAACTCCACAATCCTGTTACTGGGTTAAACGATACTCCTTCACTATGTATGTTATTCGACTACAGTCGGGCCGTCGAGAGAATTCGTTCTTGACACCTGTCAGTTTCATACTAACGAATATGTATTTTGCGAATTTGATCCTTATTACTAATAGAAATTGTCCAACTGACAGGTGTCAAGAACGCATTTTCTCGACGGCTGGACTGTACGATTCAGGCTTATTAGTGAACAGTAATGCGTACCACAGGCTCGGGAGGTAAATTAGCAATTGCTGCATTGACACGGCAGTGCTTTGACCTGGTCTAATTAGAACTGTGAACTTAGACGTTAGGTTTAATGTATTACATGCCTATAGGCCTCATGGTATATAGAAAATTATATTGTAAATACTCGTAAATATGTATGGGATTCCGCTGGATGCAAGAACCACAGTACCGGTCGAAGTGGCGGTGCTTGGGAGAGCCCTATGCCCAACAGTGGACGTCTTTCGGCTGAAAATGAGATGTAATATATTGCGCGTCTTTAGGTAACTATACCATCTTCTTATTCTGATTATATTTAATTCTGATAAAAAAGGTAAATAAGAGATTTATTAATAGAGGACATCTTTTTTCGTCTCTGTATAGGCCTTATTTTCCTCATTTATCTTGTCATTACGTTTAGATTGGATACTTAAATGTGTAAGGTAAGCAAGGTAGGCTTAATGTTACATCTATTGATCATCTTGAAGGTTCGTCTTCGAGAAAAGGGTTGTGCTCTATATAGGGTAATGCTCGGTTCCTATAAACAAAAACGAATCGTTTTTCTTACCAGTGGTAGCTTTTTTATCGCCAAACTGGGCATCTATATAGATTCGTAAGCAAATTTTACCTGTGATAACTACTTCCATATGGGAGGGTCTACTATGTAAAGCTATGTGGTCTTTGCTTCATTATTGGTAAAGATATAAGAGTCTCAATTTAACCAATAACCGTCCGTAAAATATAGGAATAATACACCAACTATTCTTCTTCGTCAAGTCGATAGCTCGACAGTGTATTACATTTTGTTTGCCCAAAACTTGGGTGGCAGCGCAGAGGCCACTATAAATGCGTTATCATTAGTGTAATTTTTAATCAGCGACAGCTTAAAAAAACTATTTCCAGTAAAATAAAAAAACGAGAATAGTCATCCAGCATGTTGGTATAAATCAAACATTATTTTGGATATTGCAGTAATTTTCACACGTTGTAAAAATATGAGTAATCACTTTGATACAGAAAATTTACGAGCCAAGTGCGAAGCATACAAAATAAAATATGGTGTAATTTTGAACACTATTATCAAGATTACAATCAGCGTTGAGACTCAAAATTCAAAATTCAAAACTCATTTATTCAAACTAGGCTGAGAATCAGCACTTTTCGAACGTCAAAGTTACATAAGACAGTCCCCCAAAACGCCCACAACAATTATGTAAACTCATATAACCAGTCAGTAGGTAAGCTAATTCTGGAGAAAGAACATAAACATTGTCTTGAGTTAATCACAGCGACCAACTATTCTTATCATTTAAGTAGTCGTTGATAGAATAGTATGCCTTTGAACAAAGGTTGGATTTTACTTTAGTTTTAAACGCATTAAAAGACAAATCTAGCAAAGAAGAGGGTAACTTGTTGTAAAAGGTTATACCAAGCCCAACAAATGAGTTATGAACATAGGAAGCCGGTGAAAGGGAGCTCGTAGTTTGTTCTTATTTCTAGTGTTAACATTGTGAATATCACTGTTTTTAGTGTATATGTGTATATTTTGCCTAATATATAAGATGTTGGCGAAGATGAATTGTGATGCCACTGTGAGGATCCCAATATCTTTGAAAAAATCTCTCAAAGAAACTCTAGCACCTAGCTGGTAAATTGCTCGAACAGCTCGTTTTTGAAGACTGACCAGCAATCTATCATGTATAGGTGTATCTATGTGTAGAAGTGATATCAATTTTGAGTCTTACCAAGGGCTATCGTATTACCCAGTAGGTAAATGGTCAGATAAGCTGATCTTAACATAGTATCAAGGCTAGACAGATGATGATGATGACGCTGTTTTACAAAACAGCTTCGTTACGTAAAACAGCTGAACAACGTTCAGCTGGATTGCCATTGCGCTAGGTTTAACAAAACCGCTACCTACGTTTAGACGTTATGCAGAATGGCTTATCTGCAAACTCAAACTTAAACTCAAAGCATGCATTTCAATTAAATCATTTACAGGTTAAATTGTCAGAGTCGGTCAGTTAGTCAGAAAGTTGAAGCTAGTTGCCCATTCCAAAACGTAGATCTCTATGGAGAAAAACGGGCAAGAAACTCCAAGGACACTCTTTTAAATATAGAAATTACAAAATCATGGGTACATTTTTCTTGTTGCTTCTATATGTGAGACAAATGTAAAAAAAAAACAAAAACGATTAAAAATAAGATTGAAAAGTCTGAGACTGCAGTCACAATAAGGGTTTGGTGTGGTTTCTAATGCCAAATTGGTCGCAGTAACTACGCTAGCGCAAGATGACCGCAAAAACGGCTAATCGTCGTTCAGATATTTTACATTACAACTAGCGGTTTTGTATAACAGCGGATTCGACAACCCATCTGCGACATAATCATGAGTGATCTTATTAGCATACCGCGAGTAAAATAGACATCGCCATACAAAAATTATGAACATCATCCTAATATGGCAATGCACTCAGCAAGGAAAGCAAGTGGCATTTTATCTACATACGCCGAGAAGCCGTGCATGGTATCCCACGCACAAAATTACATCACATTTTTATTTTATTAAAATGCTAAAAGGATCATAAGGAACTCGAGTTTAATTTACCATGCGTGCCTGAATAATGCTGTTATCATAAATATTGTGATGTAAGAATATGATCTTTGTAAGGGAAATATCCCTTACAAAGATCATAAAAAAAAGAAAACAGATCAGAAAGAAAAGAAGAAAGATCGTGAAAACAGACAACATGAAATAATAATTTCATCTCACTGTGTTAAATGAAAACTACGAGATACCTTCTCCTTTAAAAAATCGTTATCTACTATGTTACATATTGCCCGATACAGTGTAAAAGGAAAACTTTTCACTTTCAGACATCTTTCACTACTTTTCCTGAATTTGCTGAAAATCCAATCGACGATTCAGTGAATACAACATAGTTGAAGAAATTCTACATTTGGAAATGAAGATACATGCTACAAACAAAAAAACAGATAAAATGACTTGATTATGTAACAGTGAACATTTAAACGAACCTACAATTACGTATCAAACATAACTAACTCTAATTGAAATTACATTTCCATATTCTCTAACAATCAAAGGTCTACTCTCACAGTGATTCCAAACTTCTACATTAGTTCCTATGTCAACAAAATCGCACTATTCCAACACGTAGATAATATTGAATCTTACTCGTAGCGCCCGAAGCAAACTCCAAGTGAATTTGCGAAGTTAAATTGAAAGTGAGCGTTCGGGCTGGACGATTGATGAGTGGGCCATTCGAGTTTGCACTTCAATGTTCACGTCTACACGTCCGTGCCTCCTTGGGTTAATGTTATTATAGTGTTTTTGTAGGTTTTATTTAAAACATCGACTTTTACGAAGATTTGGGAAAGGTAAACAAGTGTTGAAGTGTGGAAATAATGATAAGATAAGATAAGATATTTTATTTGCATAAAACATGGTGTACAAGAAGTTAATTTAAAAAAATATTAGATTGAACATGTTTTGCTTAATACTAAAGCATGCAAACTTACTTACTAAGGCTACGTTATGACATTGAAATATATTACATTGAATTCATATTAAAAAAATCATGAATGCTATAGAAATTATTATCATTAAGCCATTTATATAATTTAATTTTAAATAATTTACAATTGAATGTTTTAAACATTTTTGGTAATGTAATTTGTCCTTACAAATTATAGTTTTTCCACACTGCAACACTATAACAAGTTAAATTGAAAGTGAGCGTTCGGGCTGGACGATTGATGAATGGGCCATTCGAGTTTTCACTTTAATGTTCACATCAACACGTACGTGTGGAAACTGTTTGTGGCTTTTATTGAATACATCTAGTTTTTCCGAAGATTTGGGAAAGGTGTGAAAATTGCTGTAAGTTGCTCACAAAACATTTAAAGTGAGCATTGGGGCCAGACGATTGATGAGTGGGCCATTCCTGTTTGCACTTTATTTGTCACATAATCCATTCGAGCTTTCTTGGCATATTGTTACAAACTAGTTGAGTTTTCATTGTTCGTCGTAAAACAATTTTGATATCATTTTGGTTTTTACGTCAGCTAAAAATAATTTTAGAAAAATTAATATCTAGTTCGATATTTCCTCAGACATCAAAGGCGTCAAAAATTAAAATAGGTATTATGTAGGTTATAAATATTTACAAAGAACCTCACTGTTCTACGCAAAGGTTTCAATTAATAGGAAGTTATTTATGTTAAGTGTCATTCAAATTTGACACTTCACTTACAATGCAAGTCAAAACTAAATGGTACATATTCATTTGCAATTTAAATATTAATACATTTTTTGCGCAAGATGGCCTCGTTTTGCATATAAATTACCGTTGCTGAATATAAAATGTTTTGCAACTAAAACTCGAGTAATAACAGCTAGTTCAACATGGCTTTTTCTAAATTATTATTTTATTTTAACTCTGTATTTATTCCCCTGTTATTTGCGAGAGTCTTGCAAGTTTTTTAATTCTATTTTGAGCTTACAATATTATTTTACTTCCAGGTGCTGTAAATATATATTCTTCAGGAAAAATGTTCAGTATTTTATTATTTATACTTATGTGTTAAAACTTAATTTGAAGTTGGGATTAGTTTATTTTGATGTAATAATAAACTATGTAGGCAACGACTAAGTGAACATTATAACAAGAGATCGGTCTATTGCCGATATTTGGAAATGCAAAGATATCACTTATGCACTTAAAAATATCAAAAAAACCTATATCGAAAGTTCAAAATTCTGACAATAACTAAAAATAGTAGATTATAACCGAGCGCAACGCTCTACTTTCACACCTTCTGCGACTTTATAAAAAGTAATTCGATTTTCGAACAAGTTCTTTTTGGTGAAAGTTTTCATACGAGTTTTTTTGTTGAGATTCCAATTTCAAATCACTTTATTGACCAGCAGGGTTATAATAAAATATGTTTATTATGTTATAATAAAATTCAGTACAACATTATTGCCCAGCAAGGCCCTAGGGCAAAAATCCCTTGCTTTAGGTTAGGTTACCAAGACATACAATTTGTCATTATCGACTAGGTTAGGTGGTGTGAAAAAATCTTGTAGTATGTTAGGTATGCATAAAATACAGAGTTAAAACCCAAACCAGATCCAGTTGAAAAATATCTTGTTAGAAAACACAAACAACGTCATAAGTAAAAACCTTTTTTAATCAATAAGCGTGCGAGTGGTGAGTGGAACTGTCATAGTTAGTCTAAGAGCCGCCCATAATATATCATCGACACTCGCACTTTATTTGCACTTATTTGTTACTCAAAATATACGAAGTGCTTGTGGCAAATAAACATGGATTCCTCGCTCTCTGGGTTTTTTTTTCTGTAATTAACTTGATTGTACTGAGTGCTTTGGGTTTTTATGTGAATTTGGTATGTTTTTTTATTGATCGTAGAAAATGTTATGTAAAGTAAATGCAATTGAGTCAAATATTCTTTTGTAACTTGACCATGGGTTTTCAAGCTTTGCGTCACAACCCAGTAACTGAGTAACACAATACCCCTTGGCAGGACTGGTTATCAGACTTTCAGGAATCTGACTACCCGCAACGACTGTCAAAGATCTACGAATGACAGCTGAAACCAACTGGGATAATGAAGGGTCACCCATTTATGCATCGACCTCGGCAACCGTTGTTTAATCTTGAAGATCCAGAAGAGTCTCTCTGTTTCTTCCATGAATAAGATATTACTTATATAATGTTAAGTATACAAAAATTAGAATCCCGCATATTTATCTTTTATAAAATTTTGTACGAGTTATTTAGGCTTTATAGTCTAAGAGCTGCACCACTATACATCATGTACTCGCAGTATATTTCGAAGCTCCAGTTATACCGCATGGAGCATGCTCCGAGCAAATAAAGTTCCTTTTTTCTAAGAGATGAAGTATGGCTGGTATTTTTTGTAATTATTCTTACGAAGCCGCAGCCGTGAATCATGGTTAATACTGCAGCGGAATTTTAAAGCGTGTTATTTACATCGTAGTCCTGACTAGGAAACGGTTTTCAAGATGAACAGGACAAATTATAGTTGGGTGATTGGCTTCAGATAGTTGTTTTGCAAGTGACGTTTATCTACAAACACACATTAATTATACAGGACTCTTTTCGTGGAATATCTTTTTCAGAAGAAAAGCTAAATGCTTACATAACAAAACTGTCATCAAACGTCAACTGTTGAACGTGGACATAACAAAGGCCACTCAAATGATGTTGGTACGTATACACTATCCATATGGCGAGTATCCCCCACCCTTGCCCAACCAAACAGGTCTTTAAGAGAGTATTTGACCTAATACTTTTTTAATATTCATACTCAGGCATGATTAAAGTATTAATTCTGTTTTAATTTAAGTAATTCGTATTAATCTAAGTATGACGACACGGTTGGCGCAGTTGTTAAGCGATTGACTGCTGCGCTGCGTGTCGCGGGTTCGATTCCCGCACGGAACAAATATTTGTATGACCTACAAGTAGTTGTTCCGGGTCTGGCTGTTTGTGTATGTGAGTATAAATGTTTGTAAACGCACCCACGATACAGGAGAAATTCCTAGTGTGGGGCAACGTTTTTAAAAAAAAAAAAAAAAAAAAAAAAAAAAAAAAAAAAAAAAAAAAATTCAAGTAAAATGATCTTACCTTACAATAAAATGATAATAAACACCAATAAAACCATATCCTTATACTAACGAGATGACATACGTACCGCTTCGTTATAACTAACAACGTGTCAATAATAACGTTACACGTTATTCTTGTATCTGTTACGTTATAACGTACGCTGCTTGTTATACAAAGGAGTTACAATTAATTTCTATCTGAGTTCTTGATGAAGGTGGATATTGATATGTGATTACTGCGTTTCTGTTCTTGTCCTTAATTTTATTATGCTCTGTTCGGTTTCTAGCATAGATATGTAGGAAGATAAGATAGTAATAGAAGATTGGCAGCTTTGGTGTCGCTTAATTTCAGTTCATGAATGAAAGTATGTACATTATATGAAATAGTAACAGGGCTTTTCTCTTTATGCATCAGCTTTTTTTTTATTAAGCTGCATAAAGAAAAATAGAATAAACAAATGTTTGATAAAATCTGACTATCAAAACGCAATTATTTGCAATATCTAAACGAAGAACCTCGGACGGTAGCTATGGAGTTACCATACTCACTTGAATATGGTATTTCTATAATTGCTATTTAGCAGGATTTTCGTGGTAGTGGTTTCATCGTTTAAACTATTAAGAGACTTTTACTGCCTCTTTTTTTAGAGGAGTATTACAAGACCAGACGTTATTTTTTATTGATAACTCAGTTCTGTTCCATCAAGACATTTTGGAGAAGCAGACTCCTGTCCCTTGAAATACAAGAGTATTATTCCAAGCTTTGGAGCCAGTGCCTATTTGTATTTGCGACATCTTTTATATGAATAAATATGTGCCTATTAGCTTATTGTATATGTATACGATTATTGGAGAATTTAGCTTCTATGTGAATGTAGCTTCCATGGCAACATTAAAATCTATTGATGTCAACTTCAAATAAGGAATGTCTTAATTGTCATATTTTAATGTCATTACTCTGTTTTGTCTTGATGTGTTGTTGTAAATATTCGTGGATTAGTTTGCTTACCTACTAGTTTAAATTTGTTTCATGGTGAAGGATAGAATACGAAGATTGTACGTAATCCAGGTGTGCAGAGATGATCTAGTCTAATGTGCCTAGTATGTGTGATGAGCATCATATGGTGATGCTGACGACAAGCATGACGACCGCGCCGGCTACTCAGTTATTCGAAGAAGTTCTTCTAAGATTAGAATGTAATCATACAAAATAATGTCAACGTCCTCATGTGAACGTCCTCCACGTTCACATTAGTAGTAATAACAAAAGACATTTCGTCAATCTTAACGTAATTGTGTCTGCTTGCTTTGCATAGAAGTGTATAGAGTACAATAGGACATGACGCTTTTCTAGAGTTCCAATGTGTAGAAGACTTAATATACAAAGTCTACTATTCATTTCCGCCATCTCTGAATGTCATTCGTTGGTTTACTGCATAATAAACTCTTTGGTTTACTGCATAATAAACTGTTTGGTTTACTGTCATGGGGTCTGTTTATACGGAGCCACCTGCTTTTTAAACAACGTATTTCTGGCGAAACCCAATATTAAAAAAATATGCTGTGATTACCTTTTATCTTAATTTGACCGAGATCTATCTTTTAAGATTATTTTTACAAATATACGCGAAGTCTAAGTGCGACACCCAAATTACATGGAGTGCTGCCACTCTTCAAATGATTACCGATTTCATAGGAGTAAAATTCCTTGTGAAAATCTTTTTCCGGGAAAGTATGATCATAATATTCACCATATTCTATTTCTGCTGCCTCAGGCACAAACCTGATATTAATTTTTGTGGTACAGAAATGTGACAGAACACTGCAGTTTTTTATATTCTTTGCTCTGCTTCTATTAAATACCTAAGCAATTTATGCTTTCAATGTCTTACAAAAATAACTATTATATATTTATATCATCTTCCTGTCCTTGTCCCATGTTATTTGGGATCGGTGTAAAATGTTTTCTTCCATTCTCCGCTGTCAGCCGTCATTCTATCATTCACTCCCTTTTCTTACATATCATCCCTCACTGAATCCATCCTTCTTTTCTTTGGTCTCCCTCTCCCTCTTCATCTCGTCAACATTAATGTTCTTCACTATTTAATTGCGGTTCGAATAACGCCTTTCTAGTTTCAAAAACACAAAACAAAACACTGTCAAAAGAAACACAATCACAACCAAGCCTACTTCATTCAACCAAGACTACTTCATTTCAAATCGACATTAATGCAATGTCCCATATATTCGTCCTCCAAAGTCATAAACACAGATGGTATACGACTGAATAGCAAAACAGCTCGAACTCCAGTCCGTGGTAGCAATTAGCCTTTAATAAATGGGCTCAGGAGTACGGAGCTCAAATTAGACGCTGCCATTGGCTGTTCTAATTGTAACGCATGGGTAGACAAGACCTGGTCTCGTGGACTGTACCGACTACCTGTATGAGAGGGTAATTGAGATGTCTGTGTGAACTGAAGAGGTATTGAGAGTTAGAGATGTCCATTGTCCGGGATTGGTGTTAATTAAATTCAGTTATCTCTGTCAATTGTCTATTTTTACAAAATTATTTTATTTCAAATATTTTATTGATATAAAATAAGCTATAAACAATATAATGAAATAAAGCGATAAGACCAGATAAAAATCCGATTTATTTCATAAGGATATCTGTCCAAAATTCTGCAAGAACTTTTAAAGTAATGCGGTACCAGTATCAGGATAAGATGGCGAAACAAAAGATCGTCTTGTCATTGTCTTCAAGTTTGCCATACTTTGTACTTCTTTTGTCAAAAGAAAGTAAGTTGGATTGTTGCATTGTGATCACTGAGATTATAGTAGACTTGCTGTGCTCGCAACTTCGTCAATGTCACAGTATAATAAAGTAACAGTATTATGTCTCGGCAGTGACCTTGAAATAATTACCTACGGCCGCTCGGTAGATAAACCTACCGCGCACTCAAGACTGTTGCGTACTGCTATACACTAAGATTTCGAAGCGCGTCGTTTCAGCCGTCTTCTATGAAGTCATAATAATGTTACCTATTTATACTGGGACTGACACAGTATAAATTTACGGATGTCAAAAAAAAACAAAATGAAGTCGTAAATTATACGTGCTGTAGTTAATTACCGATAAGTAGCACCTAAAAAAATAATTCGACGGTTTCCCCAATGTAATTAAAATTAATGTAAAAAGTTCTTCCGTGTTGGTTGGTAGATGATAAAAATGATTAATT
This sequence comes from Xanthia icteritia, assembly GCA_949128155.2. NCBI lineage: Eukaryota > Metazoa > Arthropoda > Insecta > Lepidoptera > Noctuidae > Xanthia > Xanthia icteritia. The sequence continues at coordinate 16,191,326 of OX421943.2, forward strand.
GTCCAGTATTTTTTTCCTTTCATAACGACACTCTCACGTCACCAATAACGGTTCATCATCATTATTCTCCTGCCCTTATCCCAATCTATTTGTGGTCGCTGCAACATGTCTTTTTCGTCCATACTTCTCTATTAGTCGTCATCTCGGTAGTTACTCCCTTTCTAGCAATATCATCTTTCTCACAGTCCATCCACAGTCTTCCCCCTACTCTTATAGCCATCGACATTCATAATCAAAACTTTCTTGACGACATCTTCCTTACTCCTCAACATCACATGCCTATACCATGACAACCGATTTCCGCACAACTTATCAGCCACCGGTGGTGACTCAAACTCAAACTCATTTATTTCAATTAATCCATTTACAGGCACTTTTGAATTGTCAAGAAGTCGTTCAGTCAGAAATATGAAGCTAGTTGCCCATTCAAAAGCGTAGTAGGTACCTATGGTGAAGAACGGGCAAAAAACTCCACGGACACTCTTTTAAATAAAAAATTTGATAGAAAATATTGGTTACATCATTCATGTTGAAATTATGCATGTGAGAACAATGTAGAAAGACGTGCACGTTTGTAAAAGCATCCGTAATAAAAAGAAAAAAACAAAGAACCATTCAAAAATTTAAAATAAGCCATGGCAGCTAAGAGATGACCAGTCCCAACTGACGGCGCCCGTTCACGAACATGACGCATGGATCAGTATCATTCAGCTCAACCATTTTGAAGGGAGCTGGTGTCAGTTTCAGACTTCCTCTTATGTACCACTAATCACGGTTGCCATCGAATATTATTAATTTCGTTGAAATAAATTCTATTTTAAATGGGCTTTGACTTTTCAGGAATGCCATGCATTAGACGAGCTTTAAAAAAAACGATTGGAAAAAGAAAACAAATCTTTACACAACGTATAAAGCGCAGGCCACACTGGGAACGAAGGTAAGTTCGTTTAGCTTCGCTCATGAGCTACCGCGTCTTTTCATACTTCGGTTCATAGTTCGCGGTGCGAACCGAAGTATGCAAACACGCACTAGCTACATGAGCGAAGCTAAACGAACTTAGGTTCGTTCCCAGTGTGGCCTGTGCTTTAAACGGGCTTCAGACATCGATGTCTACAACAAAATATCTTGGTTTGAGATAACGTAAATCCATACTTTATTCTAGAAGAAGTAAATGTATATTGCAAAAACATAGGTGCATTTGTTAGTTCTCAAGTTGCCCGGAGAATCTGAGTCAAAAGTAGTTCCGACTTTCCGAAGCACTTCGATGCGCGTTAGATGGATTTTTTGCACTGAAATAGAATAAATATTCTTCGCTCACGTGAAATGTTTAGTAAAGGAAACGTAAATGGCTTTTAGAAATAGTGTAGAGCTGAATATTTGTTTTGGTATTATATTATTTTAGTATACTAATATTATTAAGATGTATGAACGTAAATGAAGCAAAAGGAGCGTAAGAAGCGTAGCAGGTGGCGTTCTATAGTTTCTGCCTACCTCCATCGGAAGAAGGCGTGAGTGTATGTATGTGTGTATGTGTATTAATAATATTATTAATTATCTCATTTGAAATCGGTACCCACAAAATCCCATCTCCTAGGGTGGCAGGGACATTGACGCGCAACCTGTTACAATGGATTCAGTACATGATACTAGCGTTACATCCTCCATCGGTCATTCTTTTTTTGGAGAATGATTAATAATTTCCCAAAAAAAATAATTATTTATTTATTTTATTATTTATGTACACACAGTAAAATAGATACAGATACGACATAATCATAATTATGAGTACAAATGTTGTTATTTTTAAGGAACCAGCTTCGTGTGGCAGTTTTCTCGGGATATTCTAAGTATTGTGGCGACATCTACATTCTCACATGCAAACTACGTATCAAAGATCTGACTTCAAACTTAAATCCTGACATCACACAGATCGACATAATATATATAACTTTCCGACGTCAATCGTTGGGCAGTTGCCCGCCAGAAACGACACCCGTCTGGTCGGAGGATCCTCCTTTTTCAATAGAGGTTGAGTGAACTTTACACCCTGTTCCTCAGAGGTGATGATGACCAATGTTAAAATAAACAAAACAATGTTAAAATCCACAAAAGTTTTTGTAAATGAATATAGCATTGAAAATACCAACCACAAAAAAACCGTCTCAAATATTCCCAACGCAACGCAATCTCCTGCTCCAAATTCCAGCATTCATACATACATACATATACCAAGATCCTAATTTTAAAGTCCAATTACTTCCCTACATCGTCGACAGGCTCCGTACGAAGTTCAGAACATAACCGATTCGAGAACTGTTCTTGTAAGCATTGCACATGACACTTAATTTCTTCATTGCCTAAAGCGCTGTGCCTTAATTATAAGAGTTTGTTTATACGGTTGTGTAGGTTTATCAAGTACTGTGTTTTTTGATATCCTATGATTATTTCCGTTCCTTTTCATATACGTGTACATAATTATATCCCCTCCTTTTTTATTTATTATTTCTTTTATTATTATTTTAAGTCTGTAAGTTTTTAAATTATATAAATATTATCTTGAAAAAAGTAAATAAAACCAGAATGTTACTGTTTTAGGGTACAAATTCAGCTGTACGGTATCCTGATCATACTGATCATTCTAGCAATCGTGTTGGGCCCCTTTTTTCTCTATAGACATTCTATTGAATTTTGTTACAATTAGAGTGTGTTTATAGTAATTCGGTTTGTGCATCTGTTCGGTTTGTCATAATTATTAAACAAGTGCAAGAAAATGTGACTCTTTTCCAGAACAAAAACAATGTCTTAACAAGTTTTAGTTTAAAATAACAAAGTCATCTGTTATTGAAGAAGATATACTTACGAATATAAGAAGGTACTATGACTTTACGTTCCCTACATTCATTTATAATGCCGATAGAATAACAAAGTCACGTGAGCGAAGGCGCGGGCGCAGCTAGTTTCGTCATTACGAAACCAACCTACGAAAATCAACGAACCTTATTATTGCCAAGTCCCCCAACCAATTCCCCAGGACGAGAAAGTCCTGGGGAATTGATTTACAAACTCTGATTACAAACGTAGTCTAGCAAGTCTTTGTACCTTCAGAATAGAATCTTCTATGTGTAAATAACTTACATTTTGTATGCATATCGTCCCGAGACGGAGATACAGTTTAAAAGCGATTTGATCGAGTTCCTTTCTTCTTAGCCATTTTGTAGTGTGTCAACGATCAAATCGCTTCGGCGCTTTAAATTGTAAAAGCTTTACTTCTCAGAAATTGTTGGTGAATTTCCGTTTTCTTTTAGCGACATAAAATATAGAATAGGAACGCTATTTCAAGCATTTCACAGATCTTTGAGTGAAACAGAATTTAGGTGCTTATATTATCCCTTGTAGTCTTGAAAATTGGACAGAATATTTTACGTACAAAGGTAAGCAGAAAAGGGGTGGTGTAGTCACAAAGCTGGGCAAACTAGTGACATCAAAGCCTTTGCTACCGATGCTCCTGTTAACTTTGACTGGCCAGAGTATTAAAGCTGGCAAGTTAGAAGGATGTTTCGATTTGTCGGTCGCAATATAGTGAATTATTAAGTAACTAAAAGCATAATTTCTTAGTCAAAAGGTTTTATGAAGTTGCAATACAGAGTTACGCAAAGTTAAGGCAGATGTACATACGATGTGAATCATTAGTAGTGTGCCTTAAGTTTTTATTTTGATTACTCTGCAAAGAATAACCCAGTGACATAAACTCTGCACGATACGCGTACGTCGGTACCTAACTTAGTATATTAGTTAAATGGGTGTTATAGAACGTTCGTTGCATAGTATCTATCAACACGCAGACGTCGCCACCATGTTTTCCCTTGCGTAGGTACCAGGCGTACAGAACCAAGGGAGAGCCACTAAGTGCATTGAAACTATGAATAATACATGCGTGCTGAGAGATTGCAAGCCAATCGCTTGCGTAGCTATAGTAAACTCGGTTAACCCTTATCGCATCTGGGTGTGAAGTCAGCAGAAATTAGAGTAGGTTTTACTTACATAAATTGAATTTATTTTCTACAGGAAAATCACGATATAAATGCACAAATTTTAAAGAAGTTACTCTAATCTTCACGGTTTTCCTACACTTTCTGGCGTTCAAGACGATCTCACGGTGCAAGTCCATCTTTTTTAGTCTCCGTTCCAGATAATACTCGTATTACAGTCTATTATCACATGGTTATGACGTAGCAAACGACCTCGTAAAAGATAGCAACAAAAATAGTGTATCGTTAACGTCAAAATCTATTGTTCATTTAATTATAGAATAATAATAAATTGCTATAAACATCCTAGTTACACGGCGTCATTAAAAATAATACGACCGCCAGGTGACTGGTTGTAAGTAAAGCCAGAGACCCACTGTACAAAATATTGCTGATGAAGGGAGAGCCGGTCTTTATATTTATTTATATTCATTTATTCTCAGGTAAATAACACCCATATCCAAACATAAATTAACAAATTAATAAGATTAATTAAAATACAATAAAATCAAATAAAATCAAACATCTAATAAAATAAAATGAAATGAAAATAAATTATGTTAAAATAAAATCAATAATAAAAAATAAATATTAAATCAAATAAAAGTAAAAATAAATAAACAATTCCACAATAAAATGAATACCCTCTCTCCGACACTGGTACAGCAACATGTCTGCTGGAACAATGCCGAATGAAAGGGCAGTCCAGCCTTCCCGCAATCATCGCCAGTACGATGTTGGGGCTAACCCGAACCCTGCGCACCAAGGACGCGGCGCGCTTGCGCATGGTTGCTTGAAAGCAATCGATATGTGCCTCTGCGAACATACCCGAGGCGCTGCAGTGTCGGGGTAGCCCCATCACCGCCCTGAACGCGTTATTGTACTGGACGCGGATGGCGCTGTAATTTCTGTTAGAGTAGTGAGCCCACAGACTGCATGAGTACAGCGAAGTACAGTACGGTCTAAAGAGGACCTTTAGGACCACAGCTCAAGATCAGCACTTCAGTTTCTGGCAGTCAGCGTTGTTACATTATGGTCCACTCGCAAACTGACCGAATCTCGAGTTCGAACTACTAGGTTGCCCTCACGATAGATGACAGAATGTTGACTAGTTTCATAGTTCACTCTGTGCATTAATCTCAGTCAGTCTTACTAAACCTTTCAAGTGCCTGAACTGTTATTTGATTTTTCAGTGGATACTTTCAGGTTGACTTTCAAAGGCAAACGCGTGTCAGTAGCTCCATTCAAGATCGGTGTCTAGGCGTATTTGGTAAAACTAGACATCTTTGAATACTACTCATTTTTCATATCTGACCATCTACGTATTCTGTTATATAACTCGATTTTTATAACTGTGCGCTTGGAGCTATCAAAATCGTAGGTTGTTAGTATTTATTAAGAAACGTTGGGGTACTGAGGAGGTAACCGGACACCTCCTCAGTACCCCAACGTCTCTTAATAAGGTCTACACAACTCACGTGGTATCCACAGTTCTGTCTTATTATTCGTTAAGTTATTAGTTAAAGCTTTTCGGGGGATTATCGATGACCCTGAGTTGCATAATGTAATCTGCAATCTATTTGTCCCAGACAATTACTGTCGCGGCAGGAAAAACCGCTTATTGGCTGTTCCAACTTGCCGCACAGTTGCGCACTCCAAGTCACCCATCCCTCGGACATTAGGCGCTATTAACGCTCTCCTGGACTCAAACACAAATCTTGATATGTTTGCGGATGAATGGAAGATGATACTATCAGAATGTTTGAAGTTTTGTGAGAAGAATGCATGACTGAGTTGAATCCATTATATTTTATCTCAAATTATATTAAATAGTGTAATTGGCTTCGGCCGTTCTATTTAAATAAATAAATAAATAATTGAAACCACATATACTGTAATATTTTGACGTTGACAGGCGCTCAGTTATAAAAATCGTGATATAGTCTCACCGTGAAAACTTAGGTGAATGAGCTTGACGTGAGGTAGCTGTCAATAATATCAATCCCTAGTATTAGGTGGAATGACAACTCTTCAAGCTCACTTCATGTAAGTTTTCAAGGTGAGTTTTTTTTTTTCAGAATATCCCGATGGGTTTCAAAATCTATTACTTGTTTTCACTAGTGAGTACGTGGTTCAACCCAATGATTATAATTAAACCGGCTTCCTCTGTACATGAACACATAGATGCAAACTTTACGAGTACAAATATCCTCATTTGTTATAGTGTTGCGTCATCCTTTGTTGTCACGGGTTATAGCGGGCGAGCTGTTATTACTGAGCACAATTGTGCTCTTTGAACGCAAAATGCCACTTGAGCTACGAAAGGTACGCAGCACAGCTCATGTTCATATCGCTGGGAGAAGAGCTTATTTTAAAATGGAGAGGATTTATAAAAATAATAAATTGTCGCTGCTGTATTTTTAATGCCTGATACAAAAAGAGGGGTGTTATAAGTTTGACATTTGTCTATGTTTGGCATCGTGGCACCCAAACGGATGAACAAATTTCAGTGCGGTTTTTTCAGCTACTTCCATTTTGTCTCAAACGCTGCTTAGTCAAGATTCATAAATTTCCACTAAAACCCTACCTAGTCAGTAGTCAGTCTATATTTTAGTATCGATTTAAATTTAGTGTTTCATCCTTGGCATGGTTTGTTTTGAAACGGTATTACATGAAACCTGACCTGATCTGACGTCCGTAGCCTTGGTCTTGTTACAATACCTCGGGGACTAATTGGCGCTATCTGGACTAAGCTGAGAACTGCACACTACACGGCTGAAAATAAAGGTAACAAGCACAACAGTGACATTTTACTTTTAAAACGTGATTTGACGACCTACTACGATTTTCAAAACTGCCTGTTGTAAAATTTAATACCAAGACAATTACTAATACTTTACTGATCTTAGAAAACGTTTAAAAATCTCATGTGCCAGCGATTTTATTAGAAACTATTGGACAGATTTTTTTAATTTTAATTTTTTTTTTTTGACCATTATTTATAATGGTTATTATATGTAATTAAATATTGTTTTTAAATGAAATATTTTTAACTATAATAATTTTCAAAATTCCTTTTTGTTTTACAAAAAGTATATTCTGTATGTTTCTGGATAATATTATTTTTACTAATATTTTTTTTATAAATATCGGAACAGAGCAATAATGCTTGGTGAGAATGGTGTGTTGAGCATTCTCACCAAGCTTTCTATGTCTACTAATCAAAAACAGAGAATGTCAAACACTTCTCATAAATATCTAATACATTACACAATAAAGCGGATTACACTGACGATCCGATATATAAATATAATACGGCTACAATAGATTGCCCAGTAAATCGGAGATAAGTCTCGGATACCATCCAGATGGACTCACGTTTTGTGTATTCAGCCATTTTGTATTGTCGATGCTAAAAGATGGACATAATCTTCTTGGGACCAAAGGTACGATCCTTTAGACCCAAGAAAATTATGTCCATCTTTTTGTGTGAATAAGCTGAAAGGTTATTGGTATAACGATCGGATATATTTATGGTGTTCAAAGTAATTGGTTAAACAGTTAAAAAAGTATTTTAGGTTGTTCCGATTTTTCCCTTTTCATTAGACTTTTCTTAACAGAAAGACAATCTTAACAATCGACAGATAAAGCCGTAGCTCGTAGATCAAATCCAAAGGCATCTTAGCGTTTTCCTTTATTATGCTAATGTATCTTATAAGTACCAGTATATTATTTTGCTAAGAATTAAATAGGAGATAATCGCTTTCAAAACAAACAATCCTTAACAGATTTGTCCCTCAATCTCTTTCAGCACAACTCACAAAAACTTCACTTTCAACAACTTTTCTGTTTTTAAAAGTCGCGAATAACAAGGATGCTCTCAAACCGAAACATCCCTAATCATGTTATTAAAACTTCTTCCTTCCACAGTTGCTTAACAAAAAGTCGATCGTTCCGACTCGCGCGTCGATTCGATAAGCTTGCCTGTACCTAATTGGCCCACTGGAGAACCCCCGTATATTAATTGTGGAATCTTAGGAGAATCGTCTACTTTTACAATGTTTGTAAATATGTGAGCACCATGCATCTATCACATAATTAGTTTATCTGTTGTTGCTTCATTTTTAATTCTTAATTCTTTTTACCTATTGTGGTATAATAATTTTATTCTAGGTGCATCGTCCTCACATATAATTATATAACTAATGTACTATACAAAATATTGTAAAACATTTTAAAAGAGTAACGGTGGAGTTTCTTGCCCATTCTTCTCCATACGAAAACTACCTTTTGGAAGGGGCAACTAGAATCAATTAATTTTTTTTTGTAAATTTTTGACGTTCATAAGTGCCTTATACGGGCCTATTTGAAATAAATGATTTGACTTTGACTTTGACTTTATAGAAATTCTGACATCCAGACAGATCTTAGAGCATAGCGCTGTTAATAATTTTATTGCTAGCGTTTGGATAGCGGCTGAGAAATACGATGTTAAGGACAAACATTTAAACATTTTTGTATCACAGTACCTATACCTTCATAGTAAATATCTTTTCACATACAACAAAGGATCCTCTCTTTTTAGCTTTAATTTCAAGTTTCTTCACTATTGTACATGTGTTTCTAACATTTACGATTATGAAATTGAAGAATGGCCATTGCTACAAGCATGACAGGATTTGAAACTTCCAAAATCACTGAAAAACTTTGTAGACTTCAAATGAATGTTCCACAATTTTCAACGCCACGCCACATAAAATAATTTCAAATAGATCCAAATCTTTTAATTGTCAAATTAACATCTCGTAGATAGCAGCTTTTTACATCCTTGAAAAATTCAACTCGACGTCAACCTCCACCCGAAATAATTTGAATCCGCACGTTAACAAAACTATTCAGTTTCGTGTTGATCCGCCGGCTCTGTAATTGGGCGCCGCCGCACCGAGTCGAGAGGCACAGTCGCTTGACACACATCTGCGATACAACCTTATACCTGAACTGTACGAGATAATGGCTCTACAAGCTTAGGGGGTAGCTTTTAGCCTGTTAAGTTACGACTATTTTTGGCTTGTTGTTGAATAAATGGAATAATAAATTCATTAGCTATTTTTAAGTCATTATATTATCACATGGAAGACTGCATAATTATTATTACTTAAAAAAAGTCATCGTTAATTATGTTGTTATGTTAACCTTCATAATGTTGAATGACCAGTGAATTATTTGTCAGTAAGTGTTCAACACTTACTGACAAATAATTTATAATTTTATTAACCTTAACGAATTTTTCAGCTATGCATACTAAAAAAACCAGGAGTCGAATCACGACATTATTCTAACTGAACTTTGGCAAAAACCAAAGACTGGAAAAGCGGTAACGCCAAAGATTGAAAATTAATCAAAATAATAATAATAATAATAATAATAATAATATTTATTCAAAAAATTACAAGGCATCATTTTTTACAGTTTTGCTTAAATGTAAATTATATTCCTAAGACTTACGTGCCTGAACTAGGTAATCCTGTGTTTCAGGCGGGAAGAGCTTAAATATACTTATAAAATAAATAAATAATCAAAAGGTTGACAAGATCACTAATTATATGTTGAGTAGCTTAACTCTTAGTTTCTAAAATTGATAAATACCTAACGTAGGTGAAATTTGTACATATATATTCACTGTAGCACAGTTAGTAAATTCTCTGTATCTTCGTAAGACATACTTTGGAGAGCATCCTTGAGAATTCTCTTACAATTTGTGTAGTTCAGGGAATAAATGTTTGCTTTCGAGTTTAGTCTATTATAGAGAAGAGGACCGAGGTATAGATAAAATTTGGATACAAAAGCATGTTTTGTTGTATTTTGTGGACAAACCATATCTCTACGTCTTTTATTAGTATATTCAGTGCTGTATGGTAGCGCTGTGTGTTGTTTTAATACAATACCCATTATAAATAGCTGACGAACTGTTAATACTTCACAAGATTTGTACAGGAGGTTAGTAGGAAAAAGAAAAGGGCGGAAAGTAGAGACTTTGAGAATCGCCCTTTGTGCTCTCTCGATGGTTAGTAACATTGTTTTACCCACTCCACCCCATGTGGTAATACAATAAGTTAATATTGATTGACACAGTGCAAAGTAAACTTGTCTAACTAGTTTTGGGTCAGCAATATATCTTAATTTTTTAAAAACAAATATTAATTTGCGAATTCTATTATTTAAAGCTTGAATATGTTGTTTAAACGAAAGTGTTTCATCTATTATAACACCAAGGTATTTTGTTGTATGTGCCATATTAATTTTGGGACAAACACATTGGTTATCCGTAGGAATTGTGCAATGATGAGCATATAATGTCGAGACAGTGCTTGTTGACGTTTGCTTGCGCATTGAAAACTTAATATAATTTGTCTTGTCTGCATTTAGTGTTAGTAAATTATGTTGAAGCCATTTATTAACAATATCGAAGCCATGTTGCGCAAACTCGTAGACATTTTTTTCCGAGTCTGCCGAAAATAGAAGGGCAGTGTCGTCAGCATAAGAAACAATTTGGCCGTGATCTAGATTTAGGTTACAGAGATCGTTTATGTATATTAAAAATAGTGTAGGCCCTAAAATACTTCCTTGGGGAACTCCGAAGGACGTGTTTTTTTTACAATCGCTGAGAACATTATCAATCCGTACACATTGGGTGCGGTCTTCTAAATAGCTCTTAAATAGTTTCAGCTGGGCGCCTCTGATACCTATGGCTTCAAGCTTGCGCAACAGAATCTGAACAGAAACCGTATCAAAAGCTTTGGCGAGGTCCAGGAAGATTCCTACTGTGTGGTTACCATTATCAAGTTCTTGTGCTAGATAGTCAGTCAGATGGTGCACGGCATCGTCTGTTGACATTTTAGGCCTAAATCCAAACTGCCGTTTAGATAAAATTGATTTATCCTCCAAGTATTTGTAGAGCCTTTTATTCATAATTTTTTCTAATATTTTAGAAATAGTAGGCAGTAAGGAAATAGGTCTATAATTTGTCACTTGATCTTTACTGCCTGATTTGTAAACGGGGACAACAACAGCTTTTTTTAGGCACTCAGGAAAAATACCTGTCGATAAACATTTTTGGAAAATATAAGTTAGTGGCGGTCCCAAAATGTGCCTGAACTGTTTAATAATTTTATTTGATATGTTATCCCAGCCAACTGCACAGTCGTCCTTCAAACTCATAATTATCGTTTCCACCTCAGTCTCGTCAGTGTCGTGCAACACAAAGGATGATGGAATAGTGTTACATGTAAATGGTGTGCTTGTTAGTAGATATTGTGATTGGCCCTGAACATTTTCAGCCAGACATTTACCAACATTGACAAAGAAACTATTCGCACTGTTGGCAGATGCTAACTTTGATGAGTGTGCTTGTAATAAACCTGAAGATGACTGATTTTCTTTAGAGGTATAGGTTACATTTTTAATAAAATTCCATATTTTTTTACTATTTGTACCAGCTTTTTCTAGTGCAATTTTATCGTAGTTGCTTTTTACTTTTTTTAGAAGATTATTACAGAAGTTACGATATCGTTTATACGACAGTTGCAAAATTAAATTATCTGGATTAGATTTAGCTTTTATATGCAGTTTATCTCTATTTTTCATACAGCGAATGAGTCCTGGCGTGATCCATGGTTTTATGTTGTAGTTTTTGTTATTTCGCCGAGATATGACCGTGTTTTTCTGAATTGCATGTTGTATATTTTTGATTAGGTACAACATACAAAACTGCGGATCAGCGGAATCGTAGACTGGGTCAAAGTCGATATTGCGTAAGTCATCTTCAAGTTTACTTACAATTAACCTAGAAATTGTGCGATTGACTACTTTAGGTATTCTACAATTTAAAATGAGTAGGGTAGCATTGTGATCGGTTATTGTAGAATTAATTACAAGGGTAAGTGCAGGGAAGTTTGACTTGAGCATAATATGGTCCAAACAGGAGCCACTTTGATGTGTAGGAAACGTGTGAGCAGGAAGCAAACCATGGAAGGCGCATACGTTAAGGTATTCCTCAGCGAATGCGTCAGCGCTTTCTGGAAGAATATTGATATTAATATCTCCAATCAAAACAGTATTTTTGAAAGACGACAGGTTCTGCAAGGTGTTGTTTAGGGAGTCAGTGAAATTGTTTATATTTCTAAAAGAGGGGGGTCGATATAAGGCAAGTATCGCTAATTCTGACCCAATTGTAATTAACAATCTGTTACAGTCGTGCATATTTGGTTCCTCGACAGACACATTGAGATGATTTTTTGCATAAACTATCACCCCATCGTTCTGATTGTAGTTTATGTTACTTTTATACATATTATATCCCGGTATTAGTGGTATGTTATATTGTTTGGAAAGCCAACATTCGGTTAATACAATAACGTCACAGTTTATGTCTAGACGTTGTAGAAAAATGCTAAAATTGTCGAAATTTAAAATCATTCTATCTAGGGAAATTATATTCAAAATTATTCTGCCAGCAACGTAATGTGTTGTTGTAGTAAGTGTAGAATTATCGTCCTCAAAGAGAATCGTATAGTACTTGAGTAGGTATGTCTTAACTCGTATTTTCTCTGCAACGTGAACATTTACCCAATTAGTTTGGTCAAGCAATACTGCCCTCCTAAGCCGAAAGGCGCTATCTCAATCGGAGTAACTTTTGAGAAAATTCACTTTTTGTAAATTGTAATTTAAGGAAACAAGGATTATAAAAAAACTTCTCGTGATTTTTTTTAATGTTTTAAGTTAGATAGCGCTGTTTGGCTCATACCATTAGATGCGAAATCGTTATAGCTATTGAATGGTATAAAAAAAACTAAAAGGCCGTATCTCAGAGATAGCGCCTTTCGGCTTAGCAGGGCAGAATAGGTGTTGGTCAATTTCTCGATCCCAGAGGTAAGCTCGCAAGGTCTTTAGTATGCCAAACAACGTGTTAACAAAAAGTAGCCAGTTCCGACTCCCAGTCAATTCTCCGCAAGTTCTTCATGTAATTGGACGAGTGCGGCTTGAGAGTTCCAAAGTTGCTTGACACAAATCCCGAGATACCGGATACATACTAATGTCGATACTTGTTCAAGTATGTGGGAGAGGTAGAAAGATATTATATATGCAATGTATGTACATAAATAAAATTACGGGAATGTCTCACAGTGGTAAAATCAAAAGAAAGACAAAATATTGAAACTTGGTTCATGATAAGAAGTGTAATTATAATTATCTTTTGTCATAGAAAGTAACACTTCAAAAGATTTGTTTTAAAATTCTTACATTTTATAATATATATACTACGACATCCCCTTTTCTAAGATCATTTTAAAACGTTTATATTTAATTATGAATTTAGTCTTCTTTTTGGTCTCTGACTTGGATACACATGCCGTCGAGAAGAATGAAAACTTGGAAGTAGCGCTTGCCGGCCGCTGCCGCGGCGTGATGCAACATAGCACTTAAAGTTAGTTGCTAAAAATAAAAAAAATACATCGCTCATGAGGCACCCTGACCAAATGGTTAGGTAAGGTTAGGTTAGGTTAGAACCAACCGCGGTGCCGCAGCAATGGCCGGCGAGTGCTATTTCCAAGTTGGGTCGCAGTTACTTGTCTATTTTTACTACACCATAAACCATGGATACCCCACATTAATGATATGGCCTAACGTCGATTGACATATAATTAAGCATTGACGTTTAAATGATATGGCCAATTTTAGCTGGCCATTTCATGAAATGATCAATTCTAAGATCTGGCCACTACGTATATCTATTAAATCGAACGTCAATTGCTCAACATAAGCATCGAACGTTAATGCACGCCTTGACATGCATCTAGTCTATCAGTCCTCGAGACAATGACAGCCAGGTAATTAGGAATACCTAGAATTTCAGCCTACATTCTGGTATGCAGTGGTCCAGACTAGTTCGTTAATATTAGGTCAATCAGTGAGAGGAAGCTGATATCTCGGAAATGTCATCAGGGTGGTCTGATGTGACATACATCATCATCATCTAAAGCTGAAATATACATCCGAGTAAACGGGAACTGAATTACAGTAAGGTAAACATCATTTTGAATGGTCGTTTGTGTTAATTTAAACCTTGTGAAATTATTTTACAGACATCATAGATGTTCTAAGATTTGATGTCGCATTAATAAGTAGAACCGCTACCTAATTGCATAACACATTTTCGATAACCAATCGAGATAAATTGGTTTCGTTTGGACTTGAATTTACTTAATTTTACGACTTTCGTATTGTGTAACTAAAAAATCTGTGATATCAACTGCACTCTGTTTGAAACTACAGAAAGTGAACGATAAGCGTCTATTATTCGAATTACGTAACCATTTTGACAGCTGTCAGTTTATTTAAAATCAACGAGCAATTGATTTCGTTTAAGAAATCAAACCGAAGTCAGCGTAGTCGCCGCAATCGATTTTCTTTGTAATATTTTTGGTATTTACTCGTATAATCTCCTTAATTATTACGAAATTATGTAAGTGAACATCGTCATGATAAATTGTGGACCTAGAAATCGAACCCAGAAAAGAACGCTCAGCAGTCTCGCTTACAACCACGAGACCAACAAGGCGGAGTTTTGAATAAACACAACACATAGAACCTGCAATGAAATTCTGTCCTAAAAATGCAATCAACAAAAAATCTTTATTTATCAAAAGCCAATTAAAGGCTCGTACAGACCAGCGCGACGCGACGGCGCGACGCGACTCGAACAATACCATTTCTAAAAAAACTTCACGGTATAACAATAACCGGTGTCGCGTCGCGCTGTCGCGTCGCGCTAGTCTGCACGAAGCTTAAAGCCAATTTCGATTTCGGATTGTCAAACACAAAAAAAACATAGGTAGGTTTACTCATACATACATAAATCTCAAATTTGTATGTAGATATAAAACCTCGTGCACATGCAAACCCAACATTAGTTTTTACAATATTTCCCAGAATAAACTAATAGAACTAGTGGTAGCTTTATATTTAGTTTTTTTATACTGCTATTTTTTGTAATTTGCACTACATGCTCGTGGAAAACATAATTGCTTTATTCGTTCTATAAAATGAGTACTTACAGTTTGATCAATACAATTTCCAACATTGTTTATTTTAATGAAGCTTGATGTTGGAAACTAACATTTTTTACCTGACTATTAATAGGTTATCACAGCACAAAAAAAAATATTTAAAAAAAATATGAGCAGGAAATAATTACACACGGAGACAAAACTGAACGGCTAAGCGATGCACGGTGGTCCAAGCGCCCTACAAGCGCGGTCATAAATACCTTACTTTATTAAACTTGTTAAATGGGATTTTTTCTGAAGGGTAAATAATAAAAAATACTTCATTAATGTACATTAATGCTTTTACATAATTTAATACATTATATACAATAAACTGTACAATAGGTACTGTTTAATATAAATTTAAATAGTCAATATTTGAGATTTATTCTCCCTCGTTCGGAAATACATCTGAATATGATATTAACGCTGTTCATGAACGGGTTATCATTAAATATGTATTCTTTTATATATTATACATATTATGTACAACAATAGGCAAGAAAACTAAAACTACAATTTATTTACAAACGTCATCATAACCACAACTAAGTTAAATAAATACAACAACCAACCTAATTTAAATTTAAACTAAATTCTTAATAAATCTAAAACCTGCCTCGACATAACGCTCTTTTTCTTACGGTGAAGTTTCCGAAGATCAGTAATGAATGGGTCTGAGCTGAGTAAAAGTCTGTTAAGTAAGTCCGTATTCGTAAGTACTCGTGCCATTTTTCTCGTGTGATCCCGGAGTGGCGCGAGGAGGCGAAACGCCGGGGCGTAACTCCGCAGCCGCGAGAAATCGTGAAATCGAAATTGTTTCGGGAGGTTCCTGTTTCTTATCAGGCGGGAGGAAACGCCCGGGTGTCATCACTGCGTGGATCGCCCGGAGGACACGGTTGAGCATACGGTGGAGGTCTGTCCGGCTTGGGCAGAGCATCGCCGTGTCCTCGTGGAGGCGATCGGCGGCGGGGATCTCTCGCGTCCGGCCCTAGTCCAGGCCATGGTACGGAGCGAGAGGGCATGGGATGCCGTCACCTCCTTCTGCGAAGCAGTAATGCTCGCGAAGGAGGAGGCAGAACGCATGAGGGAGAGGCAAATTTCACGCCCTCACGCCCCTAGCCGCCGCAGGAGACGCCCTGGGCGTCGGGAATCGCAGGCCGATCCCGGCCACCGTAGGCGCGGGCTTGCGGACGGTGAGCAATGGGTAGCTCGCCGTCCGATAAGGACCAGGCCCAGGTCGACGGCGCGTTGTGTTCCACGCGCGCCTCAAAGAGATGTCAGCAAGTGAAGGGGTCCGATAGGACCGATGCCTGCCGGGGTTGCGGGAAAGTCCGAAAGGGATACCGTGGCCACGGGCAACGTACAGGCAACGGAAGGAACACGGATGGGTTTTAGTCAGTAAGAGTCTGACACGCCCTCCCGCTCCACCCAGAGCGGGAGAAGTTATTTGATAATTTCCCACCCAAAAAAAAAAAAAAAAAAAATCCGCGGACGTCCGCATTCACAAGATGGCCCGGGCTGGTTCGCGTTTTCTTGAATGCACTTCTTACTAATTCGACACATTCAATTTCATTTAACCAATCTGAGTACTTATGCAAAAATTTTGATTTACTTCTAGACAATTTTCCAAAATCTATCAAGACTTACATAAATTGAGTATCTTACTATCTAAGTTCCTAATGTCTACATTTTCGACCTCATCCAGTGAAGCTAGAATAGTTTCCAACACGTGTTGATGTTTCTGAGGAACAGTTCCAGTTATGGCAGACCAAATCTCAAACAAATGCATCCTTGAGAAAGAACATTTAATCAAAGTACCTGATTTTTTAAATTAATAATTTACGTATGTTTCGTAGACCGTGCTACGCCAGAGCCTACGCAGTCGTAGAGGCTATATAACAACTAAATGTGCAAAAGGGCGCAAAAAATATATTTTATATTTTCAAAATATACAGTTCAATCTTTAATATAAGATATGTGAGAGTATTCGATTATGGTTGAAATTTTTTGTAGGTCTATGTGAAGTCTGTAAGTACTGTGTGGCGTAGCACGTAAAAATATTTCATAATAAGTCAAATATAACTAATTAGTAATAACATACCTTAATCTTGGAAATCCATGTCACAAACACCACTCAAAAACAATGCAATTCTGAGAATTCACAGTAACACAAACAATAGTGCTAATGAGTTACTGATAAGGCGAGCGCAACGTCATGATGTGTTCACTTCGGAGGTAGAAAAATAAGTGATAATTAGGTAAAATGGGTGACATATTCATACTTTAGGGTAGCTTGTTTATCGGTAAATCATTATAGATAATTAAATTGGGGGTAATTGATGACGAAATTTTAGCATTTATGACCTAAGGCGGAACCACCGTGCGATGGTTTCCAAAATAACTTTCGCTTACCGATAAATATAAATTCAACTTTTTATTTTTTTTTAAAGTAAAAAAAAATCTTGTTGGGAAATTATATAGTTAAGTATTTATAGATAAAAATAATTACGAAAACCTTTTATAAAAGATTCGAGCCAGTGAAGCCTGTCTGTAGTCGGTACCCTATCGAAGACTCACTGATCCCGAAATAGCTCAGCATAAGTTCCACGTCGTTGGATCAGAGCTGAACAGAGCAATAAGGCAATAACCGCAAAGGTTATATGCAATAACGAGCGTCGGATCGACCGCTGAGAGTTGCCGAAGTAGCCCGAACGCGATTGACACCGATACCGGCTTCATCTGGTTTGAACTGCTTCCGAAGTCAAAATTTTTGTATTGATAAATAGCAGTTCGGTGAGGTTTATTTATGGGGGTTAATCTGATTTTTGCAGATTTTTTCTGAAAGGCAGAAATACCTTTTTGGTACATTTCAAGATGGTTTCTGTAACTTTTATATATTAGGGTAAACATAACAGTCATGCTAATGAGAACAAATAACAAAATGAAATTAATTGTTTTTCTTTTGTTTCAGGTTTCATAAAGTCTACAAATGAGCTCCTGTCACCTTGAGTGTAAGTAAAAAAACTTTTTTATAGAGTTACCCACTAAAAGAGCAGTTATTTTCAACGCCAAAACAAAATTTTTAGAATATACTTTTAAATAAAAAAGTTGAAATTACAAGTCAAAGAAGATGTGACAAGTTTGTCAGTTCTCTTTATAAAACTGCACGTTTTTAGGGTTTCGTAGTAGGAACGAGTAAGGAACCCTTATAGTTTCGCCATGTCCGCCTGTCTGTCTGTCTGTCTGCGGCTTAGCTCAGAGACAGTTAGTACTAGAAAGCTGTAATTTGGCATGGGTATACATAAAATAAAATCAAGAAAAAAAAAATGATTATACCTCCCCGTAAAGTGGGGATGTTTTTTTTTTCTCGTCTGTCCCATGGTATGGGATGTCATTGAAAAAGTTTTTCAAAAATTTTGCGGATGTCTGAAAACTATTTTTCAATTCAGGGATCCGTTTGCGAAATATTAAGCTTTAAAGTGCAAATTTTTGTTAGAGTCATGTGTACCACCCCTCCCCCTCCCTGCCAGCTAAATGGTTGTACTTGGATTTGTGAAAAAAATCACAGCAGTAGTATATATAACGAAGTTAAAAGGAAAACGATCATAGCTAAGTAGGCTTTATAGATTAACGAGTAATAATCGACCAACTTAAATTTGCAGTTTGAAAAACATGATCTCCCACACATTCTCATTCAAATGTCTCGCATTCGAAACTCGTTTTTAAACTACAAAGTTAAGTTTTTTATTGGGATAAATTCATCCCAACTACGGAACTCTTCAATGTGCGTGGTCCGACACGCACTTGGCCGGTTTTTTTAAATTGGTTTCTCGAATGAATGAAAATGAAAATAATGGATGATTTTTGCGCGTCGTTTGAATCCCATTTGTCGGAGACAGTTTATATTGTCACGTACGTTAGCGACATGTTGACATGTTATCGTATTTTTTGTAACAATAATAAAGAAGATTTTATCTTTTGACACAAAAACAAACGAAATACATTTTCATCAATCTGGTATAACTTTGATTAAGGTACGCTCGGCGATAAAAAGTCAATTAACACTGCTACTTTTTTTACACGTCTTATAAATTGGCACAAAATTAATCGGTACTTTGTATTTATTCAACTTTTCATCTCATAGCTAAGAGAGTTAATATTCTTTTAATTTTACTTCTGTTCTGATTTTAATTAAATATTTTGGGCAAAAATATTATTGTGGTACTTGATTTTTATCGCTAACTATACCAACCAATTATTTTCTCCATTTAGTTTTCTTATTCAAATTCCATACGTGCATTTATTTAAATAACTTTAAATTAAAGTTCAATATGCAAATCAAGAATAATTCCACTGCCACAGCAGAATACAAAAATATACATAATTAAAGCTAGCGAGAAAATTTTATTTTTATCGTCAAACAAAGGGAGAAGAGAATGTCATGCTATCTCATACATTATGTATAGAGAATATTTAAATAGTTTAGTCATACCGCTAGAACTTTAATTATGAACAAAAGAAAATGCAATTTTATAGCATTTTCTTTTATTTATTTTATAATGGCGTTTTTAAACGGAACGTTAGGGTTTCGGAATTGGAAAGACGCTAGGATATTTTTTTTTCTATGTAAGCAAATGCTTTTCTAATACACGAAAGGAATATTATTGTCATTATCACTGTATTGGCCTGTAAATGTAATTTTGTTACGAATATCCCGTATCCTAGATTGCATCTCGATAATTTGACGACCTCGATAATTTCGACCTCGATATTTTTTTTATTTACCTCAATGGTCCTAGTTTATCAATTATAACTTCTAGTTACAGCTATATGTAAGCGGGCACGCCCTTTATGTCTGGAGGCTTTTATTTAGATATTGTTTTCGTTAAGTTATTTTTATTTCTGCTTGAGTATAGTTCTCGATGTTTTTGGTTGGTATATTGGCGTGTGCTAGCTGCCATATGGCTATTAATTTTATAATTTAAATTATGGTTTGTGTTGCGTAATGTAAATATCATTTTGCATACTATTATATAGAATCTTTTTTACTGAACAGACAGCTGTGCTGCTGGGGAGTTTGTTGCGCCACTTCTTCTTCCCAGCTAAAGCACTAGGAAGTGGTGAAGGGTGGGCGTTTTGGGGGACTGTCTTATGTAATTTTGACGTTCGAAAAGTGCTGATTCTCAGCCTAGTTTGAATAAATGACTTTTGAATTTTGAATTGAATTTCATCTTTCTGAATCCAAATAAAATTTTACGGCCTATTCTGTATTTTTCTCTATAAAACAAAATTATGTAATGATATAAATGTGACATCATAAAACGATGTCAACATAACGTATTTACATACAAAATACGCCTGAATTTTATAGATACGTTATTAAAATCGCTCCACAAACTAATATCAGTAATATCACTCACAACCCCATTTGAATTTAATCGCTCCATACTTTTTAATCTCCACTTTTATAAGGGTAAGCCATAAATTGTAGGGTAACAAGGGTTTACCCTGTGCACAGAAACCATTGTGTAGCAGATCGTAATTAAGCCAGTAACATTTGGTGCTCGTTCCTTATATTAATTTTAATTAAAACTCCTAAAACGTTTTGTCTTCGGGTAAAGAATGGAATTGCGACGTAGCTCGAGAACTAAGCAGGATTATATTTTTTGGAAAGCCAATTAGTAAGCGCATTTAGTGACTTTTTGCAAAGAATCATGAAGGAAAAGACCGTCATTAGTTTGGGAAAGTTGGGTTATAAGACGTTGTTAAAAATTATGAGCTTTTGAGCACTGGTTTAAGCTGGGCATTTTTAGGGTTCCGTACCTCAATAGGAAAAAACGGAACCCTTATAGGATCACTCGTGTGGCTGTCTGTCTGTCTGTCTGTTACAGTCAATTTGCTCCGAATCTAATGGACTGATTAAGTTGAAATTTGGTACATATTTGTATTTCTGTGACCCAAACACGGACGTGTAACGTAAATAAATTAATTTTGAATATGGAATTACTTTTGGGGGGCAAATAAGAAAATCTAAAAAAAAAGCTTTGCTAACTGTACCGTGTGACATATAAAATGAAAGGGCTTATTACGAAGATCTCAAATAATTTCTTTCATAATTTTAAAATGAATATTTTTAAATATATTTAAGGAAATTGACGAAAATTTTCCATTCTAACCCTAATCTCCGAAACAGTGGCGAGGCGTGGTAAAACGAGAGAGGCTCTCTTCAATTTTCATCGTGGCCGCGAAAAGTTACTTCTTGTTTACCTTACAAAATAACGGTGTCAATAAACCGTTTCATTAAATTAGTATTTCGATCTACTTTTCTATAATGAGCTTCATGCAAATTAGTGAAAATAATTCTATTCCTACCAGTCCCGAACTCATAAAACAGCTACGAATATGTTTTTCAGCGAGAAAAGTAAACACGGGAAACAATACTTTTTATTTAATTTACAACTGACAGTCAGCCATTGATATTTATCGTAAAGGGAAACATTAAAATGTTTGAAAAAAACATCGCGTCGTTTGTAATTTATAGTCATATCTGGACGAGCACGGCCTAACTTAATTATGTGTTTCTTATTTACAAAACGTAACCTTGAAAAGCATGTTCACAAAATAAATAACCCGCCAAGCAACAATCTAAAAGTACGAATGCCGCCATCCTAATCCTACTAGTCGTACTAATTACTTTTTAAATCTACTCTAAATAAATAATTGCAACTTATTAAACTATCAACTTACCCCAAATACCTCATTAAAACGTACTTTTCTTTCACTAAACTTAAAACACTATCTTAATCACTGTCCTATGATAAACGAATGAATTAAATTTATACTGAGTGAACAAAATGCAAATTAACCACTTAATGTAAACAAATTATATGGTTCTAATGCGATTACGTCAAAAAACAACCCACACATTGTCAATCGAATGATGAATGTTATGATGTTCGAACTCCGAGCCGAAAGCATTATGAAATTAAAAAAAAAACGAATATCAGCAATAGCGCTTTTTCGTTCACACGCGCGCGTTTTCTCCTACTGTCCCCATCGTAACTCGTTGCAGATCGGCTGCTAAGAAACCGCGGTGTCACGTGACCGAAGTGATGTCAAGATGGACTTTATTTTCTGTAGAAATTGAATTCACGATAAGCCGGACGTGCCTACGTGTTATTTTAGGGGGGATTGTTTTATTGTTGGGATATAAAGACAAAAAAATTAATGTAGGCGTTTTGTAATGTTTTAATTTTATGGTGTATCAAATACTTATAGTGTGATAATTCAAGATAGATAGAGTGGTTGTGTTCCGAATTTCCGAAGGGATGCCGGTAGAAATCGGTTTGTTTGAAGCCGTCAACGTTCGTCAATCGTTCCGGTGCAGGGGCCGGAACCAAAACTACTAAGGCAAAAATTTTGAAAAAAATACAGAGTTTGGTTCTGTACACATATATTACAGAAAAACCTATAAGAAGACTATGGTCTTAAAATAACATGGTAAATATCTCAATATTGTCCGTACAAACTTACATTTGCAGTTGGAATCTATGGGAGAATATGTTTTTCAACTACAATGTTAGGATAAAATCATCCCAACTACGGAATCCTTCATTGTGCGTAGTCTGACACGCACTCGTCCGGTTTTTTAAGGTTCAAGATTGCCTTCATCAAATAAATAAGTAGTGGGTTAAATTGTGATCAGTTTTGACTAGTGGTCGCAAGGGCTACTGCTGATCATGAGGTCTTAGGTTCGATTCCGGGGTCGGGCAAATTGTTATTGGGTTTATCATCTGGAATTTCTCAGTAGCAGCTAGGAGTCTGCATAGGCTCGCCCCCTATTACATGGGAAATTAACATAGCTGGCAAAATGTAGATGTACTATAGTTACACCTCTGCCTAACCCTTTGGGAACACAGGCGTGATGTTATGCTAGATTTAGGTTGAAATAATTTCGCGTAAAATGAAAATCTCGAAATATTCTAACATGAATCATTTAAAGTACCAATGTCGAGTTCATTAACCAAAGTCCCACATTGTCCATTCTAACTATTAAACTAACAATATATTCTCGGTGTCTAAAATGTTACGCTGCAACTGTTATAAAGCCCGGATTCAAACCGTAGTCCAGCTATACATTATTTATTACAGCATTAGAAAAATAATGGCAAAATAACGACCATTATTGTATAATATTGTTGAAATTACTGCACTTAAGATTATTTTTTTAATGTAAATGGTAAATAGATTACATTGTTTTGTATTTATCGTGAAATAACGACTTAATTATACGTTTATATCGAAATAACGATAGGGTGATAACCGTTATTTTTCTAATGTTATAATAAATGGAGTAAATGCTTCTCGCAAAGTCATCGGTGTATCGATATGAAAAGAAAAAATAAAGAGTATCAAAAACGATAGTTTTAAACTTATAAAAAAAGGAGTCACTATCACACTTGATTATTAGTCACTACAAAAAAAGTCAAAAAGATTTATATTTTTGGAATATGTCCAATGTGAAATCAATACATTTGAAAAAGACCAATATAATATATCGATACTTTTTAACACTTCCGACCTCCGTGAACCCATCGTCCAGACGACGACCTAGTGAAAATCACCTCTAACACCTGAGTAATTGAATCAGAATTCTTGTTTTACCAGAAGGTCGGTAGATAGGTAATGAAATCAAATAACTTTAGTTGGATCCTCGTCCCAAGGGAAACCTTTATCTTTACATAGAGGACTGCTTTCCATAATTTTCTACAATTCACTATCTTTTGCGAAGATTTACGACCCTCTATTTTTTTTACCTTATCTTTTACGGCGAATAAAGATGGTTTCGCGCGCGCATGTAAATATAATAATAAAAAATATCTCCTGCATTATGCAGACTGAATACAGGAGTTTATTTAGGACATGTTGATCTGGGAATACAAAAAAAATATGGCGTGACAGCTTTATTCCATACTACGCGAGTTATACTGTTGGAAAAACGTTTTCTCAAGAAAAGTTATCTTCTCACAGTGACAGCGGAGAACCCATAGATCGTAATAAATTAACATGAAGAAGATGTTTGTTTTTGTTTTATATAAAATCAAGTCAAGCATACCTACAAGTGCATTGTCATACATCGCTGTTTGGCTATACAAGTATACTATTGCACAACAGCTTAATCGTCAAAGTCTAAGTCAAAGTATTTTATTTGTTGAACATAGGTAATATGGTACATGGTATAAAATTTGCGTTATATCACTATGGTTTGCCTTGCAAGGCGTACAAATCAGGCGTAAAAAACTACAAACTAAATAAAACTGTTTCAAACAAGTAACGGCGTAAACAAGACAGAATAACAAGTGGATCGGACATTTTTTATTTTATGCTTCTATCATCTAAAAACTCATTGATAGAGTAGTAAGCCTTTTCAATCAAGAATTTTTTAAGTTGCGATTTAAAATGGTTTGTGTTTCGAGTGCAGGCAAGGGGCGTGACGGCTCTTAGAGATGATTAAACTGGTCTGTTTGAACTTGGATCAATAGATGTTTGTCTATTGTTCCATTATCGCCAAACATATAAATACAATAATGCTAGGCATAAATAATATACTACAATATACTGACACCAAAAATTCAACATTGTCTTTTCTTCACGAAAACGTTTTGATACCTTTTGGTCTAGACCGCGACCACAAAGCTTATGCACAAACATAAGCTTTAAATCCTGTATTTTGCTGTTGGTAGCTTTACCGCTCGGTTGCATTCAAAACCAGGTTCTAGTATTTGTCTAGGTAAATCATAAATCTAGGTAAATCATAAATAGTATCAACGTGACCACGACTATATTATGATGTTCGTTTATCAAATATATGAGACTCATCAACTGCTTAGCCTTTTTCCAACTTTGTTGGGGTCGCCTTCTAGTCAAAGCAGATGCAGCTGAATACCAGTATTTTACAAAGAATGACTTCCTATCAGACCTCCGTAACCCAGTTACAGGTAATACGATACTTCTTTGGCGAGATTGGCTGTCAGACTTTTCGGGATTGTGACGACCCGTAACAGCTGTCAAAGATCCACAAATGACAGCCGGGACCAACGGCTTAACGTGCTTTCCGAGGTACGAAAGGATCTCGGTATGTAGAAATGGTCACCCATCCACAAACCGACCGCGGCAAGCATAGCTTAACCTGACCGATCGACATGTGTGGCTGTTATTACTTAGCTACGAGCCCCTCCTTAGCCACTATTCCCTGAAGAGGGAAACGAGACTGACTGCTCAGAATACGCCATACGCCATAAAATAATACAAATAGATATTATGTAAAGTACGTATCGTCACATAAATTTATTATGTGTATTATTTTAACGCAAAACGATGATTAAATACTTTCGTCGTAATTTCCCTTAAACTTGCATTTATCACCTCATTTAACTTTTGAAACGGGCATGAAACTCGTTAAAAAGTCATTTTCAATTACGATAGTTTAAAACGAATACGGAAAACTGAAGCAATTTAAATGCTTCCCATTTTAAAGAATTAACTTACGTCATCATGAAGTGAATTCAATTTGTAGTCGGTATTTAAATGTTCTGATTCCTTTTAAAATTTATTTTACTTTGTATCAGATTTTACTGGGCGATAAAATGCTCGGAGCAATGAATCATTCATAATTATTGTTCCACAATTTATTGATGTATATGTTATTTGGAGAGTAACGTAGCTACTTCATTTTGCTGCAATTTCATGAAAATTATTTCTTTTTCGCCTCAAAGGTAAAGGTGAAATGCAAACATCAATCGAATAATAAACAATATTTTACAAATTAATTATTTGAATTCAAGCTAGGAAAAAAGCAATGTTCATAATATTATTGTAAGTTGCAATCTACAATAATAAAAATTGAGTGTTCAAATGACTTGACAGTTTCACAAACATTAAATGTTTCTTCCAACCTTCCTGCACCATTACTGGAGAAACATCCAAATATTCAAATATATATATATTATCCAAATGTTCGAGCATAGCAACGAAAACACGCCAAATATACAGTATACAGCCTGTATACACACTCACAGTTTATGTTGGTCGTAATTCTCAGGCGCCGTCAATTGTTTCGCAGCGTCGAATTGTGAGCATTAACATAGAAAGCAAGAAAGTTTGAACAACGCGTTGAGTGGTACCTACATAGTTCTTATTGTAGTATTGTGATATAGTGAGATATTAAATAGAGGAATAAGATGTTCTGTGCAATGTAAAATATGCTAATCTCAGAGAACAACTTGATCAAGGCACCCAAAAATGGGGCATAGGCTACAACCTTTCTATGACGTCTTCAATAAGTGAAATAAGACTCAATGAAGGTGCATACTATGCACTCAATTAGCACAGTCAATAGCCATACAGGGGCCGTATTAGTAATAACGTAATAAGTAATAACGTTTATTTGGACCAAATAATATAGCCTAATACAGAAATGTTACCAAGAACTAGTAAAAACATTTATATAACAAAGAATTAGGCAGCTAAACTAAATGAACTCCTGACTTCCGAACTAGGTTAATCCTGTATCTCAGAAATCAGGGCTCTTCCATGGCGGAATTATAATATAAAAGCTGAACATTACAAAAAAGACATTTACAACACTTAAGAAACTATTTGATTAGGCCAAACTAAGGGTGTTTTTTCCCTTTTCTTTCAATTTAATTTTGATAGAAAATTTAAGAAAACAAAATTAAGATTATTATTAAGATTTTATGTTGTATATTGTACTTGACAGATTAATGTTAATAAGTATGTATGTATGAATGTATGCGTGTGTATGTATGCGTGTGTATGTATGCGTGAGGGTGTGCGGGAGTGTGTGTGACGATGTACTTGTGTTCGAGCGTGAGTGAGTGAGTAAGTGAGTAATTGAGCGTTATATTGGTTTGTGAATTCAAGATTATGAGGTAAAAGTGTAAGTTAATGCAAATTAGGTATAATCCGGTGACATGATTCTACTTTTGAATATTTAGGATTAGTTCCGTTTTGGTATAATCAAGTGTCATGAGCCATTTAGTGACTGCTTTTTTACATTTTTGTTTGGTTAGGGGATATATTTTTAAGATTTCATTGATTTTATTATACATAAGGCCGCCTATGAAATTGAAGAATCTCTGTGCAAAATGAGTGTGGCAAGCCTTATATATGCAAACTGTATGCTTTCTACGTTTCTGGAGAAAAGCTGTCGGGTTATACTTCAGGAGACCATGCATTCTGACAACAGTGTGAAGTACGTAAAGCTGTCTCACTGTTAATACTCCGCAGGTTTGGTAAAGATGAGTAGTAGGATGAAAGAATGGGAGACAAGCGCTTACTTTAAGCAGCGCTCTTTGTGCACGCTCAAGTTTCAAAATAATTGTTTTGCATGCTCCGCCCCAGCATGTTATACAATAGATCAATAGCGATTGGCATAGGGCAGAATAAATTGTTTTTAACAACTTTGCATTAGCTATATGTCTGAGCTTTTTAAATGTATATATTAGCTTGCGAATCCTAGAAGAAACGAGATCAATGTGTGGAGCAAAGTTAAGTCTACTATCAATTAGGACGCCAAGATACTTGATAGTGCTCGTTTGCTCAAGCAGAGGGCAGTCACAGGGTGTAATGCGACAACAATTCTGGGAGTGTGCGATAATAGTACTCGTATCAGGATTATTATTCAGCGTTTGTGGGACATTGCGGATAGAGAACTTTATAAATTTGGTTTTGTCTACATTTAGCGATAGGAGGTTAAATCTTAGCCACCGGTTAACTGCATCAAAGCCAGACTGAGCGTGTTGGAATGTTTCGTTCCATGAGGTGCCTTTAAATACGAGTGCCGTGTCATCTGCAAAAGCAACAATCTTTCCATTTGGAAGTTCAAGGTCACAGAGGTCATTAATATAAATGAGGAATAAAGTAGGTCCAAGGACACTTCCTTGAGGAACTCCATAGGTAATGGGAAGATCACCACTTATCCAATCGCCAACTTTTACACACTGGAATCTATTAGAAAGGTAGTCAGTGAAGAGGTTGAGCTGTAATCCCCGAATTCCCATACCCTCAAGCTTGCTAAGCAGTCTGGGGACAGAGACTGTGTCAAATGCCTTAGCCAAATCGAGGAATATAGCCAGAACTTTGTTTTTATTATCAATATTATTTACAACATAGTCTGTAACTTCATGAACAGCGTCGCTAGTGGATTTATTACATCTAAAACCGTATTGAGAATTTGAGAGTAGATTGTATTTCTCTAGATAATTTAGCAGTCTTTTATTCATGAGTTTCTCCAAAATCTTTGACAAAGTTGGTAGTATAGAGATAGGTCTATAGTTATTGACACAATCCCTGTCACCCGACTTATGTATAGGTAGGATTTGTGATATTTTGAAAGCTTGAGGGAAAGATCCAGTTAGAAACGCTAAGTTACAAATAAAGGTCAGTGGGGTAACTAATGTAGGTCTATAACGGGAGAGAACAGCTGCCGATATATTATCTCGTCCAGCAGCGCAATTAACTTTTAGGTTCAGTATAAGTGTATTTATCTCATTTTCATCTGCTGGAAGTAATACAAAAGAATGGGGACAAATGGGTGTATGAGGTATCAGAGAGTTTGACGACGATTTTTGAGATAAGTGCTTTTCAGCCAATGATTTTCCAACATTTGCAAAGAATGCATTTATAGTGTCAACAGAATGCTGAGGATCACTAGGTGATATCAGTTCAGAAGCAACTTCTCTTGATTGGGTGGAGTTGGTGACTTTTTTGATGACATTCCAAAGCTTTTTAGAATTAGTTCCTGCATTTTCAATTTCATTCCGCTCATATTCTATTTTCAGATTTCCTAATAAATTATTACAAAAATTCCTGTATCTAGTGTAAGTTAGTTTTAGTGTCATATTCTTTGGAGATTTTTTCGAATTAAGGTGCAGTTTATCCCTGTTCCTCATGCATTTCAAAAGACCTGGAGTTATCCAAGGCTTTAGGATTCTCTTTCTTCTTGGCAGGGTTATAATTTTAGTGCATGACTCAATAGCAGTATTTAGAGAACCAGTGAAAGTTGCTACAGCATCATTTACATCATTTAATGAATAGAGAGGCGCAAAGTCAATACTCATGATTACCTCATCAAGGGAAGCATAGTCAGTTCTCTTTAGGGTCTTTGTTTGGCGTTTAGTAGGAATAGACATATCAATAGAAAGGATGACACTGTAATGATCAGTCAGCGAAGTTTCAGCTACCAAACATGATGCTGGAAATTTGGTTTTGAGTAGGATATGGTCAATACATGATTTTGAGTGAGTTGGAAATAAGTGAGCTGGAAGCATACCATGCGAAGCCATAAGATTCAAATAATTGTGTTTTCGTGTGTCCAGTGTTGCTTCAGAGATGTCGATATTAATATCACCAGTTAGGATAAAGTTTATATATTTAGATGCAAAATTAAACAATACACTATGTAAACCTTCCAAGAAATTATCCACATTCCTAACACTGGGTGACCGGTAAACAGCTAAAATCCCAGTATGTTTCCCAAGTGTTATTAATAAACTATTACAGTCCATGATAGAAACCTCCTTCACACATGCTTGAATACCCTTTTTAATATAAACAACTACCCCTTCATTTTGTGTTCGGTTATTAGCAGTTGAATAATATGTATATTCATCCAACGTAGGTGGGTTATGAATACCAGTTAACCAGCACTCCGTTAACACTATTAGATCCCAGTCAACACAGGATCTAGCTAAGAGAGTTACCATACCAGCCATGTTGCAGTTAATGCTTCTTATATTCTGAGTAATCATTTTCAGAGATTTATCAGCGGATGAAATTAGATTTTTGCATTCATCAATGACACAAGTAGATGAATTAGCCACGGTTATTAAATCAATGTCAGTAGATAAGTTATTAAGATTATTTAAGTTATCGAATTATGTTTTTTAGCAGATGTTATTCTAAAGGAGATAAGGAGGAAAAAAAAAAAAGTACTAGATATAAGTAGAACTAGACCGGATATTGCGCTCATCAGAATTTGCACGTGTGTGTGAAAGTGTGTGTGTGTAAATAAAACGTTTGTCAAGACAATAACAATATAACATACAACAATTATATACTTATGATTAAGATTAAAAACTAAAATATAATGTAGGATTATCAACTGAAAATTATTAACAATACTGTTACTTATTCGGACTAGTCAAACTTGGGTAAGTTTGAGAATATCCTCCTCATTGTCTATACGAATGGATGGCAGATCATCACTTTTCTTCATATAGATTTTTCCATTTGATTTTTTCATTATGACGTATTAATGCCACCATTATTCCAGTGTGAGTGAGAGACGGAGCTATTCAAGGCCACCAGCACCATCCTTTTTTCGCAGTAGAATAATGATGGCGTTAATAATTCATAATAAGAATCTTTTCATCATGGTGCTTATGCAGAAATATAAATATAATATCTTTGTGTGCCTTGTGCAGAAAACGACAGGAGCAAAAAAAAACAGAGTATAATGTAATTTCAAAGATTTATTTTGGACAAGCTGCGCCCGCAGTTTCACCCGCATAAGTCTCGATCCCGTAGGAATACAGGGATAAAAGTATCCTTTGTCCTAACCCGTTACAAACAAACAAAAAAAACTCATTTTCGCTTTTATAATACTCGTATTACTTTGGATTAGGATTGATAGGTTAATGTGAGATAGTAAGTAGATTTGCACTGAATTTAAATAACAAAACATTCTCTCGAATCATAATTTTCACCAAATACTACACTGAAATAATAAGAAGACATGTACAAGAGACCCCGACCCCAACTATGTTGGGGTCGGCTTCCTGTCTAACCGAATGCAGCTGTATACGAGTATTTTACATAGAGGGACTGCCTATCTGACCTCCACAACCCAATAACTGGGTAATACAATACCCCTTGGTAAGACTAGTGTCAGACTTTCGGGCTTCTGAAGACCCGTAACGACTGTCAAAGATCCACGAATGACTGCCGGGGCCAACAGCTTAACATGCTTTCCGAGGCGCGGAGGAGTCTCGTTATGTAAATATGGTCACCCATCCACGGACCAACCCCGGCAAGCGTAGTTTAACCTGTTATCACTTAGCCACGAGCTCATTTCATTTTCCATGCAATAATATATCTTTACATACCGAGACTCCTCCGTACCTTGGAAAGCACGTTAAGCCGTTCGATCCGGTAGTCATTCGTGGATCTTTGACAGTCGTTACGGGTCGTCAGAAGCCCGAAATTCTGACAACCAGTCTTACCAAGGGGTATCGTATTACCCAGTTACTGAGTTGTAGAGTTCAGAAAAGCAGTCACTCCATGTAAAATAGCGGTATTCAGCTGCATCCAGTTAGACAGGAAGCCGACCCCAAAATAGTTGGGAAAAGGCTAGGCCGATTGATTGAGGATGTAGAATAATGACGTTTTCATAGACGTCTATTAACATTAATTAGACGTAACGTTTACTTAGTAGTCACATGAAGATTTACATGAGCAGTTCAAGTCGGAAAACCACAGATAATAAACTTTGTATTGAAAGAAAGAAAGAAAGAAAGAAAAATATTTTATTTGGGACACGCACAGGAAATACAAACAGTAAAAAAAATAAAAATAAAAAACAAAATTATATAAAAAATAAAATAAAAAGGGAGCTTAAGCAAAAAAATAACGACCTGTGCGAGGCCAAAAAGGCCCCTATCTCAGCAAAATACGGCGATAATAAATACCACCGCGCTGGTATTCTGATAGGGCCCACTGTGATGCCACGGACACATCTACGGATTTAAATAAATCCCATTAAGGGATTACAAACACTAAAACAAAAATAATAATACAATTCAAAAAAAAAATATATATATATATATAAATAAAAACCGAAACTATGTACTCGTACAATAAATAATCTAAGAATCCTATGACGCCCGACGTTCCAACATCACTTGTCCATGGTATAGACTATTATCTATGGTGACAAGCGAAGGGACACGGGCGCACTGCGAATCTGCGAAGCATGAGGCTGTCAAAAAGTAAATTTTGGAAACAAATAGTATTGCCGGTATCATACGCAGTAGCTACTCTAAAAATGATTTACTTAGGTAAATAAGTTGCTCAGAAAAACACAACTTCAACGCAACATTTTGATTGAAATACAAATGAACCAAAGACCAAACATATCTCTTCAATAATTCTTCACCAACTCCCGCAATTAACCCTTCACCATTAATCAAGCAACTTTAATTGCAAGTGATTTGCCGAAGCACGCAATTATATGAATGACTTAGAACTTCTATGCTCTATGGTCTGGCCCGAAGTGGTCATCAAACGTTCATTTCACAGGTTATTACGAGCCATCCTTTCGTTTGCCGCTCTGCCGCGACAGTGACGCATGGTCTAATTTATATACTCACAACATTTACTTGCGGACCACAACATCTTTAACTATGGTGAAATAAAGCCCAATTTTGTCTGTTTAACTGGAGGTAGAAGTTTGTATGCCGCTCTCAGCGAGCCCATTGTCCCCGCAGATATAAAACTGCGACAGGCGGCTAGTCGAGTGAGTTCTTCACGCCGAGATTTATATTAAGCCACAAATGTGTGGATAATTTAATTTTTTGGTTAAAGGGCTCATAAAATGCAGGATCGGCTTATCAATTCTTATTATTATTTTGGATAACAACAAAATTGTGATTGAGGTGATGAACGTCTACGGCGTAGCAAGTCAACCCCAATCATCTACGCCGTAGACATAGCTACGAGCGTTATGTAGCATAATCTCGTAGCGCCTCTAGGTTCTCTAATATTAGTTTCATGTTTTGAGTTTTGTTTGGGACATTTAATGGTACTTAATGACTAATATTAATATTTCATTATGTTCGTCATACAATTGGGTATAACAATCAACATACAATCTATACTTGATGCTGTTGCTTCATCATATAACCTAGGCTTTAAATATAGAATTGCCTCTCTCATAACAAATTAACTCTGCTGCATTGCAATCGATTATCTAAATTGAGAAATTAGGTTGAAAGCATACTTTGCAGCTTAAAAATAAATTTAGGTCAAAGGTTAATTATTCTGTATTGAAAAATGCGGACCCTATTTGGATGATGAAAATATAACGTAAGTTAAGTTTATATTTTGATGAACAGCTATCTGATAGTATTTAACACGGCTCTTCATTTGTTGTAATTATCAAGAATATTTTAAGAAAAATTGGTGTCATCGATGACCGCGTCGCACTGTGGAACGAAAAAAGACTCTCAAAGACATTTAAGCTTACATTTTAAAGTGTCCGTTTTTTGCTTGAAATGGCTTCTAATAGCCAATATTATGCATACATATATCATAGGATACAATCTGGTAGGCAAATTGGCAACTAATATTTTTTTGTAAAAAAATGTATGGAGCTAATGCTTATAATCTCTGGAACTGAGAGAATAGCCGTTATATCCTTGCACACGGTGTTGTAATATTTATTTAAGGTTTTTTTGACGTACTTGATTCTTTTAGATTAGGAACGGTTTGTTTAAAAAAAAACGCATTTGATCTCGTTATACATATTATGGTGTTTGCAAAAATTACTAGGTTTGCATGAATTCACGATTAATAATATTCAATCATTATGTTATGCTACTCATAGAAGTGGGATGGGGTAGACAGATAGTTTATAACCTGAAATAACAACTAAGACTACGCTGATGCCTGTTATTTGGATGCCACCGAGGAGCTTTTAAATAAACTTGAACGGTTGCAAAACATCTGCATTCGTTTTGTTTTTAATCTTAAAAAGTATGACCACGTTTCTAACTTTCGCAAAATACTCAAGTGGCTCCCAATTCGACTTCGCAGGAACTCTCGGATATTATGTCTGCTATTTAACATCCTTCACAACCCTAAAACGCCATCCTATCTGCGGGAACGCTTTTCCTACGCCCGTCCTTCTGATGCTCCTTGCAGGTCGCATCTTAGAAATCTCCTTAAATCCCCTCCCCACTCAACCGACTTCTACTCCTACTCCTTTAGTGTGCATGCGGTACGGTTGTGGAATTCACTACCGCCTAACATTAGGGACTGCCAAACTGTTGCAGTTTTTAAAAGAAGAGTGAAAGAACACTATCTTTCCATTTCGTCATAGTTGCATATTTTGTATTTATTATTATATTATTTACCTACTAAATTATATTTATTAGTATATATATTTAAGAGATATTTATTTTGAAAGTATGTATGTAAGTATATTCTCATATTGAAGGTCATATTTTATATTAGTGAATGGTTAAATGTTTTTATTTTATGTATTTTATTTTCTCTTCTACTCTTACACACGTTGTCTACATCTCTTTTTATCCACTCTCCTATCGCAGGTATGCTGGAAGAGATTTCTTTAGAAATAAGCATCACCTTTGTACGTATTTTTCTGTACCTTTTTCTTGCCTCTTTATATGTGTGTACATAAACTGTTAAATAAATAAATAAATAAATAAGATACTTTTTTATCCCGGTAGTATATTTTCGTGTTTTCGCTCCATGTTAAATACTGGTATTCATCTGCATCCGGTTAGACTTGAAACTGACCCCAATATAGTTGGGAAAAGGCTACGCAGATTGAGTACGTTTTCGTGGGATAACCTTCGACTTCCACGCGAGCCAAGCCGCGGAAAAACCTAGTAGAATATATAATCCTAACTAATATTATAAATGCGAAAGTGAGTTTGTTTGTTTCTTGCGCTTTCACGCTAAAACGTCTGAATGGATTTGGATGAAGTTTGGCACATGGGTAGACCATGAGCCGGGTTAAGGCATAGAATACTTTTTGTCCCGATATTCCGACGGGATTGAGACTTATGCAGGTTAAAACGCGGGGTGCAGCTAGTAATAATATAAATGCGAAAGTAAGTTTGTTTGTTTGTTTATTTAGGATAATTTTTATCCCGGTAGTATGTTTCCTTGAGATAATTTTTGACGTCCACGCGAGCGAAGCCGTGGGAAAAAGCTAGTTTTACTATATGAAAAACTCAAATCTTTTGCTTGCTTTTATTTAGTTTGGAAATGGTGTCCCCACTGAGGTATATTCCCGTGACAACGAACTGAACAAACACTCCATGTGACGTCACACGGTACGAAACAGTTGATCATCACGTTTCAATAAACCTCGATTTATTTGCACTCCCACGGGTAAAATAAACACACCCACACAATAACAATATTTTTGCATTCGCATGGCTTCCAACTCGAGCGATCCCGAAGCATGAAATGAACGAATATATGGTGTATTATTGCAGTGATATCTGCAATCTACGAGTATGGTATTTTTTCGTCGAAAGATATAGATTTAAAGATTTATTGTTCAACTATGACTAAATTATTTGGCAAGGTAATCCTAACTTAATATACTGTGACTTCATTTACCGTGCGACAGCATCTAAATCGCCACATACGAACTACGCATCACACTGATATCACGCGAAATCCTGCATCGCGCAAGCGGAGTTTACCGCGCGATCATAATATATATAACTTCCCGACATCAATCGTCGGGCAGTTACCCGCTTGACAAAACAACCGTCTGGTCGTAGGATCCTCCCCTTGCTTGAGGATGAGTGAACTTAACACTCTGTTCCTCATGGCCCTATAACCGTTCAGCGCAACCCAATCTGTGAAACAACATAGTTTACTTACTAATTTTATTTCCATAGAGCATGTAACAGAAATTATTGGTCATATTTATGGGTACAGACCATCAAATGCCGTCGTTGGGTCCAGTTTGGTATTGAAGTTTTGTATGGAACTGTTGGTAATATGAGTTTATATAATTGTTTATAATTTTACTTTATAAGTCAATTTATTTTAATTTATTGTTGACATAATCTACTCATTACAATGTTTTTTTTATGAGTTGTATTGCAATATGTGGTTACCTAGCGACCTCGACATTTTTTTTTATTTTACCTCGATGGTCCTAGTTTATCAATTATAACTTCTAATTACAGCTATTTGTAAGCGAGCACGCCCTTTATAAAAATAACTAAAAGAAAACATTATGTAAATAAAAGTCTCCAGGCAGGAGACTTTTATTTACATAATGTTTTCTTTTAGTTATTTTTATTTTTGCATGAGTATAGTTCTCGACGTTTTTGGTTGGTATATTGGCGTGTGCTAGCTGTCATATGGCTGTTAATTTTATAAATAACGTTACTTAAAAAAAAAAAAAACATATATGTTTTGTGTTGCGTAATGTTAATCACTTTGTATACTATTATATAGAATCAATTTTTCTAACTGAACAGACAGCTGTGCTGCTGGGGAGTTTGTTGCGCCACTTCTTCTTCCCAGTTAAAGCAATAGGAAGTGGTGAAGGGTGGGCGTTTTGGGGGACTGTCTTATGTAATTTTGACGTTCGAAAAGGGCTGATTCTCAGCGTAGTTTGAATAAATGACTTTTGAATTTTGAATTTTTTTCGCGATAAAGACGTTGGTCCCATGGAGAAAGTTCTTCAGTTCGGTGGTCTGTACCACACCTTTCTGATACACCCTGTAATTCCACACACATTTAGTACGCCTAACAATATCAGTAAAACTAATACCAATGTGAGACCAACCCCTAATATAAATCCAAAGGAAAATAGCGCATGTACCAACATCCTTATTCATAACTTACTAGTAACTCCAGCCGAATGAAAGTCCTAAGTTTATGTTGAAGTTTATACGCCCCTTGTATAGGATTAAACTTTGAATTTAGCTGGCAAATCAAACCACTAATAAGGCTGGTATGACTTTGTACTACATTCAATTTAGACTAGATGTAGAAGGAGCAGTGGTGGGCCAGTGGTAATGGCCCTGACGCTTTACTTTTTTAAAATAATGTAAACACTACTACTCTCAAAACGGTGAAGGAAAACAAGTGAGGAAACCGAACCAAAAATTCTAGAGACCTAGAACCAAAAATTCGAAGACATGTGACATCTACCAACCCGTACTGGGCCATCGTGGTAGATCCTGTGACCCAGCAGTGGGGCATTATAAGCTGATTATGTGTAAAAGAACTGTGAGATAATGTTATCTTTATTACTATAATGACACCATTTGATTATTAGCAGACATCATCAAACTAACATATTATTAAGATTAATTTAATGATTAATTTAGTGGTATCATCAATCATTATTAATTATACGTAAATGTGATATATACAAGATTTATCATTTAACACTAAGGCATCCTCATCTACGATTAGTCCGTTACATGATTTTCTTTAAAATTTTCTCACTCTCTTTCCTCCAAGAATACTTTATCAAAGCTAACCTAGAGCTATAGTGTTGATAAACTCAATTGACACTAATAGAAAAAGATAAAATTCCTTCGACATTGAAAAAACAATAAATGCGTTATCTACAACAGTACCCCTGTCTTTATTATGTAATAAACTGGTATCGTACAGACAATCAGCAAAAACCTGATCCCATTTAACTTTCTCCACGATGACTGCTATAAAAGCCTTTCAAACGAAAGAATGGATTACGGAGAATACAAAAAGATCCAAACAATCGATACATAAGCCTACAATACAAAAAAAAAACTGGCACGATAAATGTAAATTGAAAAGTCGAGATTTGCGATTTTTCCCCGCATTTATTTTTGGCCTGACGTAACTTTAAATAATACAACTCTGACGGACCGAACAAGCGCCCGACTAACAAGGACTAATTCACCCTGTCACTGGCTACTAACAAAACTAACAATCGTCCTTTCTTTGTTCACAGATTCCCGGCTTCTTCTCTAACACTTGCTTTATTGAAAAACTTAACAAAAGTTACTAAAAACTTGAAACTGCTTCACTAATTACTTTTAATTCGCCTTCACAGTGAGTTGTGTTTAATAATCGATGAAATTCCAAACTAATTTCTCAAACTTTGAAGATTGAGACAAATGTAAATATTGAAGAGCAGTTAGTAAACGCTTAGCATTTGACCGCTCGTTATGGTTGCCCTCTGAATTATTAAGGTGGTTTAATATCCATTCCAAAACCCTCAAAGCTGCGGCTGAAACATTAGTGTTTCTAAGTTCTAATATCCTTAGTTAATGGAATTTCATCGACCCTGAAATACCAATAACCCAGTGAAACTAACTTTAGTGTACAGTGAAAAGTGAGATGCATGTGGGTGTTCGGATTGTGTGCGTAAGAGTACGGTTTCATTAGCGCAGCGGGAGCGTTTTGAGTAAAGCTGGGTGTGGAACGCCACGGCGTCGTCGGTGGAGGGTCGCGGGGCGGGCGGGGCGGACGATCCCCCGCCCTCGCCCGTGCCCGACGCGGAGGCCCCTGTGCGCCGGCGCCGCCACCGCCCACTTTATCGTCGCCTCTTCCACTATGTCCGCACCGCGTGGACTGGCGTCAAGTTTGCATTAGGTATGGTTTTCTTTCTAACCTCTTACTTTTAACAACATCAACTCATTACTTATTGTATGTGCTACTATGCTCTATGTCCTACTTGCAGCACAAATAACTTAATGTGTTTACCGCTAAACGAATTTAAAACATCGTTCTATTTCTGTGAATCGTTTGAAGATGACAGAGACAGAATGATGTTTCAAATACGTTTAGCGTTAAATTCATTTAGTAATTGTGGTGCAAGTGGGCCTAACACTGTTTGTCCACCGCACAACGTCTACGGGACGTCAACCAGAAACGAGATTATTCGAACCAAGCGTGACGTTCCGGTGACGGCTTGCGGTGGGCACACGGCCATAGTAAATGTATGTATTGCAACTTCGGAGCAATTACCTTTTTCTCGTTGACGTCCCGTTGACGTCCCATTGACGTGGCGGTGGACAAACGGCCTAAGTCTTCAATTTCTAGGTATAATAATTTAATATGCTTATCTTATATATGTCGTGGCCAGATCTTAAAAATTGATCATTTCATGAAATTGATCATTTCATGAAATGAACATCGACCACTGCTTACATCATGATGTGGCCTGGCCAGGTCATTGAATACTCAACGTTTAACAATATGAACAGTTAAACGCACGATACTTCATGATGTGGCCAAACATAGGGATCATATCGTAAAATAGTTAGATTATCCACCGGTTGAAGCGTTGATGTCGCTTTTTTTTGTTGTGCATCATGGCGGCGGCATACAACAAATCAAACAAAGTAAGATGACCACGCAAAAAAAATCAAAGGACTTTTATTGGGTTTTCAAATAGGA
This sequence comes from Xanthia icteritia, assembly GCA_949128155.2. Classification (NCBI taxonomy): domain Eukaryota; kingdom Metazoa; phylum Arthropoda; class Insecta; order Lepidoptera; family Noctuidae; genus Xanthia; species Xanthia icteritia. The sequence goes on from OX421943.2 coordinate 16,230,717, forward strand.
TATTATGGTAACCGATCAACTTGGAAGTAGAGCTCGCCGGCCGCTGCCGCGGCGTGTAATACAACATAGCACTTAAAAATAGTTAAAAATTTAAGGTGCTTATGGTGCACCCCGACAACCCATTTGGGTTAGGTTGGAAAAACGACCAACCGCGCGCGAGCCGAGCGAGCGTAGCGAGCGGTGCCGCAGCAGCGGCCGGCGAAGTTGGTCGCAGTTACTTGGCTATTTTTACTACACCTTACATCATGGATACCCTACATTAATGATATGGCCAAACGACGACTGACATATCATTAAACGTTGACGTTTAAACGATATGGCCAATGTTAGCTGGCCATTTCATGAAATGGTCAATACTAAGATCTGGCCACGACGTATACATACCCAAGTATCACAGTAGCAAGAAAATTGGCTTCACGTAAGACAAGCATTACATCACATTATAAACAACCTCAAACAATAAACTTTTTAATGTAATTAAAATAGTTCCCAGAAAAGAGTGCATCTCTTGTACCACACTTATTATTATGCAATTTATGCATAGTATAATACTTCAATCTTCTACGCTACGGCACTCAGAAACTTCCCATCTTTACTAAGACCCGAGTTTCAACGAAGCATATTCGCGGAACCTCGTAAGTAACTTAGAATGCCTGTTTATAAAACTCAGGCGTAGGTATAAAACTGCCTCCGAACAAAAGTTATTCGGGCCGCCGTAATATAGGGACAAAGCTAAGCATTTAGTCGAAATTTCTCGAAATGAATTTTCAACTTTACACTTGGTCGAATATTCGTAAGGTCGCGACGAACATTAGCGTAAGAAACGGCGTCTTTGATGTTCAGAACGCTCCCTTTCTGCTTTTACTGTACGCTTGAGAATAAGGACGACTAAGTTTCTGAAGAGCTGAAAGTTATGCTAAATGGATGTATTTGACACCAAACTTGAAGAGTTTTATATTATTTTTGTGGAAATAGTTTTAGGACAATATTGAGAACTTTTCCATTGATAAAATATTGGTTTTCCTTCAAAATAAACTACGATAACTCACGATTATTGTATGAAATAAGGTTAACAGATGACATTGAATTTTACTTTCTAAGACCGTTATAACATTTCTGGTAATCCTTTCGAACTTTAATGCTTTGGCCTGAAACATAAAGTGCTGTTTGTCGAATCAAACAAACTAAACACTTAACCTCTTATTCATAAACGTTGCTTAAAGTTAAGTGACGTTTAAACGTCAAAATGTATGGTTAAACAAACGCTAATCATTACTTACCTTTAAGCAGCGTTAATGAATAAGAGAGTAAACATGAAACTGTTAATAAGGAATTAAAGTAATCAACATTTTTAGATGTAGACTAAAACTTATAAAAAAACGCTTATTTATCTTTACTACAAGTACACCTTAATCCAAGTAAGTACGGTTTTCTAATTTGAAAATTTCGTACGTAGAAATACGAGACGGTACACCTCAAAATGATATTTATTATCAGGTTGGAAGCCGAGAGGAGAATTTATTATGCGTACATAATCCAACGTGTTAAATGTGCCGGGAAGGTAGATAGCACTTTTCATGTCAGACATAAATTAGTAAACAAGGAAACCCTTAATGTTTGCTATTGTAAGAAAATAGGAGAGTACCGGTTTCAAGACATCTTTTGAAAGTAAATCACTTACGGATTATTCTTTAGAGGTATAAGGAACAGGGTGTAAAGTAAACTCATAATCTATAGAAATGGGAGGATCCTCCGACCAGGCGGGTGTCATGTCTGGCGGGCAACTGCCCAATGATTGAAGTCGGGAGAACTATAATTGCGCGATGCAGGATTTTGTGACGTCAGTTTTTTGATGCGTAGTTCGCAAGTAGCGATGTAGATGCCGCCACAAATTAATATAGGAGAATCAACATTAACGAATTGTTATTATTTTCATGTTAGGGGGTCCCCGATACCATCAATTCCAACTGATCAATTGCCATCAATTTCAATTGTACTAATATTGTCAATCCATTCTCTTGCATTTGGTAGACGAAAAATTTGAGCAACAATATTAAAAAATTGACAATTGCAATATTGAACGTTACTATTTTAAAGGGGGGACCCCTTTAAAATAATCGTAAAGATTATACACGTCTTGTAATATTACGAATATTACTGTAGATATTCGCCTATTTTCTCAACCCTAATAAAATTAATCGTAAAAATTGATAGTAGGAATCTACCTTACGTTTAATACAAAACTAGCAAATTAATAGTTAATAATATTTAGTACTAACTAAAATTGTCCGTTTATTCAAATCACAACTGGCTGAAATGGCTGTAACGCGGCAAATTGACGTAGAGTGTCGATTTTCTTAACAATTAATTTCCCTGGCTGTAACGACATAAAATACAGCAATAACATTTTAACAACAAAAACGAAAAATCTAAAATTTTAAAATGTTAGGCATTTTAAAATTTTTGATTTTGTCGTCGTTTTTGTAAAGTGTCGTGTTTGCAAACTAAAAACGCCAAACTTATACGAACACAAACTTGTTCATCTCATAAAGATAAGGTCTCAACGTTAACGTACGATAGGTCCCTTGTTATCAGAGAACCCGCCCTTTATTATACACAGTACAATAACTGTGCAGATACTTTTATAAGAAATAAACACACTGAAATATGTTCCTATAGAAAATTGTGAGAGGGCAAAGTATAAAAAAAACCTGGTTATGAAAAGTCCATACATCGTCTTTTTTTTCTTTGTCGTTCGGTAAACGGCAACCCTTTACTCTGTGTGATCGATACAATATTTTTTAAAGGTCAGTGCTGTTTAAAATATAAAGTGTTTTTCAACAAATGGTTTTGAAAAAAGAATAATTGCTGTGGTAAGGCCGCGTTCACACCAGACGTAACGCTCGCTCACAGGCATAGCTGTCAGTCTGCGGTTGACGTTGTTATTTCAAACATTTTTAACTTGAAACTCACAGTCAGCAGCTGACGATACGTTTGGCGTGAACGCGTTGTCCTTTTTTATATCTTATTTATGTCTCATTTTATCCTGCACCGGTCGACGTCATAACGTCAACGCCGGCTGTTGCTGAAAACCAGCGCTGGGGCTCTGTCTCGCATAGGGTCGCAGCATTATGCTGAAAGATGGCCGTTTTACGTGGATGTGATGCGTATTTTTCCCCAACTTGTTATTTTTTGTTGTGTATTCTATCTTTGCGTCATGATTACCAAATGCTAATAAACGTATTTTTTTTTTGTTATGGCATCCGTACCTAGGTAGTAAATATGTTTTAAAAACATATGACACGTGAAAATTCGTAAGGCTTAACCATAAAACGACAGTGTCGCCACCTGTTACTTGGCGCGTAAAATAATGGCGTAGGTCGCACACACATCGAACGCCACGCGATTAGACCGATAACAGTTAGAGGCCTACGTGTTCCTAACGCGTTATTACTGTACGTGGTCTAAAGTATACTACGTACTTCGTCTTGGTTCGGGGTAAGTCCTTTACTTCGTAGGCAGAAGTACTTTAGGTAAATGATTCGTGCGTAGGCACAGTAATAAATGCCCTCATAAATAATTTTCTTTAAGAAACTAACAAAATTGTATACCTAAGTAGTGAAATGAAATTGTTTATTCTGTAAATGGATATCGGAATCAGTTTTACACATCACATCAAAAAAATAGGAAATAAGCTAAATGGATTCGAAATATCCTATCTGACTACCCCTGAGAAGAAATGGCTAAACAAACACAGGGGTCAAAGTCTCTTTTGAAGTCCAAACATAATATTGGTCAGATCATGTGATAAGATCCTTATGTATAATGTGGATGACCAACGATGTTAAGTACCTATCTGTTATATCCGATGCACTATAGTCTCCCACCGTTCTTCTCTGTCTTAACAGTTTTTTACTATGTTAAATTTAAACTAGGGTAAAAGTGGGATAGTTGCCCCACATTTTGAAATTGTAATTTTTTTTCTAGAAAATAAATGATATTTAAACAGATTTTTCGATTATATGGTACATTGGTCTATTATTTATTATATTTTAAAAAGGAATTCAATGTAGCTATTGCTTATAATTAAAAAAAATAAGAAAAGGTACGGTACTAGCTCTGAGTATAGATGCCTATTATATGGGTTAGATGCCCCGATGCTGTTATCACTATGAGGATAGTTGCCCTTAGGTATAAATCAAAGTATATTTATAATTAACAAGTTTTATTTTAATATTTAGAAATGGCACATTACACTTTGGTTTTAATTTTCATATTCTTAGTTCTTACATTAATCTGTTGTTAGTTTGTATGGGTCAAATCTTACAAGCTGAATTAAAACCATTTTCTCTTATCCTGCGGAGTTGAAATTTTACATATTAGTACAGTTTCGATGACAAAGCATTTTTATAATGCATGACCTGGTTCTACTCCCAAGATTAGCTCCAGACGAAGGAATTCCTCAACGGTCAACAATACAAACAAGACATTTTATATAAGCATTTATTTATGATAGTCCGTTCTAAAGTCCACCATGACCAGGATGCTGCTGTTTTCTCGTTGTTTTCTTCGTGTTGATTTCTTTTCTTTTTCATTTTATCTTTTATTGTTTTTTTAAAAGAATTTTGGTCATAGAACTTTATTACGTAATGTCTATGTTTCAGTATTTTTGTTTGCGAGTTTTCTTTTTAATGTTTTCAATGGAATCCCATATCTACGATATATTTCTTTAATACCATTGCAGCTATTAATGCCTCTTGCGTCCATTAAGCTTGTGGATGAGCTCTAACCTTTCTTATATAGGCATTTGCAAGGTATTTCTGAAAAGAAGAAATGGGAACATGAAATACAAACATCAACTTAAGCCATAAGGGATAGATGCCCCTAAGGGCATCTACACTCACAAAAAACGAGGCATCTATCCTTTTCAATAGGGATAGATGCCCTAATTTTTTAAACAAAAACCCGTTTAAAAATGACAAAGCTTTTTACTGGCGGTAATATTCAAACTATGCACTTGCAAATAACAATAAAATAATATATCACTTACCTTCGGAAATCAAAAGTTACACGCGTTTGTGAAACAATTAAATCCGTAATCCGCGATTTTTGTGAGCAAGCCCGTCGAACTTTCTCTATAAACACACGATACGTCCAATCTTAGCGGTTGCCGCTCCCACATTAACGGGGTGGGAGGTGTTCTTTACTTATAAGTATTAACTGCGATGATAGTACGTTTACAAGCCACAATCCGAATTATGAGGCGACTATCCTCCTAGGGCAACTATCCCACTTTTACCCTATCCGAGGTTAAAAAAATCAAAAATCACACACTGAGACAAATTTAACGTAGCCAAAAAATCCAAACATGGATTATGATAATGCAAACAAAATATGCGACCAAAACGATTATTTTCATACGTATACTTACAACTGTTTGCATAAAACCGGCTTACCTAGTATCGACGTTACACGAAGTATTAAAATAATTCTATATTCAGCAAACGTAGCGCTTTCATCATAGTTACATTAGGCCCTCATAACCATAAAAAGAGAAGGCCAAATAGTAAACTCGGCAGGCCTTACTAGCTCGTAATTTTCACTGTTATTGGCTGTTATATATTATAATATTCATAATAATATACTGCAAAACGTTGAGGAGTTAATCAAGGGGTTATTCGGGATATTATGGGCAATTGTGCCCAGATGGTAGCACCTTTCTGTCATAGGGAAGATGGAAACCTCAAAATGCTATTACGGCCCTTGCATGCATAAGTACCCCTGTTGCTTCTTCCACGTTCATTCACCTCTCTGAATTAGAACATCAATATTAAGAAGGAATTTGAAAAATAGGTATTTGAAGAAACGATTGCAGTCGTCTTACCTCAAGTCTGCTTCCGTAGAGTGCGATAGGGACAGCTGCAGGTCAGACCGATTATATCGCAAAAAAATGGATGAGATCGACGTTTTGTATTCCCCTTTTTTCTCCTTGAAAACTGAGCTGATTCTATTATTTTTACATTTAAATTTAAAAAAGAGTACGTCTAGGTTCCTATTATTTTCTTTTATGTTAAAAACTTTTTGAATTTGTCTGGTAGTCCTCTAATCACGGCGGTAAAAATGAGGCATGTTTGTAATTTTTGGAGGGTCATATTTTCAATAACAATAATTTGCTGAAAAGAAGTAAATAACAGGAACGTGTCTTCAGCAGACCTTGATTTTATGAAAAAAAAATGATTGCTCTAGAGGCATTTATTCAGGAAGAAAAAAGGGGAATACATTTGTATGGAGAATCACAGGCCCTGTTCCCTCTTAAGGCTAATAAGGATGTTAATAGATAGAATATTAATATGTACACCATAAAAATTACAGATATAAATGTATAAATTTTACATCGGGAGACACAATGATCTATCGCTAAAAGCGATCTTTTACAGACAACCTTAATAGTGATGTATTTAGAAACAACAAGCGTTTGACGCTGTTTAAATATTCAAACGAGATAATTTTAAAAAACAACGTCACTATTTAGCAGCCTCGTTACTATTTTGTACTAAAATATATTTAATTCAATACACAAATATTTAAAAACTGATGAATTTTATTTTTAAAAGTGAATTTATGGAAACGGAAAACAATTTAAAGAAAGAACCACATGCATATAAAACCACCACACCATACTTTTCATGCCTCAAAAAGTAGCAAATATTTTATCAATATCGAAAAGAGCACAAAAAATGTTTCAAAAGCCAGGCTGGTACACAGAGTAACAGAATATCTAGGTTACCTTCAAAGCATCTAAGTGATTACTAGAGTCACTCGGAAAACTTGAATCAGTTCTAGAATATTGGGTTTCCCCTTAATAGATTGAGTTTGATAAAAATGATCTTCACGCTTTTATTTTGGTCATAAAATATCTAGATGAAAATGTATTTCGCTAATATAATAGAGAAATAGCAAATCATAACTTTATAATAGTACCTACTAATTCAACTAATGCGCACAATATATATTTCTCCCAAGAGCACTGTATTGGTATCTGAGTACCTTCAATGACCTACATAGTCCGTAGCTGACAATATCAGACTCAACGTTTAGGCTGCCTGTCTATTGACGCGGAGCGAAGCAGCGGAGCGGAGCGAGGGAGCAATGAAGAGCGGAGATGCAGACTGTGTCCATCCATTGATGCGGAGCGAGGTAGTGTGAATCGGAGATCGAATCACGCGACGAGTACTTTGAGCGGGTGGCGGCGGGAGATCAGTTCCCCGCTCCGCTTCCCTACTCCGCTTCCCGGTTTTGTAGGAATTTTTGAACTAGTTCGCAAATCCCTGTCCACTGAAGCGAAGCGGAGTTTTTATGCAATTCCAACCAATGGAATTGCATAAAAACTCCGCTTCGCTTCAATATTGGCACAGCTCCGCTCCGCTCCTCTCCTCTCCGCTCCAGTGGGCAGTCAGCCTTAAAATCCTATTCCAAACTGTCATCAAGAATGTTATAATAGATAATTCTGAATTATATAGTGAATTATCTCAAATCTAAAACATTATAAATTTATTATCAGCCAAACGGTAAACAATCAAAAATATAAAAACGTGCAGTAAAATTTTACATAAATATCAGTATCGAGTTTAAATGTCCAAGGCTATAAATTTATTTGTCGGCATTTCGATGACAAAACGTCAATTGCGCAGTTATGGCAACGAACTGCAATATATACACTATTTCACTCCATGTTTCATAATATATCTGCGGTAGACCAATAATAACGCCAATATTTATGAATAACCACAGTGCAACTATCAATTTCATGCAGTGGTATAACGCTTGGAACATTGACAGCTCTGAAGTTTAAAGTATCCTACTGCAAAATGTGGCGTTGTAAGACTGTAGTGACGTAGACTGTGATCACGTTTTATGGACAATAGGTAGATAGTATTAAATTACAGCATCGAATCAAAAGTTTAAGAGAGTTTTAGAGTACAAGCTTTAATGCGCGTATATTGTATGCCTCGGGACTTTAAAACAAAAGGGTTTCATATCAATCAGATAGTTTTGTATCAATCCCGAACAAACAGAAGTTTATTGAACAGATTTTATGTTTGTAAGATAAATACAGATGTGAAATACGTTTTGTAATATTACGAGACAAATATTATAATAAATCTTCAATGTATTAGCGCGAGTATTTTGCTAAGAAATACGTACACAAGCCGGTTTCTTCAATTTATTATTGTATTTTATCAATGTTACGAACGAACAAGAATCAATATTTTCTTTCTGTTCTTAGAGAGTTGTTTGTTTTTCTGAATAATATCTGTTAGTTTCTGCGTAGAGTAAGCAAAGATCAGAATACAGGGTGTAATTTTGACTTCCAGCACAAATATAAACAGTGACACAAAGATTTACAGCAAAAACGGAAGAAATCTGTGAATTAATCAAAATTATTTCACTCTCTTGTTCTGGTACCTACACAAATTCTTATACCAAATCAATCTGCCTAGCCTTTTCCCAACTATGTTGGGGTCGGCTTCCAGTCTAACCAGATGCAGCTGAATACCAGTATTTTATACGGAGCGACTGCCTATCTGACCTCCACACAACCCAGTACCTGGGTAACCTGCCCCGTTGGTCTCGTGGTCGCAAGCGCAACTGCTGAGCGTGGGGTCCTGGGTTCGATTCCCGGGTCGGGAAAAGTGTTATTGGGTTTTTCCATTAGGAATTTCTCAGTAACAGCCCGGAGTTTGGAAGTTGGCGGTGTGATACCCCCGTGCCTCGGAAAGCACGTTAAGACATTGGTCCTGCACCTGATCTCTCTCCGGTCGTGTCGGATTGCCGTCCCATCGGACTATGAGAGTGAGGGAAGAGAGAGTACACCTGTGTCTGCGCACACACTTGTGCACTATAATATCTCCCGCACCGAAGGCTAGTCTCCGTTGAGATTGACCGCCGTGGCCGAAATACGGTCTGGAGGACTATATAATACGATACCCCTTGGTAAGACTGATTCTCAGTCTTTCGGGCTTACGACGACCCGTAACGACCGTCAAAGATGCCACGAATGCCAGCCGGACCAACTTAACGTGCTTTCCGAGGCACGGAGGAGTCTTGATGTGTCAAGATGGTCACACATCCAAGGATCAACTTTGGCAACCGTAGCTTAACCTGATGGATCGACCCATGCGGATATTATAAAAAAAAAAAACTATACAGGCGAATTGGGAACCATATCCTTTTTTAAGAAGTCGATTAAAAAACATAAACACTTTCACGGAAGAAGTTGACTGCATCAAAACTCGTAAATTACTTCTGAACATGAACACCTCACATAGTTTTTCTTCACTTTTACAGGAATCTTTGAGAACAGTATCACAAAGATACCATCGCAGACACTGGCGGTGAACCACTTTACAGTCTTAATAGCATGGGCATAACAGTGAAAAGTGGTTTACCGCAAATGCCCGCGATTGTATCTACACTTCGTTGGTTTTTTTACGATAGCATTAAGATGTTATCAATGTACCAGTTAACATAATTATGGGCTTAAAGACATCCTTTTTCTAATTCTAAAGCTGGCTGATACAATAACTAAATGAGGTTGAAATATTGCCAATTTGAGAGATATTATAATTGAATGCACTATATCGGCAGTCAATACCGATACTCATGGGTGTACTCCAGGTGCACGCTCTGCCTAACCTTTCGGGGAATTCAGGCGTGATGTTGTGATATCTAATACCGATCGTAGGTATGAAATTTGTGCTTTCTTAAGACCATGTACTAAGTAAAAAAGAGAAAAGTTTATTTATTTATTCACGCCAAACATACAAATATCCTTACAGACTAGACCCAATGCGATATTGTAGTACACTTAAAAATTAAATATTTCCAATGCTTGTACCATAACAAATTCTACAGGAAGCTATTCTTTCGAATTCACCCAGAGCGAAACAAAATATGTCGACGTCATCAGCAGTGAAGCTGAGGTTAAATAAAATAAGCTTACTAATATGTAAGTAGTAATAAGAACAGGTAAACATTTTCCCCAATGTCCTTGCAGCAGCGGGTAGATGCTTAATTTACAAACTTTATTATACTTGGTGCCTTCGAGATATTTCCCAAGTTTCGGTCAGTGATAAATTACTTTCATAAACCAGCAATATTGTCATTGTCGGGTAATTTACATCGAAAGTCTTACGTTGTACGAAATTAAGAAATTTGTAAGTGCCTTAATTATAAGTGTCTTTTTAAGCTGGCTCGTAATAGTTGATAGAGACAAGTTGAATTCTATCTGTGTACGGAACTATATACCAACTTACTAATATATTTGTTTTTCTTCTATGTAGGTACCCCACCTACATAGTTTTATTAGGATTGTAATGGAACTTCGCCTTCACCTGCGTAATTGCGGAACTTTCGCAAGAAATTGTAACTCCGCATCTTTTTTTTTTATCCACTATTGGTAAGCTTTTGGCCTGCATCTCACCTGATGGTAAGTGATGACCAGGCTGAAGGTAGAAGCGAGCTTTACCCTGAATCCTCAACTTCAGAGCAACTGGCTATCTTACCACTAACAGCCGAAACACCACACAATGCTGTTAACATTGTTATTATGGCGATAGACGTAGATGAGATGGTGGTAGCCAGTCAGGTGGACTTAGAACAAGCCCTACCACCAACCAAACCGAGCAGAAAATCCCACTGGGAATCGGACCCGAGACCACTGGGTCTGAGACAGGTGATATAAACATTAGGCCACAGAGGCGGTTCTGCGGATGCGTGCGCCTCTCCAAGTTTTTAATGGAGGTCTTATTAAGAAAATCGGCTCCAACTGAACGGAGACCCTTTAATAACACATTAAAGAGTCTCCATTACAAGGGAGCCGATTAGGGTATAAAACTAGAACCTTCAAGTTTTTGCTTGTTTTTTCTTGAATCACTAAGAAATCACCTAGAAGGTGTCAAAGCCGCAAAACTGTGGTTGGTGAAGTTTAGTTTGCCTCTTCTAATCAAAACGAATTTTATGTATTTCTTTAATAATTGATCTTTTTTGTCCTTATTTTTCCACCCTCCTGTTGTCCTTTTTCACTCCGCCTCCGTTAAGATGACCTCCGTTACATCGCTAAATTTTATTATGAAAATTATTAGGTATATGTAAGTAAAACGTTCGGGTTTAGGGTAAATAAAAAAAACAATGAAAAAAATACAGCCAACAAGGTTAGGTTAGGTAAGCTGTTTTTGGTCGAAAAACAGTTTTAATAACGGCTTATGTTTTAGCCGTTATTAAAACTGTTTTTCGACCGAAATCAGCGGTGTGTGAGCACTAATGGATGCCAGTTCCACAACTCGTGCGAGGAGATAAGCAGTTTACCTGTCGCAGTAAACTATGTTTTACGTTATTCCCAATTCAGCTAACTATCAAAAATTTCCACGAACAGCTAAATAGTTGTGCCCAATAACCACAAAAGACTCGTTTAGAAAAACAAAATTAATTCTTGTTTTATATTCTCTCCTCCATTAAGTTTAATATTAATATCTGTCTTAAGAGCACTATTCTAAAATGAAAGAGACTTTGCCTTAAGCAATCATTTCAACGTAATGGTTGAAAATGGTTGAACATTTCGCCTTAAGGTTGGCACATCAGAGAAACCTCGGCGGGTCGTTAGGAATCAGTTAATTTCCACGAAGAAAGCTCTCAGAAGTATTCGACGGTAGGTACGTAAATTGTTCATTTACGAATTCCGTGTCGGTCCCTTTCAATTGGCAGACGATTTAGATGAAAAAAGTGCCTTTATCGCAACCTTCGAATCTTCAGAAAAATGAAAGTTATTAAACGGTACCTAGTGAATTTTTTCATCAATTCTCTCAATTTATCGAAATCCCTTTTCAAACCACTCGTGTTTAATTGATTTTTTATCGCAAAAACTTATAAGTGTTTCTCATTAGTCACCAGATGACCATCCGATAGGTAGTAATGTACCGGAAAGCAATCAAATTGGTGTTCAATGTAAAACGTTCGCAAACATGACAGTATCTCTGAGTTCATAACAAACGTGGTTCTATTGGGTTTGTGTATTTGCCAAATGTCCGTCAAATATTGTATTGCATCGTGTTCTCTGATTGTCCGATGCGCTCTAATTACGCCAACTATACAGACATTGCAGAGATGTAGGCGTGTGCATTTATCACGTCACCAACCTGCTTTCACAAACATTTGCCAATCCGTGAGCAGATCAATCACCTCGACGTCGAACTGTTCCAATATTCCGATTATTTCGGATTCGTCTAGACACACGAACACATAAACAGCATTACTGAACGTTATAGGAACCGACGCGTTCTGAACCGATCGTGACAGATGCTGTTTGAACTTGATATTGCAGATGCACGGCTATTTTCGTTCACACATAATTAATTATGTTGCACGACAATCAGACTGACTTATAATTGGAACGCATTGAACGAGAATTGTCTCTTAATAAACGCTGGCAGATGACCAAACACGCGTCAGTTTTGCTTTCAAACTGCAGCAGCTGTCGAACGAACCTTCTAAAAAGACGTAACAATCATAGAATTTAGTGAATAGCCGTTCAAGTAATCAATTCGTTATGTCCCATATTGATGTGCAGCGAATAGGTTTCGTGTTAGTATTATATTCTAATGGTTTCATAGTGGTGAATTGAAACTAAGCCAAGTGTCGCATAGACTAGCCTCTAGCCGTGCAAATCATACGCGTCATAACTATAAGTACTCTCAGTATCATTGTGTGTCGCGTAAACAAAACACACTGTACATATTTGTCGCGCTTCATAAAATACAAGTACGGAGTTGAAAGAGTGGAGGCGAAGTACTGGAGTCAGCGTGAGACCGTTGAACGTTGAGACCCAAACCCGTAAAAATGTAGCCGACAAAGAGCGCGATAGCAAAAAACACGAACAAACGAGCGTCGAAGTCAGTGTTGTGGTAGCAAATGAAGTGAAAATTATGAAGTCTAGCTTGAAGAATAAACGGTCGGGTAAAACGAGTAAGAGCAAACGTAGCAAGAAAAGGGTTAGGTTCTCAGACAGTGAGCCGGCCCCGGCGGCCGCGATCACCCTTTGCGAACGTTTTGCCCGATTTTTTCATTTCCTTTGGAAGTACACGAGGGGGTCCGTGAAAAATGTTCTAAGTAAGTTTCCTTTATTGTTTAATACCCACCTTTTATAATATCCTGTTTTTGCGGCTCTTTTTCCGATGTTTTTCTTTTTGTAAGCAACTGTTTTATTTGATGTTGTTTGGTTTTTGTTTATTTTAGTTAAGAGGATCTTTATGTCGCTGAGTTTAACTTTTAATAATAATTATTCACTTTTAGGATTTACAGAGGTGGACCTGGACATGATTTTGTATGGGCTTGAATTAGGTAGATATACGTCGGTCTGTAATTAGTAAACTACTCGTAGAAGAGACTCGGACCTTCACCGAACGACGAGTAATCTTTATGAATAAATTCAGGTCAACAGATATTTACAAAAGAAGTAGGAACCGTACCAGAAATGAGAGCTATACTCAGGAACAACCAACTCAATTACAACCCACAGTTGCTATATCACGACACCAATTAAATTTTATTGAAACATTCGAGTTATGGAGCTACAAGATGCCATATTTCGGCGTCGAGTTGATCAACAATTCGGAACAGAGCTCCATGGAACCAACTCCAACAGAGCAAGTTTCACTCATTAATTAAATTCTCGATAAGAGAAATGTAATAAATACTTATATATGTGTATAATATTATGTATACTTATGTAATAAATATAGGTCATTTTTCGTGATCTGTAGAATTACATATAATAATATGCAGGTAGACTCGGGAATCCTTATGACAGAGATGTAGCGCAAGGCCTGCGAGCAAACTGTATCGATTTTCAATCTCTTCAATTTTCACTATGTTGTTCTATGTGTTAGTTGATATAGTAAATGTGCCCTTACAGCAAAAATCTTGTGAAAAATATCTTGGCTTAAGAATAGATAGTTCTTTATCATGGACTGTTCACTTGGATCATATAAAAATAAAACTTACGTCACGTGATACTTGGATCCCACCGAAACATAGTTTGATGTATTCCACATTGACTGCGTCACACCATTTATAACGCATTAGTAAAACCACACGAACTATATCTAGTTGAAATTTGGGGCAGTGCGACCAAGACGAAGCTAGCAAGTATCCAAGTTGCATAAAACAAAATAATAAATATATTTTTTCACTACCCATATTTAACAACCCAAAACAAATATAACTTCTTCTTTAACTTCTCCCGCTCTGGATGGAGCGGGAGGCGTGTCAGACTCTTACTGACTAAAACCCACCCGTGTTCCTTCAGTTGCCTGTACGTTGCCAGGGACCACGGTATCCCTATCGGACTTTCCCGCAACCCCGGCAGGCATGTACAATAAAATTACACTCATTCAATGCATTCAAAACTCAATTAGCTGACTATTTAATCATTAAAACCCTTCCTAAAAGCTAAATGCATTGGATGGGTGTATCATAATTGTTACGGTGACGTCTGTGACGGACTTTATATTTTTATTTTAATCACTTTTCTCATGACTTAGTGTCTTTTTATGAAAATAAAATATCTTTAAACCAAAACCTAAAGATCTTATTTTACACTAACGACGCGCGACGCGAATATTTTAGGAACTAAATCCATTTAAAATCGTTCCCAATCGATATACCTTCAAAAATGAAACCAAAACTTCCAAATTGTTCAACTAGCTACTACACCAAGTATTCACCAAGCTTGGTGATTAAAAGGTAAATCTCTATGACTTCCTTTACCTTTTGAAAAGAAACAAACACTGTATTTTCATTACATTCTGAAATTCTCTTTAGTCGTTAATTTAGTAATTAATTTGGTCCCGTAATATTATAACTTGACAAACGCCATGTGAACGTCATATTATAACTTTTATGCTTTCTCAACTCTCGCTTCATCTTTTTGTTATTAATTATAGTTTTTTGTTCTAAGGAATGCCTTTGATAAGTTAGTAATTTCGCATTCGGATGTGTAAAAAACCAAAGTAATGTGGATATTCTTCTCTGATATATAGCTGTAGAACATAATTTCATGTCGCTAGTGACAGAAAAGTTAAAAGGAAATCGTTTGGCTTGATATGGGCATGTGATGAGGAGGGACGAAACGCATGTGACTAAAAGTGTGATGAATATAAAATTGTTGATGTATGGAGCGGGAGAGGAGGGTCAAAAAAAAGATGGATGGACTGTGTGAAGAATATGAAAGAGAAGGGAGTGAATGATAGCGTAGCGGTTGACAGGGGAGAATGGAAAAAGAAAACGGGGTGCGCCAACCCCACGTCACATCGGACAAGGGAAGGAAGATGACGGGTATTCAAAAAAAACATTCAGTCGAATTGACCACGTCTTCCTTTTTTAGTCAGTTAAAAATTATCTATCCAAGATTGGTGCAAAAAATCCAGGGTACGATAATTCGCACACCTAAATTCTTTTTTAATGTGTCCCAATAGGATGACTAGAAGTAGACCAGTGATCAAATAGAGCGATTTCTTGTCGCCGATAGTCTACCCCCACATGCATAATTTATTTATATAAAACGTTTTTTTGCCTATAATACTAAACGTCCCTTTACATCAGAAATACCATTTATCGACCCCATTAATATCCTTAAACATCGCTGAAAGAACCCAAAAATACTGACCTTACCCTCGTTCTACTCCAACGGGTCTTATAGGTACCTATTTTTACGATAGTACCTACATAATTTATTAGGGAACGTATCCGAATATACGAATTATCCGAGTACCCGCGTCTCATTTTTCACGTCACGCAAATTGAGTCGTTCCAACTCCCTGGAGTTTGTACCCGACGTAAATTACAACGTTCTACTTCATATCGACTGATGTGTGTCTATGTCTTAAGCGTATAAACGCACGTGATGTCATGAATTAGGGCGGGAGATCGGTCAGTAAAAGTGATAAGGGCTCGATCAAAGACTAACGGTAAAGACGGTTTTACATGAAACAAAAACACTCGGTAAATAAATGAAAGAGAAATAGTTATAACAGTCATTTGTTTATTGGACTAAGTAGTAAGAATGAACGTGTACCTAGGCATTGGTTTACAACATTCACTTTGACCAATTCATCTTGTATTACATTTCATTTCACAGGCATTTTGACGGCGCGTTGTGTTCCACGCGCGCCCCAAAGAGATGTCAGCTAGTGAAGGGGTCCGATAGGACCGATGCCTGCCGGGGTTGCGAGAAAGTCCGAAAGAGATACAGTGGCCCCTGGCAAAGTACAGGCAACTGAAGGAACACGGGTGGGTTTTAGTCAGTAAGAATCTGACACGCCCTCCTGCTCCACCCAGAGCGGGAGAAGTTATTTGATAATTTTCCACCCAAAAAAAAAAAAGGCACACACAAAAGTGACAGAAACAACCTCCAGACCAATTAAAATATCTAATTAACCCTTCACTACTATCAGACTTTTATATTGATCTTTTATTGATTGTATTTTGTTGAAGAATACTCAGACCAACATCTTCTACGAACCTTTTCGAAACTTAATACTTCTACCAAATTCCCTCGTCCCATTTAGGTTAAAAGACAAATAAAATTTACAATTATCTGCCAGCTTGTATAACCACTCCCTTACCCGTAGCTATTGCCCAGTCCTTCGGGACGTGCACATATAAATGCTACAGAGCAAATTGCGCCGACTTCCAATTGCTCAACAGTAGCGTAACAGTCTTTACAAGCTCAAATGCACAAGGTACTATCAAGAGCAAGCAAGCTTAGCAAGAATCCGTTTCTTTTCGAAGAAAATTGTTCTATGTAATTGGTGAATTGTGTAATTTGTTTTTTATGGTCAATTTTTGCACAGTCCGTGGTAAAGGTTCACGATAGCATGGCCACTTTTGTTTTGTGTTCACGTTATTGCAATAACGATGCTAAATTGCCATTAAGCCATTCCAAACTACGACCTGGTGGTCACTTAAAATCTTCATCCTATATCGGATGTAAAAAGAGGCTTAACGAAGCCAATCGTCACATATACTCCCCGTCCTTTTGGGTTTTTTTTTATAGTGGACCATACCTGGGATCCTTCTGGTTACGGAGATATTGAAGGTCAAAGTTTCAACTTTCTTTGACTTTTCTTCACGAAAATAAGTTTCAATTGTAATAACTTAACTCGTACTACTCCTGTACCGTTGCACAATGTTTTGCGCGCTGCCGAAAGCAGCGACTTTCCTCACAAAAAAAAAGTCGTATCTCAGCAATAATTTTTACTCAATGTAACTTAGTTTGATATACAGCATGCGTTAAAAATGGCTATATGAGGGTTCTTTTTACTCCCTGTATGTAAGGAACTCACTTATGTTTAATTAAACTGCATAGATTATATTCCTAACATGAAAGGTCGCGTGAAAACTAATGACTGTAATAATATAATTATCAAAATCGATCTAATTTTAATAGGTAGGTAATACGGGCTGGTTTCCGCAACTCCACGTCAAAGCGCGTATTTTGCGTACGGGTAGGAAAAATCTGTTATTCGATCCACCCCAGCTCCTCAAAGAAGGCCAGCAACGCCTTGGTGTTACTGGCAATCTCGCGTAGGGTACCTGGGTTACCGAAGTACTTTGCCCTGTAAGTGGTGACCACCGGGCAGCTTAACAGCACGTGAGCTGCTGTCTCGTCGTCCTCCATGCAGGCTCTGCAGAGCGGACTGTCTGTGACTCCTATGACAAAGAGGTGTTTATTAAATGACCCATGGCCAGTTATAGCTGCAGTAACCGTACGCAGCTGCTGTTTAGTTAATCGGAGAACCTGTTTCGTGAGGCGGC
Source organism: Xanthia icteritia (assembly GCA_949128155.2). NCBI lineage: Eukaryota > Metazoa > Arthropoda > Insecta > Lepidoptera > Noctuidae > Xanthia > Xanthia icteritia. The sequence continues at coordinate 16,248,588 of OX421943.2, forward strand.
CATCGATTGAAGGCAGTGCCTCCTTAGCCTGCCTGCACTCACCTATCTAATTTTACTATTATTAAAACCTTTTATACCTAAAACCCTGCACTAATAGTTTACCACTAAACCAGACTGATATTATTCATAATTTATTCAACAACACTATAATTTTCTTAACACTTTCATAACCAAATGTCGGAGTGAGAAAGGTGTTAATTTATAGTACAATACTTCTAAATTAGCAGAGCGTAATGACGGTGGTAAATCATTTTTACTTCGCCTAGCGGCATTACGCCGAATTTATTACAACGAATGTCTGCTTTGCGCTGTTTTCTCGAATTAAGTAAATTATTTGCCTAATTGTTGTTTAATTTATAAGAAAGACGTTGTTTTCGTTGTGGTGTGTTTTTCGTCAACCGTTCGTTTACACCATGTTTTTCTGGTCATCCATATTTGAAATCTGTTTTCATTGTCTACGCACAATGTTCAAAAAGATTAGGTAAAGTTGACGGTAATTTATCTTTTGTACCTTTTACCTAGACATGTTTTGCCTAGCGTGCCTAACCTCTCTCAAATATATTGGGGTCGCCTTCTTGTCTAAGCAGATGGGACTAAATGTCAATTTAATATCAATATTTTACAAAGAGCAACTAGGATCTGACCCTTACGTCCCAATTACTGGACAATACCGATTTTCCGAGCAATTCAGCCCTTTAGACTTGTGCTTATGCTTTCGGGCATAGTAAATGATGGCACATTATTATGCTTATATTAAAATTGTTGTTAAAATTTTCACTGTTAAACAAAAACAAATCAACATTTATTTTCTTAATAAACCTACAATTTATTAAAAAAATAAAATATGGGAGGTTCGGCCAATTAGGCTGAAATGATACAAGCCTGTAACATGCTGATTGAAAGTCTATGTGGGTGTAAGGAATAGTATTGATCAATTTTACAGATATATCCATTTTCATAAAGTCAGAAAGAAGTTTTTTTGTTAAAGTTACTGTTCAAAAATTAACAAAAAATAATCACATCAATCACGTCAAGTTCCAATCAATATTGTATGGTTTAAAAACAATTTTACATCAATAGAAAGAAAAAAAAAGGTTTACTTGCCACTGAAATGCATGCAAAGAAAGGTAAGTTATCTCGAATAAAAGACATCAAAAGAAATCTATAATCACGAGCACAGAACAGAAATAGTCGGCAGCCGCACGTCGTGACTGTGACTAGATAAAAAAGGAAGCTTACATAATAAGGCTTAATTAGTCACCTGTATAAACAAACACCATACCCATAAATATCGTACCAATATCGTCAGCATCAGGATTAATGTTCGCAATCAACAGTCAATTACACGACAGAGCCTAATCACTGTATATTGGCACAAATGAGGCGATCCCTATGTGTACCAGTTTACCCCTAGCTAGTATTATTACTGGTAAATGGAGATAAAGTAAAGGGTAAATAGTTATGGTTTAGATAAAAGATGTGTATGCTGCGAGCAATTTTCACTGTTAGAGAATGAGTTTCCATTAGCATAAGAATAATCAGCTTATAATGTTCCAACCTGCTAGGATACAGGCCTCCTCGGTGAGAAGTGGGGCGTAATCCACCACGCGGGCCCAGTTAGTATATGTCACACGTCTTCGAATTTTCGGTTCTAGGACATGCTGGTTTCCTCACGATGTTTTCCTTCACCGTTTTGAGAGCAGTGGTGATGAAATAATTTACACAAAGTAAAGCGCCTGTCTGGGTTCGAACCCACGACCTACAACTCGTAAGTCACGGCCGTTACCACTGGGCCACCACTGCTCCTCCGAGTTTCCATTATTTGAAAGAAAAGCCAAAATTTGCAAGAATATCAGGACATAGAAACAAATGGCTAGTGTTCCAGAGGCTGTTCGTGTACTAAAACTATGCTAAGAAATAAGCTGACAAAACGACTGGCAATAAAGTTTTAATCAAGTTAAGCCAAGCTAGAAATGTCAGTCCACTGCGTATATTTAGAGGCCAAGGTAATAAGAGTACGCTTAGTAGTTGCTTTATTGTCTTGTCAATTACACACTAACTAAGCTTCTTGTACATTCTTTATTTTCACTTATTTTTTCAATAAACTCCGGAGACGACCAAATTTTTCAAAGAAATATTTTGGATGGGATTACTGCAAAATAATCATGGTTGCACAATGTGTGTTGACCTCAATTATTTATTTATTTATTTATAGATTAACTTATGCCATAGAAAATCACATAAACGTGGGGAACAGACACAACGCCTAATTTCTTATCGAAAAGCATGATACTTCCACTAAACTACATAACAACACTTATTTCTTCATGGAAGTAATTTCGTCGCAACATCCGAACTGTTAATGCCTATTATCATAAAGTTTCCTGACACAAACCGAGCCCCTCCAATTTCCTGTCTTCGATATCATAGGAAATCGAAATACCGACATCATCTTAACCACTACCCTTTGACATATCCTGTTAAATGTAATAAATAAGTGCCAATGATGGAATTTGAATATTTGGATAAATATAAACAAATTGCCAACATTTATCCTTGAATAGCCTTGGGAAAAGGCTACGCAGACTATGATAGACAAAGTTCATACCGTGTCTATTGTAATTTCAGTGATCGTATTATTAATATTCAAATTTGTGTATGATTATCCCAACTGTTTCACAGAAAGCGATATTAACATTGGTAAAACATTCCAACACAGTGAAACCTATACTTGTCAGGTAACCATAATCTTCACCTAAACTTCTAAACGATCAATTTACCCGAACCTCATACAACAAGACACTTCAATCCGAACTCAAGCAGTCTTTCTTTTCCGAAGCGAGCCGAGCTAAAAGCAGTATCGCCGGTAAGTGCATCTCTCAGCCACGTAGAGCTGTAACCGGTCGGTTTAAGAACTCAAACCGACTTGGAAGTGAGGGAATCAACCTAGTTCCGGAAATGGACGTAACGTAAGTAACCGCATAAGCAATACAAATTTGAAAAGCTTAAGAATATAGCTATGAATATAATAAAAAAACTATACATTACACTGAAAATGTATAGCCTAAATACTTATAAGAGACACATCTCATAATCTGCGTAGCCTTGTCCCAACTATGTTGGGGTCTGCTTCCAGTCTAACCAGATGCAGCTGAATAGTATTTTACATGAAGCGACTGCCTATCTGACCTCCACAACCCACTTACAGGGTAATACGATAAGACTGACTGTCAGACTTTCGGGCTTCTGACGACCCGCAACGATTGTCAAAGATACAAGAATGACAGCCGGGACCAACAGCTTAACGCGCTTTCTGAGGCACGGAGGAGTCTCGGTGTGTAAAGATGGTCACCCATCGACGGACCAACCGCGGCAAGCGTAACTTAATCCGATCGATCGACCCGTGCGGCTGTTATTACTTACCCACAAGCCCCACAAAAGAGATATGTGCTGGTAAAAAAGGAAGTGTTATCCATGTCGGATAAAGTGCCGCTACTTGCGGCATATTCGTAGCGCTTCCTCGTCCCGGCTAAAGTGCCGTAAGCATTACATTGTCACTGTCACTTGTTATTTTGTTTTTGAGGAAAGGCTGATGTTAATTTATTTCATCGACAGCCGGCTAAACTTAAGTGTAGCCATAAGCCCCTTGGCTTGGCAAATGAAAATGGTCTATCATTAATGTTGTACCTATTCGAATCGTCCTAATTGTCATATTGGAACGTAGCACTATGTCCGGACTGCTCTTTAATTTGCTGTCTCACTCTCTCGCTACCGATCAGCCATGTTGTAAAAACCTGTGGAAGTCTGTTGGAGATTAAATGCAACATAATTAATAGAAGTGCTTATCTTAGCATAATTATGTAACAGTATGGCGACGAGGAAAGAATAATAATTAGGTAATTATTAAATAGTGTAATCTCATTTAATGATTGTCTTAGTTTATGGTGGCGGAGACTAATTTAGGTACAAAGACATTAAAAACTCTGTAATCGTAGTCTACAGAACCTGTTATCGACTTCACAACTCTAACTATCCACGAAACATCTACCATCTTACCTATTTCTAAAAGCTAATGCCGATGTCCCAAAGAGAAAATCATTTATCAAAACCAAACATGAGAACGACATAATCCTGTAAATGGTACGGTCAATAAAGGTATATAGCAGAACAAATTATGATCATCTCTAACCCATTTAGAACAATGCCCAATTCGCTAAATTCTCTCCTAAAATAGACAAAGCAGTAAGCCCGAATCTAGCCATTACTGACTACATTGAATTCCCATCGAAAATGCGGTTAGAATTAGCCGTCGGTCGGTAAAACCCGGCGCGGGGTATTTGACAACGGTAAGCTTGCCCATTACGAACTCATTGGTCGGACGACGTCAAATCCCCATGGGATTTCTGTTGGACAATGACATGTAACTTTGTAATAGTAATGTATTTCAATCAACACTTTGACATATAAACTACTTATGTAATCAGTGCCACTAAATCAGTGCCCCGGTGTTCAATTAAGGATGACGTCAATGTTTGTGTAATTTGTCACTGTCAGTGACTGTGACACGATAAGTGTCGTGAATGACGTGACGTGACTCTTATCTCTTGTTACGTTAGTGACTAGGTCAAGAGGACAGTAGTCAGTAGGTACTCATAACATTACACCTAGTATCCAGAGGTGTTAAGACCACCCACATTTCTCCACTTATGTTTACCTAATTCTTGGTAAAAATATATACACTCACTGTCATACTCTTCAAACTATAAAACAGGGATTTTTAATTGCCATTTTTACCAATTCTGAGCATTAAACTCGTATCAAAGGATTGCAATAACAACAAACCGAAACGAATTTATGACAAAAAAAGTCAGGAAATGAAAATGCAAAGCTGTTAAAGCTATTCATCATTTCCACGTAATCTACTTTTGACTGATGCGGTATTGTTCGATTCGTTAATCTATAGAGTGGAAAATGAATTTTAGCTTGGTGTTGCAAAAATACGATAAATGTTAAGCAGGGGAGAACGAAGAGACTAATTTATTTGTATACGTCGCCGTCGTGATGGCACAGGCATGATGTTGTGGATTCAAGTCCTGGCAAATTCCAATGCGACATTTTCAATTCATATATACTTTCTGAGTTTATCTTGGACATTACTAACATCGGTGAAGGAAAAACATCGTGAAGAAACCTGGACTTATAGTTAATGTATACCTGAAATCGCTAACCCGTCTTGACCAAGCGTGGTGTTCAATGCTTTTGCCTTCTCTGTATGAGAAGAGAAAAGGAATTTTCCCTGCAGTGGGACAATAATAGGCTGGTATTATTGTCTTCTTCTTTTCGTGTTATTGACCTGGTGTCAGAGTTTTAAAGCCGCCCATGGGCCTCTGACTTGGCTTCAAATGCTGTCGAGAAATATCTCTCAAGCATGCCGTTTTCTCACGATGTTCTCCTTCACCGTTTTTAAAGCAAGTGATATTATTAATACAATACGCACATGAATCCGAAAAGTCAGAGATGCGTGCCTTGGGTTTGGATAATGTAGTTTAATTAATAATTTTGCAATGTGTTCTATAGTTAAACTTCAGATTTTCCATACATATTTTGAGGTTTAACTTTAGCATAACTTTACTCCGCGTTTATTAATAACGGGGTAGATGTTTTGCTAGCATGTCTGCCAGTATAGTAGGCCAGTCGACCCATATTCACGATTTTTTGGGATGTTGTTAGGCAGTTGGAGGGCTTCATCTCTCGGAAGAATATTTGAATTCTTTGGAAAAATAGTCAATGTTTCGCAGGTCTTTTGAAGCTGCAAACTTTGTTTTAACTATTGGTATCTATCCTAACAACATCCTGTAATAAAACTGCTACACCGCAGCACGGGCACTTATCAATCTGATACTACAATATAACAACCTTACCTTACCATATTAACAATACCTTTGATGTACCGTAACCAATGACCTTTACCTTCGGTGCAACATTATTACCATTAGCTTTAAACCATACCACAACATTTACCAAAAATATCATAGACCTTGATAGGTTATCGCGTGAAAGTCACGGACGCGCAACCGATCAAGAAGGTTTTCAAAATCGATCACCCGCCATTACCTTCCACTGACAGCTGTTCCAAAGAGAATCCCACGAATTGAGTCGTTTCGGTGTTGCCAGCACAATTAGTCAATTACAAATAATCGAATACAAAATACAGTAATCCTTGATTACAATAAATTGCGTCAAATAGTTCAATTATAAATCAAAACCTAACAATCTAAAAAAAACAATACAGTGCAATTTTTTGCGACCTACGATGTGATAAATGTCTGGCGTATATATCTATCGTAGTGCTTACTGCCGTTGTTATTCATTTGGCATATGTATAATCTGGATTTGGTCGCGTCTCGCCAAAAGCAATAACATTGAACTTGCCTGGGAATTGAACGCGATATCTGCGTGTCACTGATTAAATACGCACTAAATAGGATACACGTATTATCCCACCCACTTATACATCCTGTGCGTGTTTCTAAACTTTTAAATACACCATTATATTTAACATTAAAAGCAAAAACTTGGATGGATTTTGAATTTTTACAAACGTCAAACGACCGACATCCTTTTTTTACTCGTCTAAATTTATCTTGTCATTGAAATGCCAGTGATTGACATATTAAATATCGAATATTTGTTCAAGCAGTATTTAATACTATTATTGAAAAAAAAAACTACTTAATGTATTTATAATTATTATACTGACAACAATCGTGTTTTTCGGCTAGGATTTTCAAGATGCTTTTGGAGCTAGTCCGCGATTAAAGATGCGGTCTTTTTTTCCTTATTAAATAATGTCGTAGGTTTATAGGTAATTGTAGATTTTATTTATATCTTGTTCGTTTTCAGGGTTTGGTACTTGTTGATAGGCCTACACTGTCTACATATTAACACTGTATTTTGAAAACATTGTAAATACCATTTACTTTTAAAAGAGTAACCGTGGATATTCTTGCCGACTTTTCTATATAGGAAACGAGGAGGATCAACGTAGGAACATATTTCAATGGAACTGCTTTTGATTTGAAAGTTATAAAAATACTGATGAAACACTACTAAAAAAATCGTAACATCGATAGTATCAAAACTTAAAGATCATACTACCCCATCACTAAACCAAAGTTATATTGTTTACATCTTTGGCAAATTTTAAAACGCCGGACCTTAGAGTTGAGTTACAAAAGTTATCTCCTACATATAACACTATCCCACTCCCTCGATTGTCAGCACCCAAACTACGCTTCCCAAATCTAATTTATCTGTTAGTGAGGTACTAATATGTCAAAGTTACACTTCTCCAAGAAAACAAGTCTAAAAGTTAATACGCAAATAGATTTACAGCCCATTAACATACAGTTTAATCTGTACTTCATACTACAGCTACATCGTACAATACGCCTCATCAATCATATTCCGCACATCAAATACAAATTTAAACCTAAACGGTGTATAAATAAGGTTCATTTCCTTTATGGTGGAACAATTTACCTCTAAATAACATGCATTTCACACAAATTTCATATTAGCTCATTGTGACACAAAATAGTCATTATTCATGCAGATTTGTGTCCAATGTATATGTTTAAGCTATTCTGTTTATGTTTTATAGCCGAAATAAAATATTATATTTGGTTTCATTACTTTTCGGTACTTAGAATTTTAGCTTCATCATGAGTCTTGCAAGGTTCTGTGGAGAGTTCACTTTTGTCGAAATATTTCTCTATTAGGACATAAAAAGAGAGACGTTGTAGAGTCTGTTTCAATAATACGTTGACAAGTGTAAACTAACTGCTAAAAGCCTCGAAAATAATAACTGCATCTTAACGTTGAACTTTATTTCGATGGCTATTATAAAGTGTGTCTCATCTGACGGCCAAATCAATGAAAATAAAAAAGCTTTATTAAAAATTCTTTGATTTATTTACAATAAACAAATTCTAACATAAGTCACGTTCTTCACAAATCGGATAAAGAGAAACGGAAAATAATTACATTGAATATGCAAAAAACTTGTAAGAAAAATTACGGAACGTCAAACAAATCAGATTTTATAGAAATGAAAACAGACATTTTAAAATAAACGAATTCAGCAAGCAGTGTAGATATTGTTGTAGTTTACCTTCATGGCAAGAATCACGGTGTGGTTTGTCTGTTTTACATATAATTAATTAGCTTCATACAATTATCTGTCGAATTGTTCTGGTTTATTTTATTCTTCCCAAACATTAAGGTCGTCTTTGAACTAGATATTTTTTCATTGTTTCTGTCTTGGGTATCTTTAACATCTTTAACGGTCCGATTATCTTTGCTATTTTTTGCTACATCCCATTCCAAATCAGTATCGAATTATTCCTATTTGATAATTGTCATGTCATTGACATTGCCTCATAAATATAAGCCATTATCAGACGGCTTTCAATTATCACAAGAGTGTAATTGACCAAGCCACAGAAACAAAACCAATGAAAAATACTTTACCATGTTATACATTTTACGACATCACGTGCCCCACAAACGAGAATTTCATCACAACCTTATCAAAACACAACAGAATCGTAATGTGTTTCACAAAACCTCATTTAATTGTTCCCGTTAATACGAGGTCTCGTAAAGTCGTCTTTTGTTAATGAACCTGATCTCTGCCGGCTGTCTGCGTTAAGAATAGAAGTTGTTTACCACATCGTCCATTGTATACGTTGAGCGTTACTCTCATCTGTCGGAGATGGGTCTTAAATTTATCAGGTGCTAATATGCTTATGAATTGTGGAGATGGAGTAAGGTGAGAGAATGAATGAATAAAAATTCGTTGAAAAATCTGAGGTGAGATGAAGTGGTCGTGAGAATTTTTGGGAAAATTCCGGATACATTTTATCAGGCACATCGCAATCTTTCATGGAAAGATCATTGAAATGTGTAAAAAGGTACAAAATGTTCAAAAGATTACGATATTTTAGATAAACTAAACAATTCAGCATTCACTGGTTATTTTATGACGGTAAAGAAACAAAGGCATATTTCAGAAACTTCTGCGAAGATGACGTCATTCAGACATAATATACTTCCGAACTTCAACGCCAATAAACACAGCTCGACACGACTTTGGCATAGAATCGGTAATCGCAGATATAGCACTGAATTATTACCAGAATCGTTAGTATTTCGTCTCCACACATTTCGCTGTTCGTTATAAAGTCTTTAAAATCGGCGCGTCGACTGACTATTACTGATATGCATTTACGCGCAGTGTATTCCGGGCTCCCGAAACAAAAGGTGTTCAATGCGTAGTGTTGTGCGAAAACAACACAATATAGCTTCTAAAACCAACAAAATAAAGTGCAAATCAAAATGTCGGTGAATATTGATATGGAGAACTTTTCTGCGAAGAAGAATCTGAGGCGTCGTACTTTGAACACTATCAAATCGGCTGTGACGGCGCTCAAACAAATCGCTAGTGAGTGCTCCCAAATTCTATTATTTGGTGTTCAACACTTTTGTAAATCCAATAATATTTTTCTCGCAATGTCGCTTTTTTCAGAAGTATTTATATAAAAGCGAGCAATATTTAAACGAGCGATTCGATTGATTGCTCAAATCGTTATCTTGACTTCTTTTATTTATTATCCTACTATAATAATTACTGAATAGATATTCACGTAACGTACTGGCTGTATAATATTGTTATCAGTGAATATCAATGCCGCCTCATCAATATTTATGAACTTAATTATCATAGTGTGAAATGTTGTGAATGTTTTACTTACATAAGTTATTATTTTAAAGTTATTTTATGATGAAAACATACTTTGATTGACTCCTTCGTTGCCCAGCAAATTCATTATTCAACATTTTCACAACTTTATAAGTATTTATTCAGCGCCTGGTAGTCGGAACCTATTATTTTTCCTTGACGATTATTCAAATTCTAATAACACAAATTCAATATTTACATATCGTGATAACTTCGGAGGGTGAAAATAAACTCGGGAGACCATTAGAGTCGCGGATTACTTTTCATAACACTTCATAAAGTGTGCGGTAACAATTCGTCGAGTATTTGCGAAACGTCAGCTTCTATAATGAAGATGTCATTCAGGGGTTCAGAAAACCCATTGTGTTTGTCATCTCGCGCCCAAACAGTCTCGTCACTCTCCGAGAAACTCTCAAGCGCCTTGTTTGTCAGAACCAGCGATTGTTTGTTGCAGACAGAAAACACTTTACAATTCGTTACGTTTTATCTTCCAATCTTTTGTTACACCTGTGTTTTGGTAACTAGGGCAATCTTGACGTTTATAAATGAACCGCAGCTTACCATTGTCTCTTCACATTGATTTGATGTTACACAGACCGATTCTGATGAAATATGGAATGAATTTGCATGAATAAACCTTGTTTGCTAAAAGCTTCCTTCGAATGCTGATGCATAATTTAATAAAGACCTTATCCTCGGATACTGCCAGATGGGCATGACATGTAACACGGCAAATCATACCGAATTTATAATTTGGAAAACTTGGAACCTAGTTACAGCTGTCGCGAATGGAGTTTTAAGTAATCACAAGTGTGTAAACTGAGTTGAGATTTAGCTACCCGCAAACTTTGTTTGGAAAATACTGGCGCCCACCGCGGGACTGCAGAGATTAAATTATAAACACGCGTACAAGCTTAAATTACATAAATATTCATGTGTATTCCGTTACTTTTGCGACATATGTTTGTACATAAGAGCTGAAAAACATTTTGAAATTAGACAAGGTTTAAAATGTTCCGGAACCATCCATCGCTTTAAATTCAAAGTTGTTTGTTTCTTAAACATAGTTTCAACTTAAACTACCTACACAAAGAGACAGGGCAATACATATCTGATTATTGTTATCGACTTATCATGAATTCGTTAACAACTGTAATTATATCAGTTGTTACCGAAATCTATTGAAACACTTATAAACATGTTCGAAAATAAAATTCATTAAATAATTAAATAACCAAAGTACTAAGTGACCATTTCCTCAAACTCCCTTTTTTTACATTTACGATCTACTGCAAAACTTTTCAAGTAAGTACTTATAAAAAATTATCGCCCTATCCAATCTTTCTTTTACTTTAAAAGCGTCTGTTCACTTTCACACTCTACATCTTTTTTATAAATACTTCATCTAACTTTCGTATTTTCAACTCAATAATGATCGTTGAAGCTCGTAAATAGCCCGAAGTTTCCCCATTTCCCACCAATACGGATCGAGGCGTGCCTTTATTTGGCGCGTTTCCTGACCACGGTCTTTTCAATGTGGAGGTCAAACTTATTACCTTAGGTCGATCATTCACTGCTATCTGTTATCTATTGTAAGGTACTATTGCAGAGACAAAAATTAAAGATATTCTTTTAAAAAAATTGTACAACGGCACACAAAAGTAAAATAAGATGCAAGTCTCAGCTCCATTTTCATGAGTATTTTCTTTTATTCTTGCTTGATCGTTTTCAACAATAAATGCTGATATTCCTACGCTCCTGACACGTTTCAGAATCTAAAAAAAAGAAATGAAAAACTATTCAGACTCAGCGTTTTAAAATCGACAATGTTCAAATAAAAGAAAAGTTGCAAAATAAGCAAATCAATATCGTGTCGAAGACAAATATAAGAGGTCTTTTATTTCGAGCTACTACAGGGTCTTATACATCTGCTTGATTTTGACTCACTTCTTCCCCTGAGGGTCAGTAGAAACTTCAGAACGCCACCTGGTACGATCCTTACATACACCTTTTGCTTCGTTTACGATTTTCATTTGTTTTTGTATAATATCACATTACTTCATCTACTACCCGTACTTGAAAGCTAGGGACTTGTAAAATGTTTTCCTAACTGAACATTGATTATTTCAAAATTCGCTCGCATGGCGCTAACACAATACTCTTGCAAAATTAACACCCACGAAACAACATTGTTGAAGTATACCTACTATATTATTTTACTACAAAGTTCCTGCTAGGGGCACTGTTCAGTGTTCCAATCGCTATTCAGCAGGTCAACGTATTTTCAGCACTAAAATTGTGAATCATTATCGCTTTATGGCGCAGTGAAATGGTGGATTAACTCACATTCATGCATAAATGCAGTCGATCGTAATTAGGTAACCGTAAAATTGGGTGTTACGAAAACCATTTTGCGTGGTTGAATCATGGGAATTTCCCTATAGAAAAGCGTACAATTAAGTATTTGAATTTGAATATGTGCAGCTGCGATTACATAAATGTAGTCAAATGAATCATACTATTATTTAAAAACAATCCTTGGTACTTTCTATCTATATGTGGTTGTAGTCCTAAATACTTTCGTTTTATTAACGCTTACTGAAAACACTAATTTTCAAGGCCAATGCATTAAAATGTAAGCACCAGTCTTGAGTCATTGAGTAATTTTCTCTCTCTGGGTTAATTGTTCTTAAAGTCTTGGTAGAATTACTAGTCTACCAAGACCACAATTTCTCAATGACTCAAGACTGGTTCTTAAAACTTAATGAATTTGCCTTGAAAATTAAAATGTTCTGTGTGTCTTGGTAGAAAGAGGTACTAGTTAGTACAGTCGGTAAAAAAATAAACAATATTCAAGACGCCAATCATTATAATGAAACACTTGACCCAATTTCCTTAAATCGACTCCAATAAAGAATTCTTTTAAAATAATAAGTGTCTTTGCTCCCAATACATACAATTTGTAAGCAAAGCAAAAATCCGACCGGAGCACCGACAGAATTTAAATGACTGAAAGCCTGTTCGAGAGGATTACAGTGCTCTATAAAAGGAACGACTTTCGCTACAAGCGGAGTCCGGAGGACTCCTCGGGAAGTATTCGACTTTCAACCCTTAATACGATCCTAAAATATTTTCATTTACACTGAATAAAAATTTATTTCCATCCAACTGAATTTAAATATTTCTGTGCTTTATCTTAATTGTGTTTCTGTCTGACGTTTTTTTATCGGTGGTCTATTCTTTTGAAACAATGTTGCGGGCGAGGCGTCCAGTTTTTCGTGAAGCGATTGAAAAAAATGTTCAAAAAATCTACCGCTATTTCGCATTATGCAGTCTAAATACTAGGAAATATTGATGTCCAAGGGCTAATAGTTTTCAGGTTTTCGGACTACTGACAAGCCTTCATGAATGGCACAGGATATTCTGAACAGCAGTATTTTTGAGCTTTTCAATTCCGAGGCACAGAAGTATGCTGTAGGACAATGTTCGGTAAACCGCGGCTCGCGAGCCGCAAGCGGCTCTTTAGCCTATAGAATGCGGCTCTGTACAAATGTCCATGAGTGCGAGCGTAGATACGCGTGGAGGTCGGAGTTTCGGTCAATAAGCCGGATAAGCTAGTTTTTTCAAAATTCAAACTATATTTCAACGATTTATTTCCGAAGTATTTTCACCAAAAATTTAGAGGACATCGAAAATTAATAATTTACTTTACTTTTCAAAGTTTTCCGAGGTTAACTTGTTAATAAGTAAGATGCCTTCATCATATTATTATCAGCCAATGATGATGATGGTGATAAAGGCATCCTGCTTCTTAGCAAGTTAATTTTAGGAGGCGTTGTGGAGTGAAAGATGATGGGAGTTTTAAGGATTAAGAAAAGTGTATTGAGACAATTTGAACACACATAAAGGATTGGCTCTCATAAGAAATCTTAGTCGTTATAGTATTGATATTTGGCTCTATTGACTAATGAGTTTGCCGACTACTGGAGGATGAAGGTGATATTGAATCTCAAGAATTTCAGCATAACCGCACAGAGGGCTCCTACTTATTTAAAACGTTGCTGTGCCCGGCAGGGTCCATAATTGTTTCTATTTATTAATACCTACCACCTGTATGCGTAAATTATGGATTGCAATAAAGATTAATTGAATAATAATTGAATAATTAAAAGATAAGTACTACCATATTACCACACAGTTCAGTCTGTCAGTTACTATTTAAGTATTCGCGCAAACAACATTTCGTGCAGTGCATTCGTGCATGAATATTCTAACATTCTCAGCTACATTATTATACCTGACTTGGTCAAGATAATGGAGTGGCTCACGTTTCTTTTCTACACTACTTTATAGTAGATACGAAGCTTAGAATTTGTTGGCGCCAAGTGAACTTTCGTATAATTGCAAGACAAACACATTAACCACTAACCAAGTTTACAACGTACGAGAAAGATTTCATTGTTTTACTCCACCGTTAATTTGACAATTCCAGAGTATAGTGTACCTAGATACAAAAAAAATATGCATGTACACTCTCGGACTCCTAAATCGAGCCACGGTACATTTCCATTTTAGGTATAAAAGCCTTCGAAGGAGGAGGCAGAACGCGTGAGGGAGAGGCAAATTTCGCGCCCTCACGCCCCTAGCCGCCGCAGGAGACGCCCCGGGCGTCGGGAATCGCAGGCCGATTCCCGGCCACCGTAGGCGCGGGCTTGCGGACGGTGAGCAATGGGTAGCTCACCGTCCGATAATTCCACCCGCTGCTAGGGACTGACAGCTCACTCCGTGCTCACTTCACCTAAGTTTTCACGGTGAGATGGTTACAGAATAGCACTGCAGGCCCGGGTCGACGGCGCGTTGTGTTCCACGCGCGCCTCAAAGAGATGTCAGCAGAAGTGAAGGGGTCCGTTAGGACCGATGCCTGCCGGGGTTGCGGGAAAGTCCGAAAGGGATACCGTGGCCCCTGGCAACGTACAGGCAACGGAAGGAACACGGGTGGGTTTTAGTCAGTAAGAGTCTGACACGCCCTCCCGCTCCACCCAGAGCGGGAGAAGTTATTTGACAATTTCCCACCCAAAAAAAAAAAAAAAAGGTATAAAAGCCTTAAACACCTAAATAATGATTTGTGAAAGAAGAACACGTCTTAATACAGTTTTGAAGCCGACAAACTGGCCAAAATTTTGTTGTAATCAATGTTTCAAATTTGAGTTCACGACCATTTAAAAAGTTGTAGACCTTTTTAAAAAATAATGCAGAGTGGCTCGATTAAAAGGTACCATTCCGTACCCGGCCGTAAGTGTCGCGGCGTTATGTCGCTGCAGTCATGATTCCTAACCCGACCGCAGGCGGCAGCGACATGACGCCGCGACACGTCACCTGCAGTTGCCGCCTGCGGTCGGGTACTGAATGGTACCTTAAGGAGACCGGGATTATTCATCAGTACCGTACATGGCGTACACGGTTTCATAACTCTACCAAAGCAAGATACCTATCGTACTTCTGTTATGTAAAGTTCCCTTCAAACCTCACTCAAGTGACCGTACACAATTCGAAAGCGATCTCACTTTATTTTAAAGTAAATCAACGTGATTGACAACTCAACATTCAATTTCAATGATGTTTAAAAAGTCTACCTAGTTTTGATACACTGCCTGTTAGATTAGCATCCCCGATCTAGTTCGTGGATAACATAAATCTATGGTACTATCTTTGAAGGATAAGTCGTTAAACGTAAATTATACGAAACGTACGTTACGTGAAAGACATAAAACCCTAAAAGAAAAAACATATTTTCTTACTCTCAGTATTATTATAATTGAGCGTCTTGTTCGCAAATAATGGGACTTGTTCGCGTATGCTTTAGTTTTTATATACGACTCCCTATTTCGTATTCTAAGAATATGTACCTAAATAAACTGTGTCATTTCAGCTGTTTGGCAAGGTTGAAAAGAAACCGAATTCTCTCAGTATCAAAGTCAAGGTCAAATCATTTATTTCAAATAGACCCTTTTAAGGCACTTTTGAACATCAAAATTTACAAAAAAAAAAAAAAAGATTCTAGTCGCCCCTTCCAAAAGGTAGTTTTCGCATGGAGAAGAATGGGCAAGAAACTCCACCGTTACTCTTTTGAAATGTTTTACAATATTTTGTATAAGTACGTTAGTTATATAATTATATGTGAGGACGATGCACCTAGAATAAAATTACTATACCACAATAAGTAAAAAGAATTAAGAATTAAAAATGAAGCAACAACAGATAAAATCAATTACGTGATAGATGCATGGTGCTCACATATTTACAAACATTGTAAAAGAAGACGATATTCCTAAAATTTTACAATTAATAAAAAATCTGTCATCATCAGTCTAAAAATGTTGGTAGGTACACTCTTTTTCATGATCCGCCAATAATTATCAGGGTAATAATAATAGTGTCGTAATCTTGTGATAGCGTGATTATCGTTATTAACAAACTAACTAAAAGGCATACCGTTCCTCTTGATAATCATTTGATCGCCCATATTCGGCAAAGAGTCTTCTGTTGGGACTAGACTGCCAGTTTGCATATAAGTACGCAAAGTCCTATACTTTAAAGCCCTTTTATTGTAACGAGCAACTAAAATCGCTAACTTCACCAAACACAAACTATTTTTGCTCTAAATATATTCTAGAACACGCAACTTTGACCTCGTACGAGTAAAAATTAAAATTCACAAAAGCCCGCTTACATTCACGTTCGCATGTTTCTTTTTGGCTAGTTTTTAATCTAACATCCTATCCTATCCAATGCGAGTAGAGAAACACGTCACAGTTTCATCCGCGAACTTGTAGCCAACCAATTAAAAACCAGACGAGCTCGTTCGAGGACACTCGGGGCCAATTTTCGGACGCCTACCAGCCTAGAACTTATTTTTTCGCTTTTACACGGTTCCATGGACAACCATTTCAACTACGGATGAATGAAACTTGACGTTAGGAATTTGAAGCTATTTTCGGCTTGACCGCTTTAAAAACCTTTAACGAGCCACTGATGCGGTGTAATGGGTTTCAGTGGTAGGCTAGACGATCAAAGCCTACCACTAGTTTGAATCCAAACTTTTTCTGTGAAAAACTCTTTCATGTCTTTCTATTTTTTATGCCTAATATTTTATAATTCTGTTTTCGAATTTTTCCTTTTCTGTTCCATAAAAAACAAACAGTAGTACTCAAGATCTCGTGTAACTACATAATTACAGAGTTCACACAGAATTAATTGCTCGGCCTTCCTCCACGCTGAAGGATTAGCCTCCGTTGCGTGTTCGCAAATAACAAATCAGACGCACCTTTACACAAGCTACCTCGCGGATAACAGGAGGGAGAAGGGCCTCCATTAATTTTCATCCGCTTTACTTAAATCACCTCGAATTAGGGATTATTTAGGCGTTTATTGCTTACAACTGCTTCGAGAGAATCGATTCGAGCCATGTTGCCGACTTTAGATAGATTTAATTTGGCACACAAAAACGCTGACCAAATTGGCTTTCGACTTGATTGGTCAAACGTTATTACCTATTATGTTTAGTCGGTACAAGATTAGGGATAGGTTTCTTCTACGTTGCACAGCTAAAGGAAAACTCCTTTGATCTCGAGTATCTGCAAGTTACAGCAAATGGAGCACCACAGGGGAAGCAGTGAACTGTAGGCTTATATTTTCCTCTGAATCTACATCATAATTTTGCTTCTGTTGACGTTTGTCGCTGTTTCAAAGAAAATGCGCATAATACTCTGTTTTTGCCGACTGTAGGCTACTAATCCTTTAAATCTTCTTCGTTACAATTGGGTATGTAATAACCGGGGCAAAAACATCTAACGAAAACGCATTGAACAAAATATATTATCTATCTAATGATTGATACTTAGCATTCTAAACACACGTCTCTAAAGCAACCATAGAACATCCCAAACATACGAGTAACAACAATAACACAAACAGCAATCAAAACGGACATGCAGTCAGCCGCAAACCGATCAAATATACAGATCTCAACTGATTTCCATTCTGCATAATCGAAGGAGACAGGAATGGATGGCGGAATATATCAGACCGGATGACACTGCATTTTACAAGTATCAGAGAACCGATGACGTATCATCCTTGTATAATATATGAGCCTGTTGAATTTCTCACGAAGACCTCGGCAAGAAGAGACTTGGAACAAGTCATAAAGACTCTCATGAAAAGTAATATAATTTTTCGGATACGCTTCGAAGTGATATGCTGTTTTATTGGCACTTAACTTGATTTCGCTTGTCATATTGGTTAAGTGATTGTGAGCAGTCATATTTAGCACGGAATTTGATGCTCAGACCAAGCACTCTTAAATCGTTGGTTTTTTATCTTATTTTCCATGCTTCCTTCTCACCTAAATTAAAAGCTGGATGACCCAATTTTGGGTCTGCCCGTCCATTTGGTAGACGACCTAAATAGTGCAATGAAACTTCCGTTTTCCATGAATACGTTGCACGAATGGGACATAAGACAATGACTGTCAACGGATTCGATTCCCGAAACTAGGCCGATAATTGTAAAGCCTTTAGATTTGTTCCGAGTCTGGCTGTTCGGCATATGACGTGAGGAGGAATCTAGATTAGGTATGTCTAGTTACTAGCTGTTGCCTGCGACTTCGTCTATGTATATTTTGTATTTCATCATTTTTTTATACAAAAATTCAGGATGAAAACTAGACTATGTCCTTCTCCAGGTTCTGGCTCTCAAAGGTTCTGAAATCTATTAAATTACATAACGATCGGTTCAGTGGTTTTAGCGTGAAAAGCCTAAAAAAAGACAGACATAATTAATTACGCATTTCTAATATTATCACAGTATACATATGGATGAAACTGTACTGCATTATGTCTAAAATGGCATAGAATAGCAACAAAATTTCCTGGCCTCATTTGTTTTTAAGTACACGTTTGCCGAAAATTCTTTCGTTGCTCGTCCGCATTTTGTAAGGAGAAAAGAAAAAGCTTAAAAAATGCACTGTTCGTTTGTTCTTACCTTTGTTTTTTCGAAGATGAAAGAGTTTACTTGGCTGTTTCTTCAAAGAATATTCATTCTTGAAGTTGTATATTTTTGGTCTAAAATTACCAAAAAATAACACCAGAAATCGTGTGACCCATTTTAAGAATGATAACAACCTGTATCCCAACACTTTTAAAATAATGATATAACCATGTTTTTTCATAAGTCACTCTCTAAAATGGGTACCAAAAAAAACAACCTTATCGTAATACGAATTTTCTATCATTTTCCCCGCCACCCGTTTTTCATGGGTAATTACCCCCGTGAGCAAGATGACGTCATGCGTGATTGATAACATCCCCTGATTAATATTTTATGTAATCTAATAAAATACATTTCTTAGACATATGAGCCTTTTTGCGTTGGATAAAGATTGCGGTGGAAAAGCGAAAACCTTTGACGTAATTGATTCTTTTTATGTTTTTTATTGACTTTTTTTAGATCCATTAATCATTGGCATTATTGTGCGGTTCGGATCTACGTGGCATGAATTAACCTTTAGAAGGCGGATTCAATTACTTTATTGCAAACAACTTTTATTATATGAAAAATAAGACAATCCTTAAATGAACTTAAACTCTTTAATAGACAGTTTTTTGGGTATCCGAATAATACATAACACATTTAGTTTAATAAAAACTGTAACCCAAGTACGGGGACGACTACAAAATTATAATGACATGCGACAACGGCTTTTCCGTGACCATTTTTGTATCTATACAGCTATGTCTTGATTTCTGTCTGAAATATTTTCTCCCCTCGACCGTTGCTCGACGATGCGCCAGCCCGCGTCAATGCTGAGCCAGTAGCTTTAAACTCCCCGACTAATAATAATAATTTATATTTGATCCAGCCTGTCCCATCTTGCTGTCCTCCCCCCAGCGACGCCCTAAGCCGAGGTTCGTACCCCACAGGGGGTGCCCTTAGCGAGCGCTCGCCTAGTTTACAATTAGAATAGTTTTTGCCCCTGGCTGGAGGCTTTGAGTGTAGAAGCTTAAGGCAGCCACAGGAAAGTCCGGTTAAGCCGCTACAACCCTCTTCTGAGATCAACTGCGAGATGCCCTAGTCGAAAACAAAAGAAAAAAAAAAACTTCTTTTTTACTTTTTAGATCACTTTTATTTTCCCGTAGTCGGGTTACAGTTTTTTTATTTTTTATTATTATTATTATTTTATACTTTTCCGTTTTAACGCTAGATTAACGTTACGACAATCTAAATAAGAGTGCTACATTAAGTCAGTAATTAACCTATTTTATTTAAATTCAAATAACAGTGCACCTAGTGCCTTGAACGAAACCATAGCGCGATTTATTTCGACGTCAACACCATTTATCGAGCTTCGAAGACATTTTTTTTTTTATACTTGTTTTTATTGTTAAGAGTGGCATTACAAATCGTTACTATTTATTAAGATTTGACTAACTGCGCGTTGGTATCATCTCGCGCCGTACGTAGCGCAGTCTCACTTTTTGCTAGTTTTTATCAATAAACATATTTATTTACTTTGGAAATGATATATATACATATTTTTAATGAGCTCGTCAATACCTTTCTTTTGATGTTTAGGCGCTACGGTGGAACACACGTAAAAGCAAACATTCATACATAGACTGCTTAAATCATAACCCTTTCTATTGGTTTTGCCGTAGTCGGGTAAAAAGTTGTTGATTATAAACGCAGAATTAATTAGAACGTTCGCCTACTAGAAGCCGTTGGTTTGTAAGCGCTCAATTATTTTAACAATTATATTTATTGTCGTTTCGAGTGTATTTTTCTTTGTTTTTTTTTTATTTGCCTTATGAACCCCACCGGTTCATAAAGCATCTGACAAAGTTTATCAAATGAAAATCAAAGGACATGAGTTTAAAACTGAATCGATTTTATACGCGCCAGAACTTAAGGAAGGAGGTAAGGTCTTAAAATTGGCCAATTTGATATTGAACGATGCTCGATCGACGCGATATTGTTGCATAAATTACAACACCTAACTAGTTTCTCTCAAATTAAATTACACTTCGCTGTTGATGCAAAATGGATATTTATGGAAAAACTAATTTAACATTTTCCATTAGGGAATTCTCCGTAGCAGCCTGGAGTTGGGATTCGTGCCCGGTTAACTGTTTAACGTCTAAGTCCGTTTGAAGGAACTTCGGCGACTACTACTCGACTCAAGTCGTCTGTCCACTGCACTGTGAACGAGACATCAACGAGAACGAGATGGCGACGCCAAAGTAGCGACAGTATAATATATTTATATAAAGCCACGTCATCTCGTTTCTCATAAAACAGTGTCAAGCCGCAGAAACGCCTTCCAAATGGTATTTCTAGCATATTTGAGTGAATTTGGAGGCTCCTCAGATATGGGTCGAGGATTTTTGTGACGTGTTCAGAAGAAATTACATTTTTTAAATCCGATCTTATTAAACCTATACCCATAAGCATGTTGCGTGCTGCTTTTGTGGCGGCATCTACATCGCCACATGCAAACTACGCATCAAAGACTTCATACAAAATCCTGACGTGACAAAAATGCTGCATCCCGCAATTATAGTGTACCGCGCGAACGACATATATAAGACTATCCGACATCAATCGTTGGGCAGTCTGGCCCGCCAGACACAACCCGTCTGGCTGTAGGATCCTCCCTTATCAATAGAGGATGAGTGAACTTTACGCCCTGTTCGTCATACCTCTAAACTTTAATCAATGATAAAGTAGGTTTCGAGGTACCTTGAGTTTGGCAGATGATTCCTCATCCCCACTAAGGTAAACTCTCGAGTTGAAGACATTTATGTATGTTTTAGTCTGTCAATTTCACTGATGACTGACATGACTTAGAATATGGGTGTTAAGAATGAGGTGACGGATGAATTTTCCATACAAATGTAATATCTAAATAATTTGAGCATATTTATACCATATTATGTTAATATTCGGATTAAGACAGTATTTATCAAGGCCCCTACATCTTTGTTTTTTCAAAAAACTTACCTAAAATGAAGTTTAAGAGAATTGAATTGCGCACATTTTTACAGTGTAAATAACATGTTTTCATATTATTTTTTCATCATTTTTGGTATTACGACACACATCCAAATTTATCATAAATTTTCGATAGCTAGTAGTGCTATCGCGTCAGGCAATAATTGTCAATGTGTGCGTGGTCGTACTGCTCACTGTAGGTGTATATCGCTCCGACAAGCACTCACATTAGCGCAACGTGCTTGGTTGGAATTCGGGGTATTTTTTGTCAATATACGAGTAGACTATTAGATACTTTTCTGTGCTGTACGTGCGTACTTATATGTTTGCTAAATTGTATTGTAATATTTCTGACACTATTGACATATTTTATTTTTATTGGAACGGGAGTGACATGTGACATTCTCTATGAAAAAGTGTGAATTTGGTCAAAATGAAAATCCAAGATGGCGGTAGCGAAAATTTTCTAATTTTTCATCATGGGTATCGTTTTCTTGGTTTTCGAAGTCGCTCAAACCGATAGTGAAGTCAAAATGCAAATCCAAGATGGTGGCTGCGAATATTTGCAAATTTTTCGTCATAGGTGTCGTTTTCATAGTTTTCGAGGATGCTAAAGCCGATAGTGAGGTCAAAATATAAATCCAAGATGGCGGCTGCGTAAATTTTCAATTTTTCCTTCATAGGTGTCGTTCTCATGGACTCCGAACGTTGGGGATCCAACAAGTTACCAAGTGATATAAGTTAGGTACCTACTTACCTTCTTAGCTGCTAACTGTTTACGTATTTTTAAACTCAGCCCACGAAAACAAAGATATTTTATTCTTGATCTAGTTTTTATCTTAGACGTAAGATACCTAAGTATATTTTGTATAAATTAATATTTACTTACCTATCTTTAGATAATATTAGACCTAACTAAATTTAAATGTGCTTACATCCGTATCCAGACAAACGAGTATCCGTTTCATCACTTCATATATTAATTGTTAGGTACCTACTTTTATCCGTCTAAAGAGCCTCAGCAAGTGATGACTGATGATAATTCAGTACATGTAAAGAGGAGCAGTAAAACCTCAAATTATACCTACGATACGAGTATATGCGAAGGTATCTTGAGATATTATTTGACTGTAGCACATACCTACATAAACATCCTGCATCGAGCTCAGTACTAATACATTTCGTATTATGTCGCATTTACTTTGCTTGATGGGATTTTAATATTTATTATATACTTAGTAAAAATTACGGTTTATTATCATCGTATGTATTGTACTGCAGATGAAGGTGTTTGGTTTGGATCTTTAACACTATGTATTCTGATTACCATCATTGTATTTTTTGTAATTGGATCGAGGTCGATAGTATTATGTTCACCATCCTACACGACTTTGTCACGTTTCGACTCATATTGTTTTAAATGATGAATATATCAATATCTCTGAAGTAAGAACATAACTAAATAAATGGTTATTCAAAATCCTTGTTTTTTATTATTCTTAGCTCGGAACGTTGTTATTTACCTGAATTTACGGACATCGCGTAAATATAAATTATTGGAATATTTTACTAATAGGTATTTTGCATTATACTTTTATTATTTGACTTGTATTCATTATTTAATAATAGCAATATCTTAAGTTTTGTCGCGACATGCGTATGATAACTATCGCCGTTCTTTAGCCGATTTGCCCCCAAGGCCACGCTCAATAACGATGTATAGGAAGGTACTTTATTTGTATGACGTATCTATCTAGTCTCAAAATCTTGATCTTGAGACTATTCACATTAGACTATTATCATTATTCGAAAGGGATACCGTTGCTAGGGGCAACGGTATCCCTTTCGAACTTTCCCGCGACTCCGGCAGGCATCGGTCCTAGGTCCTAGCGGACCCCGCCAGTTCTGCTGACATCTCTTTGAGGCGCGCGTGGAACATAACGCGCCGTCGACCCGGGCCATCGGACGGCGAGCTACCTATTGCTCACCGTCTGCAAGGTCACGGCTACGGATAAGGCTACGGTGGCCGGGAATTGGCCTGTGATTCCCGACGCCCAGTGCGTCTCTCGCAGCGGCTAGTGGCATGCGGGCGCGAAATTTTCCTCTCTCTCACGCGTTTCGTCTCCTCCTTCGCGAGCATTACTGCTTCACAGAAGGAGGTGACGGCCTCCCATGCCCACTCGCTCCGCACCGCCACCGATCGCCTCCACGAGGCCACCGATGCCCCGCCCAAGCCGGACAAACCTCCACCGTATTCTCCACCGTATGCTCCGGGCTCTCTACCTATACCTTCGAGTATAACAGGTGTGAAGTTATATTAATTAAATCATCATCATCATTCTCCTGCCGTTACCCCAATTTATGTGCGGTCGGCGCAACTTGCCTTTTTCTTCCATACTTCTCTATTAATCGTCATCTCGGTAGTCACCACCTTTCTAGCCATATCATATTTCACACAGTTCATCCATCGTTTCTTTGGTCTTCCCCTACTCTATGATAATAACCATCGACATTAATTTTCAAAATAGTTATGTTATTTAAATAAGCTTATAAAAATGTTAGCAATTTGTTACTGTAAATTACAACTTGTGGTAATTATAATATTTCCGTAGAATGTAGATAATTAAAACGTAGGTAATTGAAAAAGCACGCAAGTCACGTAAATTAATTAGCTTCTTAAAAACAAGTTACTTTACGTTTTCCTGTATGTAAGTCATTCATAAATTAAAATGTTACGTTCTTTTACATTTGCGAATATGAATTTTATTCGGGTTCTGTACTCGTACGTTCGAATGAAAAAACAGAACCCTTGTCCCAATCTGCTCTGAATCTAATGAACCGATGAAGTTGAAATTTGGTACATATTTGAATTTTTGTGACCCAAACACGGTCGAGTTAGGTAAATAAATGAATTTTGAATATGGGAGTAACTTTTGGGAGGTAAATAAGAATTAAAAAACAAAATTTTTGCAAACTACACCGTGAGATATATCAAATAAAAGGGCTTATTGTTTGGATCTCAAATATATTTTTTTTATAATTTAATATAAATATTTTTAAAGATGGCTGGATGGTGATAGATGGCTTTTTTACCAGCAATACCTATAATTTTACTGCTTTCATCGGCCTCCAATTATACTTAACTCAAAAGGAGCATCAGTGCCAATGATTAAATTCCAGCAGAGTGTAATTAAATCTCATTTTAAAATGGCTTAAATTGGGTTAATATAGTCTCGGTCTTATTACAACACACACAAAGTCAGTTTTTGAATTTCGAAAACAAAATCTGACTTTTAACCCGAGTCTAAGTAATTGTCAATGTTGTATTAAGAACTTTACGTTTGTCGGAATAAAGTTCAAAATACAATAACAGGATTCGAAGGCTTCGACTGAACTTAGATCCCGTATTGTAATAAGATGTTCTGAGTTTCAACAAGGAGTCACTTGCGTTAGAACAAAGAACGAAGAAGCTTTAACACTAATAAACTTGAGCTGACTTTTGAATTCTGAAGTAACGTAAGTGAAACGCCACAGAATAAAACAATACAGTATACCAACGTGTTTCATACTTCGCTATAGCGAGTTATAAAGTACAAATATGCTGGCTTCCAATTTCGAATATTAAACAGTTATGAGTGAGAAGCAAGAATAGTAAATTGAGAGGGGAGTAATTTTCCCGGTGTCTTTAGGTACAACCAGCACGAACTTCTTACAAAAAAGTATGGTCGACGTTTTCTTGTCTCCATCGTAAACTTTGCTTTAGAAATATTTTTGTAAGTACCACACACAAAAATATTTCTAAACGCACTCTGCCCGCGCGGTAGATTACAGCCCACCTCCTCTCTTCGAGAGGAGTCTGTGTCCCTGCAGTAGAAATATTACAGGCTGGGCCACCACTGCTCTCTAACACAACTTGCGACGTATAAAATATAGCAAAACTACAAAATCCTCAACCACCAGAAAAAATTGCAAAATATACCCCATAGCAATCGATTACATAGGATGGTCCGTCCGTATATTTTCAAGCAAATGCAGCGCTGCGCCAGGACCGGCTTACGGAGCTTAACGGGCAACAATACAGGCTTCTGTCTCAAATATATTGCTGAATACAGCCGTGTTTTCAATTAAAGTGAATTCTGTTTACAGTTTCTGTAAGGTATATAAGTGACGAAATTAATACTACATAGTTTGGCTTTGTATCTGAAAAGGACATTGCTCTAGTAGTCCTTAGAAATCTATGGATAACAAGGGATGGCACCTGAGTTATGCCCTTTTATTAACCTACTCTTTAACAGATAATATTTTTTTTTTTTTGTAATACTCTTTAAAGACACTCAGCCCAGAGAACCCAAACTTTATACTTACAATAATATGAACACCAAAATAATCTCGGTACTTTACGTAATGACCGCTTAGCATAGCATAATCAGGCTAAAATGTTCGCACTGCTCACACAGGCCTCCTATCGATGAAACAGAGTAAATTCAAATTCAAAATATTTTTATTTCATATAAACCTACATGGGCACTTATGAAACGTCAGAAGCTAGGTGCACGGTTCCAATTGGTTGTTTCCTATGGAGAAGAGCCGGCAAGAAACTCCACGGTTACTCTTTTAAAAATAATGGGCTTTTACAATATTTACAAATAACAGTGTTATTAGGTATGGGAGGACAGTGTAGGTCTTTCAACAAGTACCAGGTACTTAACAGAATAATGATGGTGAACAAATCTACAGTCCACTAGGCCTACAGCGTTCTCACATTCACAAAATTGAGAAGAATCTATATAAAGATAAATAAATTAATAAAAATAAAAACGTATTTTAAACGAAATGACGTGATTGCTATTACGGCTGTATCAAATCTCAATAATTATCATGTCCACAAAAGCCACTAATAAAGAGTTGAAATAAAATTTTAGGTATATAATGTCAAATAATAGGGTGATTATGTCAAAGAAGAATGTAAAAATAAAAAAAAAAATGTATACATGGTAATTTGGGAGCAGTTAATAGATTCTTACATAATTTGCCGTTAATCAGGTACCAGGGAAGCCACATGTGCAGAAGGAATTATTGCCAAGCTTCCTTGTCTTCAACATACACAACATAGTATGGGCCGTAATCCACCACGCGGGCCCAGTGCGGGTTGGTAGATGTCACATATCTTGGAAGTTTTGGTTCTAGGACATGTCGGTTTTCTCACGATGTTTTCCTTCACCGTTTTGAGAGCAGTGGTGATGAACTAATTTACAAAAAGTAAAGCACCTTTCTAGGTTCGAACGAGTCGCGGCCGTTACCACTGGGCCACCATTGCGTAATGCTTTGCATAGCATTACGGCTTTATTCAGTAAGCACATCTACATCTCGCCAGTTATGCCTTGTGTGTTGCCAACCCTATTGTTTAATATAGTATCCTGCTATATTAGAGGCCTTAATACAATAATTAAAAAAAAAAAATAGATGGCGAAACTATTATATTTTCATTTCAGAACGTGGCGAGATGACTGCAAATGGACCGGTATTAATCTCCAAAAAGCTGATCTCCAAAAATCTCAATTTAGAGTGTTATAATTATAAGTGACCGTTAATAAAGGTTCAAAGTAGCAAATATATGTATTTAAAAAATTTAATGTTTTTGAAACACACCTACGAGGATATTTTTTTTTCGCTGTCTACTATATTTTTCAGGTAATGGCTTCGAAAATACTATATTTGATATTTAAAAAAAGTTGGCAACCCTACTTGAGACAGATGAGAACATCCTAACTATATTCTTATATATATAAATCTCCTGTCACGATGTTTGTCCGCGATGGATTCCTAAACTACATAACCGATTTTAAATTAAATTAGCACACCGTGAGCAGTCTGGTCCAACTTGAGATATAGGATAGCTTAGATCTTTAATTATAGTCGCAATTTTATTTTATTGCAAATTATTTGTCTAAATAATTAATTGACAGTCACAATTATCTGTTAACTCCAAAAGATTCTAACAGATGTCGATACTTTTCGACTGGATTGAGTAAGTAATCAATAGATGGCACTGCTATGGTAAACCGACAAACGTGTCATATAAGCTACAATTCAATAGCATGATTACCACGTGTTATTGAGGCTAAAGTATAATTTTTTTTTTTTTTTTTAACTAACACCAAAAATTAAAAAAGCAATTATTTCTACTTTTTTAATTTTTGGTGTTAGTTTCATGGTTTTTGATTCGTTGGATTTGTCTCCACCCCGAATAGCAGAATACATCTTAAAAACAATGAAAACTCGACGAATACATAATTATGAAAGATGAATCATTTTAAATAAATGTTCCTTTGTTTCGTACCTGTCAAACATTTGTTGTCTATCCTGTCAAATACTGTATAAGTAATGATTGACATTTATGCGTGCGTTCAGAAATAATGACAAATGATTAACATTTACGCGTGCGTTCATAAATTTATTTTGTGTAAATTAAAGTTTCTATTTCCGAAAACAATTTCTAAGATTTATTCTATAGGTTAACGAAAGCGTAAAGGTTGGTAGGGTAGGTAGGGTAGGTAGGGTAGGTAGGGTAGGTAGGGTAGGTAGGGTAGGTAGGGTAGGTAGGGTAGGTAGGGTAGGTAGGGTAGGTAGGGTAGGTAGGGTAGGTAGGGTAGGTAGGGTAGGTAGGGTAGGTAGGGTAGGTAGGGTAGGTAGGGTAGGTAGGGTAGGTAGGGTAGGTAGGGTAGGTAGGGTAGGTAGGGTAGGTAGGGTAGGTAGGGTAGGTAGGGTAGGTAGGGTAGGTAGGGTAGGTAGGGTAGGTAGGGTAGGTAGGGTAGGTAGGGTAGGTAGGGTAGGTAGGGTAGGTAGGGTACGTAGGGTAGGTGCGCCATAAATAAGTACTTCGTGCTACCCGTGCAAAGCCGGGGCGGGCAGCTAGTAATATTATAAAAAAGAAACTGAGTTTGTTTGTTTGATTGTTTGTTTGTCACGCTAAAACGACAACGGATTGAAATTAAATTTAGCACCGATAAACCATGACCTGGGAAAGGTCATAGGCTACTTTTCATCCTGGAACACGGACAAAGTCGCGAACAACAGCTAGTAACTGATAAAAAGTGGATATATGTACACCTTTATCTTACTGCACTCATCACATGTACAAAGTTAAGTGGACTACAAGTTACATGAAAGTAAATTAGATTAACAAGCAATTAATTTCAATGTAAAGTTCGATCAACAAGAACGAACTTATGTAAGGTTAGCTCCCAACAATAGAGCCGCTTCGCTGTCTTAAATATATTACCTCGACCGCCATGTTTTCAATTACACAGAATTCTGTTTAAAGTGTTCAAACATAACGGCGCTTAGGTATTTTCGTGCCGAGTTAAAATAGTTAGTTAATTAACATAATAATTTAGTGAAGAGTACTGTCTTTGTAGATTTCAATGCGGAAGTTATTCTATAGATAGGTATTATAGTCACTATATTTTGTATATGTGTTATCTTTTGTATGGTTACATAGGGCATAGTGTCTAGTTTTTGTGAACATTTAACTTGGAAGACGTTTACTGAAATCTGACGAATCGCCGATACTATATTTCATAATACCTTCTTTTCTTTGAAAACCGTAGGTAGGTATGTAGGTATGTAACACGAGGTGTATACAAACAAAAGAGAACAGTAATCATTGCAGGTGGCACACTAAATAGCTTAGAACATACTGTACATACCATAATCATTAATATAATGGTGAACTCACCCTAGTCCCCTAGATTTGGGGTATAAGGTGGAAACCAGAGGGTTAGGAAATAGCTTCTGCTAGCGAAGCAAGTGGCTGTCGAAATGACCGAGTTTTTTTTAGAAAATTAGTGTTGGTCCATGATTTTAGTGATATGCGTAGCAACTTACAAATTGTGAAATTTAATTTAATTTATTCATCACTCGACTAAGTATTGCTGTGAAGCCACAATTTTACAATCGTTATGAACGATACTCAATGACACACGTTTGAAACATTTAATTTCGACCTACATGCTGAATGACGTGGTTTTCACAATTATATCATAATCGAAGGTAATGGAATGTTATTAAATCCTTTTACAAATTCACTTATTTAATTAAGTGACATTAATAATGCTTCAATAAAAGCATATAATTTTGAGTTATGATATATTATGTATTACACTTTAGTGCATAATTATAGTTATTCATTAAAATATATTATACTAGCTTTTGCCCGCGGCTTCGCCCACGTGGATATCGGAAAATATCCCACGGGAAAGTACTACCGGGATTACATACCTAATAGCCGAGGAAAAGGTCATTGACCGCTACCACTGCGCCCGCGTTGTCGTCAACCATAATTATTCTGTTACTCGTAATTTTGAATCTGTTTTATCTTTTAAAGTATTCATTTTAATGATAAGATCTCAAGGCATATTTTAATCTAAATTAAATGCCCAATTTAAATAACATATTTTATTGGATAAGGATAATTAATATAATACCGTTCCAAATAGTTTCGGAAATAACAATGAAATTTTCATTAAATTTTGAAAGATATAAATGGTTATTGTGGGTCCTCCTTAGAAAATAGACATAGGTATGCTATCGCGGACTTTTTTGTTGAACTTTTTAAGACATATAATCCTGTGGAACATATTTTTTATTTACATCTCACGGTTTACGCGGAGCACGCCGGCCATCTCAAAGCCAATTTACGCAAAACCTTAATGAATTATACACCAAAATCTTCCTCATAAATCACTCCGTCCATTGGTGGAAACTGTTTGAAAATCCATTCCGGACAGACAGACACGGCGGGGGACTTTGTTTTATAATATTTAAGGATACCAGTCTATTAATGCCCCACTGCAGGACAAAACCCTCCCCTGATACAAAGAAGGCATAAGCTTAGATCATCACGCTTGCTTAAGACGGATTGGCGATTTCAGAATAATTTCAATTTTAAGTTCACCTTTCCTTTTTCCTTCACCAAGTTCAAGAAAATCAAGTTAACAATATTATTTTACGAGTTCGCATATTATGATGACACACATACTCTAAACGAGTAGGCATTACGATAAACTCAAGTTTATTGCGGTAAGCTCCTAAACTAACTTTCAGGCACATTTCTTGAATTAATATTGCTCTCTTAAGACAAATTTCTGAAAATTACTCCAGTAAGTTTTGCTACGTGTTGGGTATAAATAAATGAACATATTTAAAATTATTCAGATGAACTACGAACATAACCAAGTGTCCTACAATCTTAAATATAAACTGAAACAAATGAAAATCTTTAAAAAAATAGAGTAACATTTAAAAAAAACTGATCATATTCCCTATAGGTTTTGATTTATTTGCGAGTATCGAAATATGTTGCATAAATTGGCGTATTATTATATTTGTATTGCGTTGATTTAGAACCTTGATTTTTTAGAGCTCTAAGGGTCCGTAGACCTTCTTCGTATTTGATATTAATTTCAACTTGATACCTCGCGTTCTTGAGAAAACGGGTCTTGAGAGACTGACAGACAGACGGACGGACGGACAAAGAAGTGACCCTATAAGGGTTCCATTTTTTCCCTTCTTCCTCTTTCCATTATTTCCTAAAAAAATGCCTTTGCCGTTATACCGTTTCTCCAAACATCTGTACAGCAGAATTGTTAAACGGTCCCCACTTGACACCGGGAGAACAATAGCACAGTTCAAAGTTTGCCAAATAACCAGCGCGCGAGGTAATACCTACTGCCGCAGGGCCGGTATTGCCAGGTAAAAATACGGGGATAAAGGATTATACATCTAGGGCTTCCAACGTGGGAATGAAAATGTTAGAAAAATATTCTCAAGGACTTTCTTCAGGATTTTCGTATTTATTTTCTTGAGTATCAGCGTATATTAAATTATGAACTAATTATGAAGAAAAATCAGGATACGTCTAAACATGTCTTCATGAGCGTGGAGATAATCCGCTAAGAAAAGAACAATAGTGACGGTCGCGTAATAAAAAAAGTGATAAAAGGTTCCAAATTCAAACCGAGGAAATTCTGACTCGAAATTAGAATTCGAATTCAATCACTTATTTCGCGTTCGTATTTTATTTTTTTATTCAGTCCGTGACTTTTTGGCGTTAGCAACACAACCGGCAGTGTAGGGACGTGAAAAATTGTCGCAACTCCGCTCAGACTCCCCAGTCAATATTTGTAAGTGAATCCGGTTCCATCGTAAATCATATATCGCTTGATTTTGCCCGACTACGACGAAGTAAAAAGGAGGGGTTATGATTTTGACAGGTATTTATGTATGTATGTTCATTTATTACCTCATAACTTCTAAACTACTGATCATAATTTGACAAAAAAAAAATATAATTCAAAAATTATCATAGTCTAGAGCTCATCGAGTAGAGAACAAATATATATATGTATATTTTTTGTTAACTTCAAAAATGAAGAAATAAGGGGTCGTGTATACTCTTATTTTTTGAAGTTATCACCTCAAAAACTAAACAAGTTAGGAATTTGAAAATTCTGTAAATACTTAAAACGCCTGTTACCTTTCATAAGGTATTTTATTTAAATATGGGTGATTTTCTGCAACTGACTTCGTAATTTATAGTATCATTATGAAACATAGTTAGCTTTGCGATTTTTTAAATTTTGGATGAAAATTTATAATATTCTTCGTTTAGTAATTTTATTTATTTGCTGAATATTGTACGGTGGTACGGAACCCTTCGTGTTCGAGTCCAACCCGCATTCGGTCGGTTTTAATTATTTAATTCATGATGATCATTTAAACAATGAAATAAATGAGACAAAAATTGCATAGCATGATAAAGAAGCATAATATGAACAAGGATTTACTGGTATGCTTCGTACAAACAAAATGGTTGACTAAAAACGTAATAATAATTATACATTTAACTGAATTCAAAAATTTTATACCGACAAATAACTCCACATTTAGCCAAGACCTTCTGCAGTTGGGCAAAAATCACACACATCACGTAAATCGCGTTCATTATATCACATTTACACAAAAGAAAAGCTCCAAAAAATCTTTGTTTAAGATACAATCGCGTCGCCCGAACTGCGGTTATCCCTCAACATTATACAAAAGCTTGAGAGATTCTCATCCCATTCGCGACATTTAAATGAACCCCCGATGGCTCTATCAGCTTTTTACACGTCATCAGTTTTGGAGTGGAGCACCCTTCATTTTCCCTTGAATGGAGATTTTTCCAAAGCGCACATTGGCTCCGCCCTCCCTCTATATCTGTCGACAAAGCGGTTCGTTTCACTAAAATTGCGCGCCATCTAAAATGAGTTGGCGTTTATTTACGAACTGTTTCAGCTTTAAAATATATTAAAGGGTGATAAATTGGTAATTAAAGGCAGTGGACTTTAATTTGTAATCCAGGGTTGTTTATATAGCGAGTTGCAGGGAAAAGGTTCTTTTTTGTTACGGACATTAAAAAGGAATGTAATGTTACTGTAAAACAAATAAGCATGTAGATTTAAGCACAAACAATGTATTTACACACTCATTCCATGTAATTAATTGGCATGTTGTTGATTTGAGTAATTTTACCGACATTTTTTTTTTTAAAGCGTGCTTTCCTTACAGTAGGCGCTTATGATGTTTAAAATCTGACATCTCTCATGGTAATAAGCAACATTAAAGGGGCGGGGCATCGTCAAGGTCGTTTCTGATGGCTAACTCTAGCACGCGCGCTGTTTGGTCAAATCAAATAACGCGCGCTTTCCCAGCTTCCTGTTACACACTTCCGTCCCTTTTCACGAAATCACTGGCACAGATTTTTAGGGTATATAATGTTCTGTGCACAGATTGCAGGAAAGCAAGAGGATAGATTTTACACACCAAAAAAGGATTTGTCATAACAAACTCGCATTGTTACTATCAACTTTATTATTTTTTGTTACGATTTCGTAGACGTGGCCTACATAGCTTGGGTATCAATCAATCAAAGCCTATCGCAGTTCACTGCTGGACATAGGACATAGCTTCGGTATACCTACCATAAATAATAATCACCGCGGTGTATTATTGTAGAGGTAATAAAGTGGTTTAATTAAACTAAGGTGAGGCAAATAAAACTAGTAAACAATTCGCGAACTCCGCCATTTACTCATTAGACGTGCCTACCTACAGACAAATATTGAATTAAAGTTTCAACAAATTGGAGTTAACTTCTAGTACTAATAAACATAGTTAGAAACCGTTTGTATTACATTTTTAAGTTGTGTTTGTTTTGCAATGTTTTTAATGTTTCATTAACGAGACTGTGGTCAAATTAATGGACGACTAGATTTTTCTTTTGTTTAAGAATTTTGGGTTAAATAATTTGATAAAAATCCCAATAAAGCAACGTCTTTCAGCAAATTGTCCCGTACATTCCACTTAACCCTATTGTTCCGGGCCGCTTACTTACACCCAATACCAGTAATTGCACAAGAAACTCTAATTGTTCTCCTTCTAATTGAACTAAAGCGAGATACGGCCACAGCAGAACATTTGTTTTACAATCCCACTGTTTTTCCTTCGTCGAGCTCAGGAAGGGGTATTTTTATCGAAAAGAGGAGTATTTATATGGACCTGTAACATACGGCGGGGTTTATCCGTTCTCCAAATATATTGAGTGTTGATACATTTATTAATGGCCTAGCTAAATAAACTCTGCGATTCTATTCCTATAAATGTTAACCTATTCATGCTAGAACAGAGTTCGGTCGTTACCGCGGAGTAGTTTTTGTAATTCAATTTATTGAATGAATGTTTAGTAGTGGTAGTGGGAGTTGTATAAACATTTTTGAAATTACAAATTGTTCTGTGGGTAATAACAATATTTCTGCAAACGACTTCAACGTTTTAAATGTTGTTTATTTTTGTAATCCATTGATCATAGATATAATAATGTTAAAGCTACTTAAAAAACACTTTGTTATACTCCCAATAATCTGCTGAAATTTGTTAAGAAATAAGCAGTACCTTTGTACTCATAATTATGATTATGTCTTATCTGTATCTATTTTTCTGTGTATACATAAATAATAAAATAAATAAATAATTCTATGTACCTTCGTTCCATATTAAATTACCTCCAAGCGGTTTTGTCAACTTATTTGCATAATGAAAACATCAATATCACTGCACCGTGTTTGTTAACGACTTTCAAACTGTATCAGCGCCATTTTGTCGTTGCGTGCTGACATAAACTTGATGTCATCGTTGTTGTGGATTTACAACGTTGCATGCGTTGCAGACATGTTCGTAGGTCTTACTAAGTTGTAGGTAGTATTGTCAGGGCTAAGTTTGTATTTAAAGGCGGTTTAGTACACGTTAAATGGTTCGCGTGCTGTTTTGTAAGGGGTTTGTTTGTTTACAACTTATTTTTATTTGGTTTTTCCATCAGGAATTTTTTGATTTTGTCGATTGATGGCTTACCCCCTATGACGTAGGACTTAAACATAACTGGCAAAATGTGTGCTGTCGCTACCTACCCTTCTGCGTAACCCTTCGGGGATTACAGGCGTGATGTTAGCTTTATGTTATTCATTAATGTTATTAATTTCACCGGGCATTGAGATTTTACGAGTTAATGGGGAACGTATTCATAAAGTACGACGTAGCTTAGTACAGTACCTACAACTATTTTCTTAATGTCCCTCGGCAAACTTCATGTTTCGTCAGTCGTCGGATTTCTATCAGTAAATTACATTAAGTTAAAAGAGTATTGACAACTCTATATACTTCTAAGTTGATTGAGAGCCGAGAGATAGAAATCCGTCAGTTGTACAAAATTCGCTCATGTTTATGAAAAATGTAAACCAAACGTTATATACAGACATAGTAATTTACCGATTGGCATATTTTGTATAAAACGTCCGATAAAACTATAAAAGCTATTTAAATGAGCATAATTAATGTAAAACCAATATTTCACCATGCTAAAACCGCGCAATATATTATTTATAGCTTTAATAATATGAATGTTGCTCCGTAATCTGTTAAGAATGTACGAACGTTATATATAGGAATAAAATTGTAGGTACCGTAGAACACAGTGTAAGCTTCTGGAAACCAATTCAGGTTAATTAGAGATTATGTAAAGGTTTTACAAAATCTAAGCAACATATTCTCGTCCTCAATTTCTTTCATTACAAGTCCCGCCTCTCGTACCCGGATCATACTGAAACAATTATTTGAATTTAGTTAAGGAAATTGCGAAATTATTATAACGCCCCGGACATTCCAATTTTCCGTGGCCAAAGGCGTTTCCCGCCCCTTTGATAATTTCAGCCATAATTAATATTTTCTTGAAGAGGGGATTTTTTGCTACATCAGACGTAAGTTAACGAGTAATTTGAAATGGTGTAAGTCCTATCTTTTATATTTTTTGTTGGTCCTTTGTAAAGTTTTGGGTTTAGACGATTAAGGACCGAAGTTTTGGCGTAAAATACTGTA
The DNA here is from genome assembly GCA_949128155.2 of Xanthia icteritia. Classification (NCBI taxonomy): domain Eukaryota; kingdom Metazoa; phylum Arthropoda; class Insecta; order Lepidoptera; family Noctuidae; genus Xanthia; species Xanthia icteritia. The sequence continues at coordinate 16,284,907 of OX421943.2, forward strand.
ATGTTTCACAGTTTGGAGTAAAATAAGGGGTAGTATTATCACTTAAAGCGCAGGCCACACTGGGAACGAAGCTAAGTACTCATTACAATGTTTTTTTATGAGTTGTATTGCAATATGTGGTTAGCTAGCGACCTCGACAATTTTTTATTTTACCTCGATGGTCCTAGTTTATCAATTATAACTACTAATTACTGCTATATGTAAGCGTGCACGCCCTTTATGCCTGGAGGCTTTTATTTAGATATTGTTTTTGTTTAGTTATTTTTATTTCTGCATGAGTATAGTTCTCGATGTTTCTGGTTGGTATATTGGCGTGTGCTAGCTGTCATATGGCTATTAATTTTATCATTTAAATTATATTATGTTTTTGTGTTGCGTAATGTAAATCATTTTGCATACAATGATGAAAAAATTGATTCTATATAATAATCTAAAATCATTTTTTTCTAACTGAACAGACAGCTGTGCTGCTGGGGAGTTTGTTGCGCCACTTCTTCTTCCCAGCTAAAGCACTAGGAAGTGGTGAACGTTTTGGGGGACTGACTTATGTAATTTTGACGTTCGAAAAGTGCTGATTCTCAGCCTAGTTTGAATAAATGACTTTTGAATTTTGAATTTTAGTTCCTTTAGCTTCGCTCATGTGCTACCCGTCTTTTCATACTTCGGATCATAGTCCGCGGTCTGACCGAAGTATGTAAGCACGCGGTAGCTACATGAGCGAAGCTACATGAACTAAGCTTCATACTCAGTGTGGCCTGCGCTTAAGAGTCTATAATACCTCAAATTGCTAAGCATTATCCTCCGTTATATCGAAACTACTGCAGCATTAATTAAGTACTATGTTTGACGAGAACATGATAACATAAAATTTTCTCTATAGAAAAAAAATTACAAAGTTACCTCCAAACCGAAAAATAAACCGCTAGTATTAAAAAAATACTTCAAATTAGATCATGAAACTTTGCACAGTAAATTAATAACTGAACTGAATAAAAATCATTTTTTTTTATTACCGTTATTTTCACCTAAACTATCGGCACCTTGGAGCCGCCAGCACCCTACTAAGTCTCGTTCTAACTCAATCCGCGAGCAGTATGGTGCAAGCGAGATACAAAGTGAATTTGAGCTGAGGTACTATGGGCTCTCAAAGCTGCAGTCATAACGTGTTGTATTTATAAGGACGGTGTACAAGTTCAGACAGTTTCCCCATTTCGGCACAGCAAGAGTACAAGCCACTTTGCTAAAAGGACTAAATTAAAGTGCATGGCTGTTAGTACACAGCGATATGTTTTCATTTACTTTCCAAATGTGAGAGTGTAATAATGAATTGTCATAAATAAGTTGCTTTTGTTACTGAGAAAGGGAGAGAAGAGGAACTGAGAATTCTACGCACTTTTATAAAATAATGTTATCATGATGCGGGATACAAATTCAAATCAAGTAGATAGGTGGTACATGAATGTTACATATGTAATTACAATAGGGATAATGCCTGGGTAAAAAAAAGAATTAGTCAGACAATAAAAAAATATGAGGCACTTAAAAAAAAATTACTTAGATAAGACGCATTAAAGTTGGGTAGTGGGGGTTGCTACGTCAAAAGTAAGTATAAAATCTACATACTTGTGACGTCATGGCACATTTTAACTTAATGTATCGCCGTAATCTTTTGAATACGTAAAAAAAGAAAAAATACGTGTTCAATATTTTATAATAACCTACCGGACGGACAAAGAAAAATTTGTCAGTCATCATCCCTATTAAGATACTCATTATTTACCATTTCTAGTATGCCAAGCGTAAATTAACGTAATAATATTTAAGTTATACTTTTTTCATATTGTGATACAAAACAATAATTATAATTATCTGACTATTATTTTCAGTAATAGAAACATTGTAAGTGAAAACAACAATGTTCATTTCTTAGAGCTAAGATTTTTCCGAAAAAACTGTACGCCTGTCCATTTCTTTCGGAATTATCTAATGAAAAGGTCATTTAGTATTTTTTTTTAATAATTTAATTCACATTGGGTAACTGTGTCAAGCTTAATAAACGATGATACATAAATATTTATTATTCACGCTATAATTATATCAACTAAGACTTTATAAAAGTATAATATAATATATATTAATATACCTTAAAATCAACCTTCTGAAAATTCCCTTACAAGAACAGGTAGACTTACGGCATCAATCCCGCGAGGAGGCAGTTATCACCCCATCTATCTAACTTTATCTCATAACCCACAGTACATAACTTCGATACGAAGCCTTTATTACTAAACCCAGTACTGTATTAAAACGAACCACATTTGGATCGTTGGAAACTTCCGACAAGCAATAAAAGGGCAAATTGTGATAGGGTCACCATTTTCCTTATATATTTCTCTTTATTGTCAGCAAAATGTATAGAAATAAAAAAAACTTTGTGCAAACTCCTCAGTTCAAGTTTAAATTCTTTTTTTTATTTTTATGAGTTTGAGGATCATCCCTCGGACTCATAAAAAAATGTTAGTTGAAGTGTCGAAATTTTAGCACTTTGGAAGCCAATTATTATGGAACTGAATAAAGTGATCAGAATAAAAAAAAAAAAAATGTTTCATTCGTTCTATTGAACATTGAGTTTGGGTCTTCTTCTTTGGGTGTCGATGGCAATATAAATGTGAACTAAATGGAGACGGCCCATAATTCGGCTACGAGTTTGGCGTCATTATTAGCGGTCATCAATTTCTAGGAGTAACGTGCAGACGACAGGCCACGCACGATATTAAGTGTCCTGTGGTGGCACCTACATCGCCACATGCGAACTACGCATCAAAGACCTGACGTCACACAAAAATCCTAACGTCACACAAATCCTGCATCGCGTAATTAGGGTTTACCGCGCGAACGACATATAGCCGACATCATTCGTGGGACAATTGCCCGCCAGACACGACACCCGTCCGGTTGGAGGATCCTCCCTTTTCAATAGAGGATGAGTGAACTTTACACCCTGTTCCTCATACCTCTAAATTGGTGACCCCAAGTATGAACGTCAACGCAGTCTTCGTGCAACTACTTCAGCGTGACGTCATTATCATTATCACCTATCATCCCGCAGGCTTTCGTGAGGTGAGTCACACAACCAGCTAGTACCTACGGCTTCAACGGGTATCCTGACCACCATCATGTAGCGAACGCGCATTCCTAGTCATCACCCTAAGCCTCATCAGCAACCTTGGCACAGCACCTGCACTTTCAGCCGGTCTCAAAAACAAAGCCCATTCTACCCTCTCCTGGTTGACGCCAGCAGTCAGCCACAACCCGGTGCTGTACCACATCCGACTCACTCGATCATGACGCAGCGCCAATCACCGCAATCACCACAGACAGTTCCGACTCATCGTGAACTATGCAGCACTCAGTTCCGACTCACTATCGACCTCCGGTCTCCAGAGGGGAGTGATGTGGCGGCATCTACATCGCCACATGCGAACTACGCATGAAAGACTTGAGGTCACACAAAAATCCTGACCTCACACAAATCCTGCATCGCGCAATTAGAGTTTACCGTGTGAACGACATATATAAGTCTATCCAACATCAATCGTTGACTAGTTGCCCGCCAGACACCACACCCGTCTGGTCGGAGGATCCTCCCCTTTCAATAGAGGATGAGTGAACTTTACACGCTGTACCTCATACCTCTAAAGTCCCATTTTTTGAAAGCTCCACATTTGAGTTGAGTTTGGGTAGCGATGTACGTTAAGTGTCTCTAAAACCTGAAAAATGAAATTTATTTATTTATTTATTTATTATTAGGCTTTTCAACAATGAATACACTATTACTTTACAATTTGTAAAATGCAAATTTACGACTAAGCACCTCATTACTATAGAAAATCTCAGCATGCACTACATTATGCTCCGATAATAACACAATGAAATAATACACAGCTAAGATAAAATTTAAAAAAAAATATTAGAACTAAATTGATTACAATAAATTACGTAGATTAAATTAAATATAGAATCAGTAACCAAAAAGATGCGCACAGTTATTTAGTTAACAAAACTACAAGTTTCATCGGATCAAGGAAACTTATTTTAAATAAAAGTTAGTTCATGATCGATCTGAAACTTGCTTAAGTGCTCGCATTGTTCTTCTAAACTACAACATTCTATTAAATTTTTTTAGGCGCGGGACATACTCAAATGGCGAGGGGCGCGGGCGTTGTCACTCCTTCGTATTTCACCTGCTCCACGACCGTGCCACGCCCGCACCTCGCCCGCGCCACGCCCGCGCCCCGCCGCCTGTGTATGTCCCGCGCATCATCGCTCCTATACATTTTGTATGAATTATGAAACGAGCGGCGCAACGCCCGCGCCACACCGTCGCCACGCCCGCGCCCCTCGCCACTTGTGTATGTTCCGCGCCTAACGTAGTTCCATACTTTGACGTGAACCTAAAAAAAAGTCTCTTTTATTTTTCTTGAGTGTTTCACAAAGAACTTTGTCCCAGATAAACGAACATACCTACTTAAGCGGAGTCACAATGTGTTAATGATAGGGTCTGAAATGGTGTCCTGCTGGAAAATGTTAGAACCACGAACTGTTTATTGTGTCACGAAAGCCTAGAAAATGGACGGAGGGACATTTTGTTCGGGATGGCTTAGAGCTACGTTCTCGAACTAAATATCTACCATTTATAAAGAATTACATAACATAACATTATGCCGTTATTCCCCGAAGGGTTAGGCAGAGGTACACCACATTTCGCCAGTTATATGTGTTTAAGCAACCGGGCACAAATCCAGACTCCGGGCTGCTACTGGGAAATCCCATATGGAAAATCCCAATAACACTTTGCCCGACCTGGGAATCGAACTCAGGACCTAATGCTCAAATGTATAAATAGTGTAGTTTGTACAACAGATACGGCGATTTATGTAACCACTTTTTTTCTAAGAGATAACTTAGAACGGTCAAAATTGAAAATTATTGGTACTACCACCAAACCCAAAAATCGAACTTTAAAAAGTCTTTTATGAATTTAAACTTGTCAATTACATTGTTATCTACAAATTAAAGCACAATTTAAACAATAGCACTTCTATTAAATATTAATTAAGCACTTGTATTTATTAATGTCGAAAAGCCTATAAAATCTGCTGACAGCACATCATAAATATTATTTCGTACATTTATAACAAAAATCATGACGGTTTGCAAAATATTTTTTTGTCAGTATTCAGTTTTATGGTCCATTCACACTTCACCGCAACCGCCTGTGTATGACAGGGCCAGGTGAATTATCTACGCGTTTGTACAAACCGTCAATTGTCGGTCGAGTCCAGCGCGGAACGTATGCTGTGGCATTTACACCTGTCACTATCAGACAAATCTCTGACACGACAAAAAGTGAAACGACCCTTATCGGAATTGCCTTGTCGGATTGAGAACGAAGGCATACTTCAATTCTTTACTACTTCTAAGTCAGATACGGAAAGAAATTTCAACTTTTTGTCTGTATACCTGGAACATTATTTAGAGCCATGGAACTTAGGTAATATATTCAGTTACCGTACAGTCTTCACTGAGCTCAATTTTCACACGTGCATTCAATAAATAAAAAAGTAGGACACACTCTCACTCTCAGTATCCTCGTTGTATTTTTATATATTGGTTTATGGAAAAACTATAAATATTCTATTAAAGGCTGTCTAGTAAATCGTACACAAAGAAAGGGAAACACGTTTGGTGGAAAGCAGAATGTGATAAGTCACGTTGCGGTACAAAAGGGTAGCTCCACCACATATGGAACTTTTGACATATTGCCGTTATGTTTTATACATTGTCGGCCAAGTTTGTTTATACGGAGAGATATGAAGAGACCTGTATAAATTACCACTGTTTGGAGATTTTGTATGGGTATATGGAATACGATTAACACATTTTTTTTTTTTTTTTTTAAAACGTTGCCCCACACTAGGAATTTCTCCTGTGCCGTGGGTGCGCTTACAAACATTTAAACTCACATACACAAACAGCCAGCCAGACCCGGAACAACTAATTGTAGGTCATACAAATATTTGTTCCGTGCGGGAATCGAACCCGCGACACGCAGCGCAGCAGTCAATAGATTAACCACTGCGCCAACCGTGCCGTCAGTGTATATGTTTTATTAAATTGTCAAATCCAATATGCATTGATTATTTATATTGTATTACCTATTTTAATTGTAAGCCCACGTTCGCACGGACGTAATAAAATCGCGGTGATTTTTTTCAACGCTCTGCTTAGCGCCGAGAGTTGAAAATCCAACAATGGGTTTTTTCAACGCGCTGGGACGAGAGTGCGTCCCAACGCGTTGGATTCTCAAGACGCGAGTTAAAAATCCAGTGAGCGATAAAATCCCGCCGCGATATTTTTACGTCCGTGCGAACGTGGGCTAAGTCTCCATCGAAGACCCGATCCCCAGTTCAGGCTCAATGTTCAAACAATTCAAAATCGAATTCGAATCGAATTGAAATAAAATTATTTCATATAAGGCGCACGGTTCCAATTGGTTCTTTCCTATGGAGAAGAGCCGACAAGAAACTCCACGATTACTTTTTTAAAAATAACTGGCTTTTACAATATTTTAAAATAACAGTGTTATTAGGTATTAGGGAGGACAGTGTAGGTCTTTCAACAAGTACCAGGTACCCGGTACAAAATGATGATGGTCAACAAATCTACAGTCCACTAAACTTGCAGCGTTCTCACATTCAGAAAATAGAAAAGAATCTATATAAAGAAAAATCAATTAATAAAAATAAAACCTATTTTAAACGAAATGACATGATTGCTATTACAACTGTAACAAATCTGAATAATTATCATGTCCATGTGATGTAGTAGTAGTTATTGTGTTTATTTAAACTAAATATATTTCTACTGAAAGAAAAGAAAGCAATGCAGGCTACAGGCCTGCATTGTTTTCTTTAAAACTAGACAGAATACTAAATTGTTTAAGGTACCATTACGCCGCGACACGACTGGTTTCAATCTATTTCTATGAAACCGACGTGTCGCTAGCTAATTTCATATTAACCAGTCATGTCGCGGCGACACATCGCCGGCAGTTTGGCTACGGAATTGTACCTTTATTCTATTTCCATAAATATTAAGGTAACGTTTCAAAAACAAATCAAATTCAAATCAAAATTCGAATACAATCAAACTCCTTACTCATTCGAACTAATAAAATGTGTTCGAAATTTAAAATTCAATACTTCAATAGTGAACGTACCAATCACTTTCCAGATTCAATAAGCAAAACACTGCAGTTTGCTACTGCATACGTCATTCAACGTTTATTCTAGAATTTGTATGAATTTTATAATAAATATTTATCAAAAACAGATTTAGACGTGCCAACAAAACATGAGAGGATTAGAAACTAAGTATTTATTTTTGCCAGAATATCGTTCCCGTGGATTTCTATTACTTAGGTGCTTCTTCTACGTCAATATTTAATTGTTATCTTTAAGTTGTTCACTGATATTGAGGATTATTATATTTTAAAACATTTTAACAAAACTCTTACCAAACCAAAATAATAAACTAGATTTCTGAAAACAAAAATGATTATTCGAGATGATTAATTTCGAATACCACAGATGGACATGACGTCACCAAATAATTAACTCTTTGAATGGGCCACTGACACGGACGTATGTTTTTAATTACCTCTGAAAAAAGTCAAAGGTACTCCACATAATATGCGGGTTCCGTCAACGTTATCAAAATAATGTTTAATATTTTCACGGCAATAAAATTCGCATTGTTACTGACTCGAGTAATATTTATGTAGCAAAAACGCGTGTTAACAAATGCTGATCCATGCCTACACTTGTGTGCGGTTGTGCTAAAGAAGCTCTAAGGTAGACGAATTGTAAGTACGACCTACGTATGCTTCTTTAAGCCACACATGAGCAGCGTTGAGCCGAAGAAGGAAATGCGTTCTGTTAGTACGTAAAGGTGTTAACAAATGCTTTTTTATGCCAACAGTTATACGGGAGTTTCTTGCCCGTTCTTCTCCAAAGGAACCTATGCTTTGGAATGGGGAACTAGCTTCATATTTCTGACTGACTGACCCATTGACAATTCAAAAGTGCCTGTAAATTGTTTAATTGAAATAAATGCTTTGAGTTTAAGTTTGAGTTTGACGGGGTTGTGCTAAAGAAGTTTTCGGGTAGACAAATTGTAAGTACGACCTAAGTATGCTTTTTTAACCCAACACATGAGTAGTGTTAAGACGAAGAAGGAAATGCGTTCTGTTAGTACGTAAACGTGTTAACAAATGCTTCTTTATGCCAACACTTATACGGGGTTGTGCTACAGAAGTTTCCGGGTAGACAAATTGTAAGTACGACCTACGTATGCTTCTTTAACCCAACAAATGAATAGTGTTAAAACGAAAAAGGAAATGCGTTCTGTTAGTACTTAAACGTGTTAACAAATGCTTCTTTATGCCAACACTTATACGGGGTTGTGCAAAAGAAGTTTTCAGGTAGAAAAATTGTAAGTCCGACCTAAGTATGCTTTTTTAACCAAACACATGAGTAGTGTTAAAACGAAGAAGGAAATGCGTTCTGTTAGTACGTAAACGTGTTAACAAATGCTTCTTCATGCCAACACTTATACGGGGTTGGGCTAAAAAAAGTTTTGGCCAGACAAATTGTAAGTAAGAAGGAAATGCGTTCTGTTAGTACGTAAACGCTTCTTTATGCCAACACTTATACGGGCTGCGCTAAAGAAACTTTTGGCCAGATAAATTGTAAGTACGACCTACGTATGCTTCTTTAACCCAAAAAATGAGTAATGTTAAGACGAAGAAGGAAATGCGTTCTGTTAGTACGTAAACGCTTCTTTATGCCAACACTTATACGGGCTGCGCTAAAGAAACTTTTGACCAGATAAATTGTAAGTACGACCTACGTATGCTTCTTTAACCCAACAAATGAGTAGTGTTAAGACGAAGAAGGAAATGCGTTATGTTAGTACGTAAACGCTTCTTTATGCCAACACTTATACGGGCTGCGCTAAAGAAACTTTTGACCAGATAAATTGTAAGTACGACCTACGTATGCTTCTTTAACCCAACAAATGAGTAGTGTTAAGACGAAGAAGGAAATGCGTTATGTTAGTACGTAAACGCTTCTTTATGCCAACACTTATACGGGCTGCGCTAAAGAAACTTTTGACCAGATAAATTGTAAGTACGACCTACGTATGCTTCTTTAACCCAACAAATGAGTAGTGTTAAGACGAAGAAGGAAATGCGTTATGTTAGTACGTAAACGCTTCTTTATGCCAACACTTATACGGGGATGCGCTAAAGAAACTTTTGACCAGATAAATTGTAAGTACGACCTACGTATGCTTCTTTAACCCAACAAATGAGTAGTGTTAAGACGAAGAAGGAAATGCGTTATGTTAGTACGTAAACGCTTCTTTATGCCAACACTTATACGGGGATGCGCTAAAGAAACTTTTGACCAGATAAATTGTAAGTACGACCTACGTATGCTTCTTTAACCCAACAAATGAGTAGTGTTAAGACGAAGAAGGAAATGAGTTCTGTTAGTACGTAAACGCTTCTTTATGCCAACACTTATACGGGGATGCGCTAAAGAAACTTTTGACCAGATAAATTGTAAGTACGACCTACGTATGCTTCTTTAACCCAACAAATGAGTAGTGTTAAGACGAAGAAGGAAATGCGTTATGTTAGTACGTAAACGCTTCTTTATGCCAACACTTATACGGGGATGCGCTAAAGAAACTTTTGACCAGATAAATTGTAAGTACGACCTACGTATGCTTCTTTAACCCAACAAATGAGTAGTGTTAAGACGAAGAAGGAAATGCGTTCTGTTAGTATGTAAACGCTTCTTTATGCCAACACTTATACGGGCTGCGCTAAAGAAACTTTTGGCCAGATAAATTGTAAGTACGACCTACGTATGCTTCTTTAACCCAACAAATGAGTAGTGTTAAGACGAAGAAGGAAATGAGTTCTGTTAGTACGTAAACGCTTCTTTATGCGAACACTTATACGGGGATGCGCTAAAGAAACTTTTGGCCAGATAAATTGTAAGTACGACCTACGTATGCTTCTTTAACCCAACAAATGAGTAGTGTTAAAACGAAGAAGGAAATGCGTTATGTTAGTACGTAAACGCTTCTTTATGCCAACACTTATACGGGCTGCGCTAAAGAAACTTTTGACCAGATAAATTGTAAGTACGACCTACGTATGCTTCTTTAACCCAACAAATGAGTAGTGTTAAGACGAAGAAGGAAATGCGTTCTGTTAGTACGTAAACGCTTCTTTATGCGAACACTTATACGGGCTGCGCTAAAGAAACTTTTGACCAGATAAATTGTAAGTACGACCTACGTATGCTTCTTTAACCCAACAAATGAGTAGTGTTAAGACGAAGAAGGAAATGCGTTCTGTTAGTACGTAAACGCTTCTTTATGCGAACACTTATACGGGCTGCGCTAAAGAAACTTTTGACCAGATAAATTGTAAGTACGACCTACGTATGCTTCTTTAACCCAACAAATGAGTAGTGTTAAGACGAAGAAGGAAATGCGTTCTGTTAGTACGTAAACGCTTCTTTATGCGAACACTTATACGGGGCTGCGCTAAAGAAACTTTTGGCCAGATAAATTGTAAGTACGACCTACGTATGCTTCTTTAACCCAACAAATGAGTAGTGTTAAGACGAAGAAGGAAATGCGTTCTGTTAGTACGTAAACGCTTCTTTATGCGAACACTTATACGGGCTGCGCTAAAGAAACTTTTGACCAGATAAATTGTAAGTACGACCTACGTATGCTTCTTTAACCCAACAAATGAGTAGTGTTAAGACGAAGAAGGAAATGCGTTCTGTTAGTACGTAAACGCTTCTTTATGCGAACACTTATACGGGGCTGCGCTAAAGAAACTTTTGGCCCGATAAATTGTAAGTACGACCTACGAATGCTTCTTTAGCACAACACATGCAGCATTCGTAAACTTGCATACATACATTGTACCTAGTTCTTACATTGAAGTTAGTTACATTAGAAATTCTTTCTACTCAAGGATTTCCAGATATTATCTAAGTAATGAACAAGACTGCTTCTAGTAAAAAGTGAGTAGTTTTTCTGCTCTATATCGCAGAATCGGAGCGACGCTAGATGAAAAGGGGAAAAAACAGTAACTTCTAGGTACTCTCGCGCTTTACTTTATAACGCTAATATTTTCATACTTTCTACCTCTTTAAAACGGAAATTCTTTTCAAAGTAACTATGCGGTAATGTAATTGGTTGCATAATACCCATTTTATTAAACCTTCAGTTACTAAATATATTATATTTCTATTTTCGACCTAAATATAATGGTCTTATTTTAGACTATAAGCAAACCTTCAGTTCTCTGTCATGTAAATAATAACGGTGTATTAAACAATATTACACTTAAGCCCAAAATAACTCACCCACCAATTCAAACCTCTTCAACATTTCAACGCGGTCATTTGATCAGTGATTAATGAACAGGGATCACAAGCATTTGATCTATTGATTCAGGACAGGACACAGGCGTGCATGATTGATTGACCCAGATACACCAATGTTTCTTATTTTCGTTAATATTTATAAATAACTAGGTATTCCAGGGTATATAAAAACCCCATGCTGAACAATATTACACTTAACCCCAAAATAACTCACCCATTTCAAATTCAAACCTCTTCAACACTTCAATTGAACTCGGTCATTTGATCAGTGATTAATGAACAGGGATCACAAACATTTGATCTATTGATTCAGCAGAGGACACTGGCGTGCATGATTGATTGACCCACATATATCAATGTTTCTTATTTTCATTGTTATCCGGATAATATTTCACCGTTGGTGAACGATAATCCCGGAGCGTGTAAGTGATGTTCCGGTGACTGATGTAGCTAATAATTCACGCTCGGTACGTTTATTTGAACGGGTGTGTATTTTGATAAAAAATATTTTGAGTTTTTGCAATTTATGGCAGAATCTGAGCTTTGAGAATTTCTATGCAGATGTATATTTTCAGAACAATTTACATACTTAAAAGATTCAAACAGTTTTAGAAAGTATTTTTTTGCAGTTTGAAAGAACGACCTTTCGAAGTTACGGTATGAACAAGTGAACTTTACTGATAAAACAGTATACCTAAGTACCAATGTTCCTACACAGATTTAGCAATTAACCTTTCCACTACTAATTGGCCTATTGATCTCGCCGTAACATAATTATCATCCAATTCATGTTATCAGCCTACCAGTAGGTAGTACTTACACCTACCCACTTTAATAACTAACTGTATTTTTCTACCTACTGTGTTAACAATATGTACCTATTCGATTTAGACTAACATGTAGCGAATCCCTCCAATACTAACGCATTACTATATTTCCCAGGTCTCACAGCGCAGTCAGAAAGTAAGCTCCAGAATCCGACCTAAGCATGTACTTGTAGATTTTCAACCATCTACTCGAACTTTACTTCACACCAAACATCTGAGACTCCATTATTTAGTAATATTTCACTGTCACACATACCTTGATTGTAGTTTTAATAGTGCCAACAGACAGTAGAACACATTACCCCAAATTACTATTTCTAATACACTTACTTGCAAATCGATTGTGACGTCGTGTTACACGCCTACAACATAATATGTGTCCCATTATTTTGGCACCATGTGTATTTCTCATTTGTCAGTGTACCTCTACCTACATGTAAAATATCGATGTGCAACTAAGTATGACTTAGTAAATCAAACAATATAGTTCTTAGATTTTCTTAAAGGAATAGTGTTTTATCGTGCGTTTTTATTATAACATACAGAACGATTTGTGCAATAATGCCATACCTCACGTTCTATTCAAAGGCGATTATCGTGCGAACGCACGATCGCCGCGTCCATATGTCACTATTTGTTCGGAAAACTGGAAGGCGGCCTCTGTCAGCGCGATGTCTCGTTCAGGTTCACCTAACAAAAATTGACATTTGGACGCGCCGACGATCGCGTATTCGCGCGACGATCGCTTATGAATAGGACGCAGCTTTATACATCGAGCATTATTGTACAAATCAATTTTACCATATATCTTTAGCGAGCATATTTTAGCAGTTTTTTACCCCTTTTTAAACTCTTCGCCCTTCAGATCCACTTACTATTCAAGCATGAAGTAGTATCCGACTACATACCGATACATTTCATTCAATATTTTATACTTAGTACCGACACTAGTCGTGTTTTGACATACATATTGTAATTTATACTAGCGTAGTTTCACAGCTCAATGAACGAGTAGAATATACTAATGGTAAGTGTATGCTAATGGTATGATAAGTATTTAATATCAATCAGGAAGATGGTTTTGGAAGGTTGAGTAAATTAATCCAGAAACTGTTTCAGATTTTCTTTATGGATATAGAAACATGCTTTACACATGCGCGCACTAAAACTGGGGCCGCAATAAATATTACAAATATAAGATAACTTGTTAGGCCCTTAGTACACACACGTTTTTCTTGCCGTGAAAAACTACGGTTTATTCGCCGTATGTCGTCGGTTTAGTATGGATCACAATGTAAGCTTTTTGACACTTGGTTTATTCGCCGTACCGTAAAGAAACCGAGTACAAAGGGCCTTAAGAGGGAACAGGGCCTGCGAGGAATTTGAAAAATAGATATTTGAAGAAACTATTGCCGTCGTCTTACCTCAAGTCTGTCTCCGTAGAGTGCGATAGGGACAGCTGCAGCTCAGACCGATTATATCACAAAAAAAATGGATGAGATCGACGTTTCGTATTCCCCTTTTTTCTCCTCGAAAACTGAGCCGATTCAATTATTTTTTACATTAAAATTTTAAGAAAGAGTATGTCTAGGTTCCTATCATTTTCCTTTATGTTAAAGTCTTTTCGAATTTGTCTAGTAGTCCACTAATCACGGCGGTAAAAATAGGGCATTTTTGTAATTTTTGGAGGGTTATATTTTCATTACCAATAAGTTGCTGAAAAAAAGGATACAACAGGGACGTGTCTTCAGCAGACCTTGATTTTATGACCAAAAATGATTGCTCTAGAGGCATTATTAAGGAAGAAAAAAGGGGAATACATTTGTATGGAGAATCGCATGCCCTGTTCCCTCTTAAGGTATCTTTTACAAAGCAGTAGGTACCTAGGGCAGGTAGGGCAGGTAGGGCAACAAATAGGTACTTCTTTAACAGATTTTTTTTTTTTAAACCCGCATAAAATAGAAAACTTCACAACACCCATCACTGCTGTTCAAGCAGAATCCACTCAAGTTTTTACCTCTTTAAGTTGTAAAATCAAAATCCTCATCCCTTCTCACTTGAGTATCATGGACTTCACAAGTACAGTTCGGAGTAATGGTCCCAAAGTCTGTCGTGGACAAATTAAACTTGACTAAGTTCCATTGAATTACATTATGTTGAAACGTTTGACATTTCGTCAGATGATGGTAGGATTTACTTTAATTGAATGACTGGAACTTAGGTATGGTCGAATTATACTAACTTTTCTCTTTCTACAGTCGTTGTGTACTTGTCTGATTCCTCAACTGAATGAAACAAAGTGAATCATATATGTAGGTACTAAAGAGACCATCTGATATTGAATTATTTACTTTGTGAATGATTCTTATTTTTTGACAGTCCACCATTTAAAAAAGCCCCTAAACACTGATTCTTGTATCATAATGGTATCATGGTGGTATGGTAATAGTTATGTAGAAACAGAAATAAAGGAATTTAAAACTCAGCAATCTCTTGTATTACTGAGGCAATTTCGCCCTCTCTGTAAACTTAGCTATTTGTTTGTGAAAAAGGAAATTGCACGTCGTCCTTTGTTGTCCAAGAAAAAAAATACAAATAAAGTGCTTTCTACGTCTTCATTAGAACCTCTAGGCACCAGAGCGTTGACGAGAATGTACGCACCAACAACAGTTTATTAAGTAAATTCTCTTCACTTTGCTCAATGCGTAACATAAGTACCATAATCCCGGAAACTTTATGAAATATTCACATTTTTCTTCGGAGTTTGTTTAAGCGTTTCTTCTTTTCTAGCGTGAATATCCCCTAAGATACTTTTTCGAAACTTTTTCATACTCGCTCAACAATTCAAGCTTTAAAAAATGTATTTACGAAGATTTTGTTTTATAATAAGAAAATTTGTTCATTGCAGATTTTGTAAAAGTTTATATTTTATTTTGCTCGCGGGTGTAATTCTTCTTGGAAAATCTAAATGGTACATGAACAATAATTGCGCTGTCACGGTTTTATTTTACGAAAAAAACAGCCGCGTAAAAGGTAAGTTTTTTTTAGTTTAATTTAGATCTTAGTCTAAAGACTACAAGATAGATGGTTTCTCTCAGGAATACTTTTAGTAATTTGCAGTGAGATAACTTCAAGTTAATGTTGAAAAAGTTTATAAGTAGATATAATAAAATACTCCAAAGCTCGGGTATAAACCTACTAAGACCTTGAATTATAAAAAAAAAACTGTCCCGAAATCTGGATCATTCAGACACATAATTATGACTGTGGCAAAGCTCTTACATAACTAAAATGTATAAAAAAAAAACTTTTTCTCTGTCTTTTCTATTTATCTTAATATCATAAATACCTACACAATATTACAATCAGTCAAGAATAAAAGGTCATGTTATTTCCTATTTCAATCACAAAAAGAAAAGCACAACAGCCTTTACAAAGGACATATTAAACCTAAAATTCAATTAACACACTATTTCCCCAAAACCACAGAAATTATGACGTACTTGCCACCCCCATGACATCACAATAATGGCCGTGTCACGTATTATATTAGCCAGCCAAGCCGCTTGAGACCAAAATGGTGGCCACTCTTGACAACAGAGAAAATGTCAACGAGATGAGTGGGGATTAGGTAAACTCTTGGACTGGCCAGTGTTTACGATGTAGGTAAGTACAGGCAGTCTGTGATTAGCAACGTATTCACTGGCTTACCACGGCGTGTGACTGGTTAAACCTGGGATGTACAGATAGGTCTTTGAGAAATGTGTAAGTTATTTAAAGGGTTATGTTTAGTGCCTACATCGTGTATAGTTAGTATTACAGAGACAAAATAGGGTAACATAATTTTCTCTCGCCTAGTTTAATGTCTGAACTGATCTTTATAAAGTTTGGGTACAGTAAAAGTCACTTCTAAACGACCTTATTTTGCAAGAGGCTATTTTTATCTCATGCCAAAAATCTATTATTATTATTATGATAAATGCCCTTCAGCTGTAATCGATTTTGTTACCTACCTATATTTTTGAATCCGTCATTCGCACCCCACTTCACTTCTAGTCGTTTCGAAGGGTGACCCGAACCAAGCAATAAAGGCTATAAAACAGCCCCGAATAAATTCACATTCATGAGATGATAATCATACAATCGTGCGATTCCAATTACGACGGCATTGATTTTCTGTTACTCTGTTACATGAATATCAGGCCGTGGCAATAACATATAGCTGGGTCGGAGTGAAGCAGTCGTATTTTGATTTTTATGTCATGTTTATCTGTCAAAAGTTTATTGCTTTAATTCAGAAGTTGATCTGTGACAAAATGAATAGAGAATCCATAATAAATGCAAAGCTATACTGTAAAATAAAATTGAGCCTACCCAGTGTCTGCAACGTAAATAAAGTTTCCAAATAATAATAGTGCAATGTGTGATAAGAAATAGGACAGGACAGAGTTTATCTACAGTACCTAAATCTATTTGTTTTTTATCTCAATCTCTAGGCGTGTCAATTCACTCCTCGGAGGCGGTGCGGTGTTCCTCCTTCATCTACATTTTTATAAGTATTACCTCCTTAAACATAGCATTTTTCAAGTCCTTCCTTCTAACACGGTTTCTCATTACCGAAAATCCTATTATCTCAATGAAAACTTTGAAAACATGGCGGTTAAGCATGGTAAATTACCGCTAAAGCACCATCGTTCGGTTACTGGCATTGTAAGCAGTCCTCCCACCACGAAGAGTACTTGACATCAAGTGTCCACTTTATGACGAAGGGACAAGCTTTTACGGATATTTTTACTCTTAATGTTTTGGAAATGTAAGATTATGATTTATTTTTTTATTTTTTTTATTTTTTTTTAACTGAACAGACAGCTGTGCTGCTGGGGAGTTTGTTGCGCCACTTCTTCTTCCCAGCCAAAGCACTAGGAAGTGGTGAAGGGTGGGCGTTTTGGGGGACTGTCTTATGTAATTTTGACGTTCGAAAAGTGCTGATTCTCAGCCTAGTTTGAATAAATGACTTTTGAATTTTGAATTTTGAATTTTGAATTTTATTTCCGGATACTTTCTACATAACTAAATGCCTGTATTCCCTGAAAGGTAAGCAGAGAGGTAGATATAGTAGGCACACCCACATATCGCTATCCCATGCAATGGTTTTAACAGAACATAAATCTAAACTTAGAGCTGCTACTGAGAAATTCCTAGTGGAAAAACTCAACTACAGTGTGCCCGACCTGGAAAAATAAAAATGTAAGTATTGAGTTTCTTGTTCAATGAAAATCTTCCGAGCAGACTTATCTCCTGGTGCATCGCTGTCCCGTGAGATTGATATCAGAAACTCTTTTATAGAGGGAAACGAACGTACATTCTTGACTCAATTTAAAGTAATAATAAAAATCTTTATTGATACAAAAACCTTTGACATTGCTTAAGACTAGGATCCGTATGACCTTTAGTTAACCAAGTTATGTAAACTTGGTTAACTAAAGGTCATACAGATAAGATAAACCCTGACTCCTAAACTAGGTGATGCTGTAACTTAGGAGTCAGTGTTCTGCTGTCACGGTGATACCAAAAACCTTTTATGTTCTGTTCTAACATTACAAAAATAATCATTGACATTGCAGGTTACAAAGTATGTATTATATATTAAAATAAACAACGAAGGAATATTAAGGGATGTTGGAAATTACTTTTAAGGTGTATATGTGTGTGTATGTCAGAATGAGGGTATGTGTCTGAGGGTGTGTGTTTAGAAGTGTGTATAGTAGTGTTTAGCGTTTGCATGAGGGTGTGTTGAAGTGTTTGTGATTGTGTTTTATATGTGCTGCTGATATATTCCAAATAAAGTGAAAAATTTAAAACAACAGTCGAACAAGTATATATATTTATACGCCTACTGTAGTCTTGATCCTGTAGCCAGTTTTGTACTTTAATCTTAACTTCATGGTGATTTAGCCTAGCTATCTGGATGGCTTTACATATATTTTTGTAAATTAATGTACTTACGAAATACTGCCGCCTAGCGAATGCAGTTTTGTGGCGTACTGTCGAGTGTCGGGCATATTTTTTTTCGCTTTGCGCTTAGTAGGATCTGATTGGTGAATTTTCTTATGTTTTCGGAGAGTGGCTCGAATTACAAAGAGCTCTCTCACAGTAAGTAATTTGCAGTCCGCATATAATTCAGTAGTAGGAAATCTGTATGGTCTGCTAAGCACCACCTTAAGGACAGCTGTCTGTGCTTGATCCACTACAATAAACTTGGTTTTAGCAGCCCCTCCCCATACCGAGATGCAGTAGGTGATAACGAACTGACAGAGTGAGACTAGATAAACCATTTTTTAAATGTGAATGCTATAATCTGCGCAATGTCTCAGAGATTTAAAAATATAGATAAGTCTTCTGACTTTTGAAGCAGTGTCATGTATTTGGTTATACCATTTCAGTCCGTCGTCAATCACTACACCCAGGTACTTCGTGTGATTAACACGGGTAAGCATCGCATTAGTAATAAGTAAGACCAGAGCACGTATGTGCCGTGATTACAAATTCTGGTGGACCCTTGTTCCTATAATTCATAAAGAAGGGAATGAAGTTTGTTTTGGCCACGTTTAGAGTGAGTAGGTTAAGTAGCAGCCAGTCATTACAGATTTTAAGGACGCATCGCATTATTCATTATTATAGACCACAATCGCGGTGTCATCTGCATAAGAGAATATTTGTGATTCATGTAAAGGTAGCGTGCATAGGTCATTAATGTAGATTTGGAAAAGTGTAGGTCCCAGCATGCTGCCTTACGGGACTCCGTATGTGATAGTTTCTGCGTCACTTAGGCATGAATTGATTTTAACAGCCAATAGTTACCTATAAGTCATAATTTAAAAGTATGTGTCGATGTTTCTGTGTCTGTTTTGCCTTCCACTATATTATTTAGCCAATTTTTGTATGTGGTGTAGGCAATCTAAGTATTGGCATTCAACAGTCAGCATCGTCTTTGATCAAATTCCTTGGTTTCTAACATCGTAGCGAATACAATTAATACCTTGCTTCAGTATCTAATGAAACTGAAAGTTAAGTTCTCAGAACTTGAAACCTGTACCACTTCAGTGGTTTATGCAAATGCCTTTTCACAATTTTGATGAAACTTGTGTTCATGTTCAAAGGGATCGTTAAGGTGCTATTCATACTCGTACATATAAAGCAACAGTGGTTATGGAATATTTCATTACTTAATTGGCAACAGTAATTATGGAAATATATTAATAAAACAAAACAATAATTTATTTTCCACGTTCGTTTTTTGTTCTAAAAGCTTTTTGCTGGCTGTTCTAATTAAATTTTCCTCATAAACAGTAAAAATAAAGTTATAATGAAACAATAACCGTTTTCACATGTGTAATAAATAGTGTATTCGAGGTAATAATGGCAGCCCGGATGACACGGTGGAGCATACGGTGGAGGTCTGCTTGGCTTGGGCAGAGCAAAGACGTGTCCTCGTGGAGGCAATCGGTGGCGGTGATCTCTCTCATCCGACCCTGGTCCAGGCTATGGTACGGAGCGAAAGGACATGGGAGCCCGTCACCTTCTTCTGCGGAACGCGCGAGGAAGAGGCAAACTCCGCGCCCTCACGCCCCTAGACGCCGCAGGAGAAGCCATGGGCACGTACAGACAACTGAAGGAACATGGATGGGTTTTAGTCAGTAAGAGTCTGACACGCCTTCCCGCTCCGCCCGGAGTGGGAGAAGTTATTTGATAATTTCCAACCCAAAAAAAAGGTCATAATGACAGCAGTGAACAAGTGCACTGTGTCGTCCGCCGATATCGGCACAACAATCAATGTTGGCGACGATGCTGTTCTGACTACACAGACACAGTGTGAAAGCGTTTAGTAGTAATTGTATGAAACTACCAGTCCGACGATACCGTATCGTTATCGTTATCGTCCAATCTGAAAACGGCCATTACCTGCTGCAAACTGGAAACAAAAAAGAGGGTTACCTATATTTAAAAAAAAAAACTTTTATATTTCATTATCTAATAATTCTTTTGACGGAATATAAACAGTAAATAAAAAGCTAGATTTTATTTCTTACAAAAGAAAGGTACCTTTCTTTGTTCTCAGTGTTCGCTAGACGAGACTAAAATATTTTATTCTAACGTATTCAGATTACAGTGATCTTATAGTTCCCAGAAACCTAGGTAGTTACCTACGTATTCAGACGTGACCTTTAAAAATGGAGGTGGGTTTACGAAATCATTGAAAATCGTTCTCACCTACAACCAATATAAAAAATAGCTTTATACTTTTTTAATGTTTTTACCACGTTTATACTAAAAATGCGATTTACGCAGTAGGCACCTTATAGTTTTTGTTATTCTATTTTTATTTCCAATTCGTCCAGAATATTCGAATAACTCTGCCTCATATTAATCACTACAGGTTTGCAAAACAAATATCATGCAAATATTTTTATATGGAATATGTCAGTGCGAAATATACGCAGGTACAGCCATTGATTGAAACTAACATATTCATGAAAGGATTTACTTTCGGTGACTAAAGCTCCATATAAAAATACACCTAGAATACATTTTTAATTTACCTACCACTGAAATTAAATTGAAACTGGATGACTGTAATAGCTTTATATTTTGAGATGAATGTATTAATTTTCATATTCCGTTAATTGCTTCAAAGGATACAATTGCGTTATAAACATTTAATGAACTTTTAATTGTATTTTGACATAATCTGAAACGTTGTTTATATCGTCAGAGTCATATAAAAGTTATGTTGTCCTCACATTAAGTTAATGAAGAACATAAAAAGACTTGCTCATTTCATTTAACGTTTATTCCAACTCGTTAATCTTCTAAGTAGCAGCCATCTTGATTCAACGAAAATAAAATAAGAATAAAGTAGACTGTTCAATCCAAGTGTAAAAAAAAACATCAATTGCTATTTTTATATGTCCATAACATGATTTCCACAAACTGAATGAAGACAATTTCAAAGACAATTTTCTTTTATTTTCAGAATTGTATGATATGTTGCGCAATTTCATTTTAAATTATGGATAAACCCAGATAGGCAACGTACCGTTTTTCTAAACTAATAGTTTTTTACGATTTCATTAAGAAATTAGCTTGCAAACTAAGGAATTTAAAAATGAAAATAATAGGTCTTTACCTATGAAATTGCCGTTTTGTATGAAAAAATTTAAACGAATTTTTTTAATGTATTTTTTATTTGTATTAATCGAAGTAATCACTCATGCAATCAATGCATCTTTGCCAACGCAGTGGCAGTTTATTGATGCCCTTCTTAAAGAAATCAGCTGGACGGGAGGCAACAAATTCTTCAAAGGCATTTTGTACTGCCTCTCGGGTATTGAATTTTTTTCCCGCCAAGAAGTTATCCAAATTCTGGAAAAAGTAATAGTCTGTAGGAGCAAGTTCTGGTGAGTAGGGCGGATGACGGAGAGCTTCCAACCCCAGTTCTTGCAACTTGGAGACCGTCTGCTGTGCAGTATAAGGTCGCGCGTTGTCATGCAGGAGCAGCGGAGACGAGCGATTGACCAATGCTGGTTGGAGATGTGCCAGCTTCTCCATCATTGTGTTCAGTTCTTCACAGTACACATCTGCAGTAATGCTCACCCCGTTTGGTAAGAAGCTGTGATGAATCACACCGGCGCTAGACCACCAAACAGTGACCATCACTTTTCTAGGGGTAAGTTTTCGTTTAGGGCATTGTTTAGATGCTGAACCAGGATCCAACCAACTTGCTGAGCGCTTGGGGTTATCAAACAGAATCCATTTTTCATCGCAGGTAACAATGCGGTTCAAAATTCCTTCATTTGTGTGTCTGTTGAGCAGTGCAAGGCACGTCTCGACGCGTACTTCGCGCTGGCGATCATTGAGTACGTGGGGCACCCATTTGTCAAGCTTTTTTACCTTGCCAATTTGACGCAAATGGACCAATATTGTTTTGACGCTAACGTTGAAAGCTGCTGCTAATTCAGCTGTAGATTGTGTATCATCAGCTTCCACAGTCGCCTTTAATTCGTCATTGTTCGCCAAAGTCTTCGGACGACCGCGAGGTTCATTTTTCAGGTCGAAATTTCCAGAACGGAAGCAAGCAAACCAATAACAGGTGGTGCGTTGGTTTGTAGTGTTAGCTCCGTAAACGTCGTTGATGTTGCGTGCCGCTTTTGCCGCGTTGCTGCCACGACGGTACTCATATTTCATAATTACTCGAATTTTTAACGTATCCATGATGACGAAAAAGATTGAAATGCGATGAAAATGTAACACTAATAAATAAAAAAATGACTACTTTTGGAAAAAAAAATCCATGTTTTAAAAATAAAATTAATTTGAAATTAGAATTCTTAGCCAAAAAAAAATTATTTTGATTTGAAATGGCCAGTACTGCAGAACGGCAATTTCATAGGTAAAAACCTAATATAAGGAGCAAAGAGCGGGTCTCAATAAAAGTAGATACAAAGAATACTTACGACAGAAACTTTTCCATTATCGCTGAAAGAAAAACCCAAAGTTTCAAACAATATTTAAAAACAAAGTTACATTTACAATATCAGCACACATCGGGCGCGTTCAATAAATTCAGCGCACCTGTCATGCAAAAATGATTTATAGAATCCTTAATATTTTGGAAACCTCTTCACTACATAACTGGAGATATCATAAATCAAACGAAATCTTCAAAGAACTCAGAATACAATACATTGTAGAAGAAGAAAATAAACATGTATTGTTATGAGGTTGAAGCCACAATAAAAGAGTTCGTTTTTAACCGAGCAAACCCGAGCAGCGCAGCGGGGGTTAATTTTCTCGATGGCGCCAACAATCTCGATCGTCGCCTTCTGTTGCACCCATTCCGGATATTTTCCTGCGACTTTTCAAACTTGCTCTTTATAAATCTTTGTCGAGTCCGACTTTTAGGCGACTTATTCTGGAGTAGTTTTATAAGATTAGCTATGTCTGTATTTGCAGTGGCGGCGCTAGACCAAACTTAGACGTCGACGACATCAGCTTTGTGAGGCCCTTTCGTTTCCCAGTCGATAGAAAAACGTTACTCACGAGTTGATTTACTCACGAGTTTGATTGATAATCAAATTATACAAACACAAATTAAAATAGAGGAAATTTTCGGCTTTTAGCCTCACTGAATTTTTTAAAGATTTTGTCATAGCTAATTAAAAGAAAGTAAAATGCAAGAGCGGGCGAAGCGAGCTCGAAAATTTGAGTACGCCGCCTCAGATGATTGGTATTTTTTTCAATTAGGTTATCTTTTAACCATTCTTACAGAAATAGGAGATATCCAGAAAAGTTAGAGAAAAGGACAACGCAGGACGCAAGAGCGAGCGTAGCGAGCTCGAAAATTTAGAGCCCCGCCTTGGAACGGTACCCAAGGTTTTCTTTTAACCAGACATACAGAATTTGTTTTTCGAGTTAGTTTTTTGTTGACTTATGCCGAAAATCTTGATTATTAGAAGAATATAGGATGCTAGAGCGAGCGTGAAAATTTTAACACCCAGTCTTAAGCCCGTATTACAGAACCTTACTCAAGCATTACTTACAACTAGTTTCAACCAACCAAAAGGCTTTAAACGAATTTTAAGTAATGTTTGAGTTTTGAGTGAGGATCTGTGTACTGTCCTTAAATAGGTAAATTTGAACATTTATACAGAAATAGGTTATTTTGTCGATCTTTGCAGATAAGTTTGAAAATGTAAAAAAATTACGATACGAGCGAAACGAGCGCGAAAATTTTTGCATGCTACATTTATATTTTGTACATTATAGTGGGGCCTCCAATTACAAACGGCCTCTTTGTTACTGAACATATTTTGGTCTTGTTTGGGATTTGATTAAAAAATACTACTTTAGATTTGGGGGACCCCAGATGGGGCCAGGGGGAAACTTTTAAAACTTTTTAGCTCAGGCGTGAGGACGTCACAGACGCCTAACGCCGCCACTGTTACAAGATTTGGGAAAACAGTTTTCTTTATTAAACGGTCATCACTCTTTGCTTTATTAGGGTTCCGTACCCGAACGGTGCCAAAAGGAATCCTATTATTAAACCTCCGCTGTCCATCCGTCTGTCTGTCAGCGGGCTTTATCTCATGAACCGTAATAGGAAGACAGTTGAAATTTTCACAGATTTTGTATTTCTATTACCGAAAAACAACAAATAATACAAATAAAATAAAGTTAAAAGTTATTTTTTGCAAGAAACGTGTTTTTTTCGGCTTTTTTCGCTAAATATTTTACTTCGGTACGGAACCCTTTGTGTACGAGCCCAACTCGCATTTGGCCGGTTTCCAAAAATGTATCTGTTTGAATCGCACAAGGATAAATACATTCTCTTTTATGAACAAAAAGCCAAAAACGATTATGAAAAATTAAAAGAAAATGTCATGTACGCGGCCCTTAACAAAAACAACCAAACAAATAAATTAAATCAGAGCAATTATCACAAAAATGTTCGAATAAATCACATAAAAAATCTAATTTACCCTTGCTACAACCCAACTCCTTTTCGCCTCATTTATACGACCCAAATGACCGTAAAATTCATTGCTCAATACTTTTCAACCATAAAGGATAAATTGGTGGGTCAAAGCATAAACTGGACAGGCGTGAAACAGAATAGGGCTGCGCGACTGTGAGCTGCACTGAGTTGATAAATAGTACTACTTCGGGAACTTTATACCATTCGTCTTTCTGGATGAAGTTCCCACAGTAATTGTCGACTAATGATCGGGGCTTATTCCTTTTAGTTTTTACTTTTCAAGTTTCTTGGAATCAAAATGGTATATATTTTCAAGTTGGCAAACTATTGTTAAGTGTCGTAGCATCGTTATTTATGGTCTATCTTCCTGTCTTCTGTATTTACTTATCAGACAGGAAGCGATGTAGATTTATTGATAGCCAAACTTGAGGATTTGTGTTTAGAAAGACATAAATTATTGTCCGTATTGTGAGTCTGTCGTTACTAATTTTCATTTGTTTGCGAAACATTTGATCATGTTTATACTCTATTAATTAGCTAAATAACGACAGTTATTGGGTAATATTGTTGAAATGACTGTATTTTAAATTGATTTTTGGAGTTTACTCCTTAAGAATCGATTTTTTTTAAGACCCCCGGTATGGAAATTTTATGAGGAGTAAAATTTATATAAGTGTTAACTTGTTTTATTCGTAAATAACGTATTAAAATTTTGAAAAAAACATATAACATATTTCACACTTCGATCTAGATATTTTTTTTTATAATTTAAGAGATGCGTTTATTTACCCTCTTTCCCTGTTTCATATTAAAAGACAATCATATTAAGGAGTAAACTCCAGTCGTGCGGCGAAGCACACACTTTTTTAATGTACCCAAATGATAAATAGATTACATTGCTTTGTATTTATCGTGAAATAACGGAACCTGTTATATGTCTATATCGAAATAACGAAAGGGTAATAACCGTTATTTGTCTAATGTTATAATAAATGGAGTATAGGTACTTATACTCCATGGGAATACTTCCAATAACGTCTTTTATATTAATATAAGAAGGTATTTCAAGATAAACAACGAAGTAGTTATAATAAAAATATAGATAGAACATAACTTTAAAGATAAGCTTTAAAAATAAAATGGCTCCGGGCGGTCATATCTGCGGTTAGTGTGGATACCGACCGTACCTATTCTTTGAGTTAAACATAAAAAGAGAACCGCAGCTTCAGGGATTTGCTTTCTTTGCGCCATCCTTGAGCTGTGTTATTATTACACTAACGGGTGACCCCGTACTCGCGTAAACCTTAAACAATCAAAAGTTATGTTAAAGAAGAAGAACCAATACGTCAAAACGTCAAACAAATAGTTTTATGACAGCTGCGCGCACAGGTAGCATTATGGCTGCGGCACGTGAGTCGCCGACGGAACGAAATGTTGCTATTATGAATATTCGATTTATGTAAACATTTAGGACTAAGTATTGTATTTATTTTATTTTTTAATTCTTATTTTGTTTTTGTTATTTCACTATAATTATGCTGCACCAGTTGACGTCATCACGTCAACGCCGGCCGGCCGCTAGGGCTCTGTCTCGCATAGGGTCGCAGCATTATGCTGAGCGAAGGCCGTTTTGCGTGGATGTGACGCATATTTTCCCCCAAATTGTTCTTTTCGTTTATTTGTTCTTTCTTTGTGTCATGTATATAAACGTATTTTCTTTTATTTCTAAGACATATTACCGTCAAAATTTATATTCGGCTTTAAAAGCTTCCAAATAATCCATAACAAAGAAAAGTAAAACCGCCCGACTAAATATTTGTCCATTACTTACCTACGATTCTCTGAGATAAAATATTGTGAAATTCCTGAAATACCGCCCAAGACATACCAGTGGTTCTTTGACGAGGATCAAGGCTGTTGTGAAGCGAACTCATCTATTTTTATTATACCCGCAATATTTACGAAAGCGGAAAAAACATGATAGCGGACAAAAAAATTGGGCCAGCGGATGAGATATGTTCTATTTATTTTAGATTGTTAAAGTAATGTTTTGGGACATTGGAACTAGTTGACTGTACTATCCGCTGAATATTATTTGGTAAATTAAATAATAACAAATTAATAGATATTTAGAATACTCTTTATTAAGTACACCATAAAAATTAGTTTCAAATGTGGACACACAATGGGCGGTCTTATCGCTAAAATTGATATTTTAAATTACATGAATATAAATAAAAATCAAGGTGCCAACGCATCGGTGTCTTCGCATCAATTTTTTATCATAGAAATGATAATTATGGATTTGGGTTTTCTATTTTTGAAAGCATTGTTGTATAGAATAAATAATTTCACATAAATGTTCAATTGAGGCTTTCAGGCGATAAATTAGTCTGAATTGTTACAAAAAACGTGTCATAAATTACTCCACTTAGTCGGAGTAATGAGTTCTTTCACGCCCACAGTAGTGTGAACAAAACACGCACTTAATAATTAATGGGCGATAAAAATAATATGACTGGTTTTTTTTATTGTGATTCATATTAATACCTACCCCTAATTGGAATAAACAAACGTGTGTACTTTGTATATAGTCTTAAAATTGTTAAGTACAATTTTCCTGCAAATAAAACAATAAAATAAATAAACAAACAAAATTGAAAACATTTTTCACGCAGGTACCATTAATTCACAATAATACCCATTTAAATAACGCAATAAGTATTCCATTGCTTTATCTCATTAAGTGGCTTGAAAATCTTAAGCGTTTACCATAAGCTCGTTTCGTAAGAATAATTTTCATTTAAAATAGGGCTTCAAAAAACAAATGGCTTGGACAAATGTTCTTGGTCCGTTCACACGGTACTTCCGACGCGAAGATTGCGGTTTCGCAATTTACCATTTGAATCTCGCTGCGAAGTGGCACGGGAGAAAATTTATGCGGCCCGCTGTGTTTTCGTTTTATTTTTTTAATGATATTTGTAACCTGATTGTAGGGTTGGATTGACGTGTTTTGTGTCGTTTTTATTAATGAGTTGAATTTAAGATAAACATTTTAGTTAAACATTTTTTTTAGGCGTGAGTTTGATCTAAAGTATGAGAGATATTTTTATGTTATGTAAAGCACAATATTTTAAACCTTGTTAATTACTGATGCGAACTGAAGTTCTACAGTTATACCTTTTATAATAACCCAAAGTAAATAAAGTCAATATCCATATACATATTAAAATCTTATACAAGCTTTCTAACACTAAACGTAAAAATATTTTCTCTTCGCCTTGAATATAACCGATATAAAGAGCACCAAGTTCTTATAACACGTAAACGCTCGCAAAAGTCAGCCAAATTAATTCAAATTTTTCGGCTACGAAACGAAATCCGTTTGCACTCACTCGCACGAATTCGTACCTATTCGTACGCTACGTCTAAATTATAACGCGGTGGTTATCGCCTCACAAAAGCCTCTCCGCATTGTTCCACTTCCGTGAATTCCGCGCTCGTTCCGCTCCGCTTCCGATCGACGCGTCCGCAATTCGACACTAATGTCTCACTCTAACACATAGAGAATATATACCTGTCTTTTTCGCGTGCGAGTGGTTTTGATTGTTAGAGCATCATAAGTTCTGCGGTCGACTGGCTAAATATTGCACTATTAGAAATACAGTTTAAGTCTTCGAACAATGCTGAAAAGCTGAAACATTTTTCTTTATTTTCGCTCCGGTTTAAAACACTCGCTACTATTTTTATGCAATTTAAAAACCACACTGTTCCATGAGGTAAAGCTTGCACAAAATGTTATTAATACCTGGAATTTTCTAGCTAGTCCTCGAGAATGAACTACTTATCATCCTGCGCAAGTAGTTTCTCATTTGTTGAAAATGGAAGAGAGCAAAGTTTGCAACCTAACTCGAGTGCGTCAGAGTTTCACACTGAGATTTTGTATATTATTGTGTAATATCTCATGACCAACCTCTAACCCAAGTTAAGCTCAGCTACCCTCTGTGGACTCGACTAGGCTATTAGGTTATTAGGTATATCCACGCTTTATACCGTTTTGTATTTTAACACATAATGCCAGTTAGGTATAACTGGCATAAGAAAAGTACTCAAATAAATACGTGACCATAAACGTGTCAATAAACTCTGAAAACAAAAATTGGTACTTTAAAAACATTCACTTCACAAGAGAACTCCGGGATACAACCACTCTAAGACAGATTATAGGCCAACTGCCTACAAACATGACAACTTGGGTCCAAACACCCGTCACGCTACGTTGAAACACTCAGCCTTACTATGTTTTATTCAAGAGTCGAGGACTGAGCGCCAAAGCCGACAAGTGGAAGGTTTATTCCCGAAAGTGAGGGACACGTCATCGCGTCACCCCGACGTAGCCTTATCGTGGTCATCGGAACACGTCGGAAACACACGCCGAATTGACGTACGTGTCCCGATTTGAAATTTTCGGTGGACGGCGAAATAAAGCGGACGAACGGTCGAAGATGATTGCCAGTGAATTTGCAGGTTATGAACGTTTCGTTTTGTATGAAGAATGTTTCAATTTAAGCAAGTTTGTAAAGGGATTTAAGGTCACGTGTCTGTGTTTCGTCATAAAAGATACCATATTATATAATAGTCGTTCTAGAAAAATATATTTATACCTACAGCTGGCAAATGCCCAAAATTTTCCCCACGTTCGACAAAACTTTTTACCTGCAAAAAGGTACGAATAGACAAAATCTAGTACATACTCATCGTTGCTAACTATATTACTTTTTCACAAAAAAATGTCTTTAGCTCTTATATTATCAACATTAGGTTCAGTTAGGAGTAAGCTCGTCGACTAGGCAGCCTAACTTCACAAAGTACTAAAAAGACAGAGACGATCTCTTCAATACTCGGTTTTTATTTTTATGCTGGCTGCGAAAAGTTGGATCTTATTTTTGTGTACGTTTTGAATACGCAGCAGTATTAACAGAGTATTTTGTTTGTTTAAGTTAATAAAAGCGACGTGGTCTTTAATTATGAAAGAGTTTTAGAACATTCAAACCAAATGCTACAACTTCTTGGGCTAAAATGAGCAGCTATTTATCATATTTTGATGAATAGCGGCTAGGATTCAGAACTTAATTAAAGTGACTGATGAAAAATCCGTCAGTATACTCGCTTTTAATATCATGAAAGCTTTATCAAGCTCAAATCTCTGAATCCCAGAATAAACCTGTACAAAAAATCTGTACTAAAGTTCCCACAGGAAATAAAGTGCGTGGAACAAATTAGGAACATCGTATCTCCCTCATCAGACCGGCTAAATGTTTTATTCAGCCAACGCTGAGGCCGCTAAAGAGCTATCAGCGCAAGGCAACATAGACAGTCGACAGACACAAAAGTTCAACTACACACAAACAAAGTGTGAATACAAGTTTTTATTGTGAAAGTTTTGTGAGTGGCATTTTTTATGTTTACAGTTTTATTTACTTCCGTGTAAATTTGATTAACTTCTAATAATCGTGAACTAACACAAAGCTCTGATAACGAGTTCTTAGAGGGTTTTATGAATAACTCTTCACAGAAATCCACTATTAAAAATTACTAGGTAGGTACCCTATTGTACATTGGGAAAGCTTTTTTTTTAAACAAACTCATAAATCTAGTAACTAATAATAAAATAACCTAGCCTAAATAAATAATAAATCCTAGCCTAAAAACTTTTGTCAAGTCAAAAAAAAACAGACTCAACTTTGAAACCAAACCAAACTATTTTTCGATAGTTGGTCGAATATATTTTCGTATTGAATTTATGTCGGGTCAAACAAGTATGCGACCTACCATATTTCACTATATCCTTTTGCAATAAAAACTGAATTTATCGTTCTATGGGTGCCTACATACTGAGTGAAGAGTGCACGTAAATCCTAAAGACTGACTTACGGTAAAGGAAAATATCCAATAAAAATCTAACGTCCGAAATCGCTATCACATCATGAGAGAACATGTTAATCAATGGTTGACATAATTAGAGGCCTTTGCCTTAAATAGGACTGTTCACAAACAAGCCAGTATTACCATTATCATACATAGTTTAGTTCCATTATTATTTACTAGCCGTTGCCCGTAACTTCGTCTTCGATCCAGGATATAAATTACAACATATATCTTTTTCCAGGTCATGGTCTACCCATGTGCAAAATTTCATCCAAATCCGTTCAGCCGTTTTAGCGTGAAAGCGTAACAAACAAACAAACTCACTTTCACATTTATAATATTAATTAGGATTCCACATGCATCCAATGCGACCATAACTATAATATCACAAATCAAGAGAATTTGAAACACAGTTTTGGACGGTGTACAAAAGAGGTCAAAATTGCTCTTTTGAAGGCAAACTTCCAGACATTTTATACCTGCAACCTGTGGGTCCGTTATACGCATAGATCTTTCAACGCCCTATGGGTCCTGTCTGACCCAATTCTGTCTGTTTTAGGATGCTTTTAGGGTTGCCTCGCTTTTGCAGTGCATCAGGTATGTTTGCTAAGGCCAGCACGGACTGCTTTAGGGCAATAGTAACAAAAAGAGTGGCCTCCCTGATGCGTCGCGTGCGCAGCAGCACCAACAGCCTTCTGAATACTATATTGGGAAGGGTTGATTGCCCGGTTGTGAGGCACTGGAACACCGTTCACGGATCTGGAGGTGCCCTATATAACATTAAATAGCGGAATTGTAAATAATAATAATAAATAAACAATTAATTATTTACTAACTTAGTTATAAGTACTATTTACTAACAATGTTTGGAATGTTTTATTCTGAAATAAATGACCAATAATAATTAATAATTAATAGTGGATCTTCTTTTTCCTTCCTATTCATTGATATGAGGCTGAGCCACAAGCTAGATAAGGAAGGATTTGCTGACGTCCCTGCACTACGTTATTATTAAATTCTCCTAAGATTGGTTGGTTATGGTTAATATCTTTTTATTGAAAAATGTTCCCTATCTTATAATATAGAGGATTATACCTAAAGTAGTTTGTTGTTAGAACAGATCCACATAGTACAGTAGTTATCTAAAGAGAGTTACTATTAGTTTTACCAAATATTTACTCTGCTTTAAGTAATCTACTAAAATATGTGGAACTACGCAACAGACTGTCATCACGCAAAATCCTGTATCGCGTAAGCAGAGTTTACCGTGCGACTAGCATATATACAACGTCCCGACAACAATCGTCGGGCAGTAGCCCACCAAAAACAACACCCATCTGTATGGAGGATACATTAAAAACGTTAATTAATAAAAATCCTACAAACTAAGCACCAAATAGGTTCAAAGTTTAAAGTTTATCAGTTAGCATTGTGTTTGACCGTCAAGGCGAAACAAACCCAGTCAATAAAACAAAAGACCACAATTCACTCAAATTATATTCGCAAAACAAAAAGAACCAGACAATTTATTATTCCGATACGCCCTATTACTCAAATTGTAAGTGAAAAATCTGTTCGTTCATTTGTCTTGATAAATTGCAGCGAATCCTGTAGGTAGACTGGTTTATTGAAATAGGAAAATCGATTTGAAGATTGAGATAGCGGTAAAACAGCAAATATTTGAGATGGTGTGACGTATCGGGTACAGCTAATGGAGCCGGTGAAATGTAAACATATCTCTAGTTTTCGCGTGCATGTTGTTGGTATGAGAAACAGTAAATAAGCCAGTATGTGTACCTAAGGTAAATAGTCGAGAACACATGGAAGCAAGCGAGATTTTTTGTAGAACTTTTCGTCCAATTTTGATGTAAAAAAACAGCTTATTAAAGATTAATCGTTTTTTTATTTCGGCGCGTGATTAGCTCATGATTATTTCGACTTCAACTAGATCCGAAAAAAATAAAAACACCCTAATAAACTTCACGTGAGGATGGACTCTCCGACACCTAAATATGACTGAAGAATGTTCTGTAAGTTTCCCGAACAGTACTGACTTGATACGATACTATAACACACAAATGCTCATTACTTAGTTTCACTACACAACACAAACTAATCGTGACCTTATTGGTGATGTTTTTCAGGAAGGTCATATGTCAGGTGCATAGTATTCGCAACCGGCGTGCGTGTATAACCAGATGTATGAACGTAAACGAGGCAAAAGGAGTATGTATGGATCGTAGCAGGTGGCATTTGGTAGGTTCTGCCTACGACGGGAAGAAGGCGTCAGTTTATTTAGCGTATAAACAAATCGTCAATCGTTCTAGCCAGATAAAATGAAACTGGTTGCTAATTTAATTGTATTTTTTTTTACTATTTTTTATTTTAAGACATTGAATTTGTGATTCCTCACACACACTGACTTATAAATTGTAAAATTTTAGGACAATCGTCTACTTTTATAATGTTTGCAAATATGTGAGCACCATGTATCTATCAGATAATCAATTTATCTGTCGTTACTTCATTTTAAATTCTTTTTACCTATTGTGGTATAGTAATTTTATTCTAGGTTCATCGTCTTCACATATAATTATATAACTAATGTACCTATATAAAACAATATTAAAAAAAAATTAAAAGAGTAACGGCGGAGTTTTTTGCCCATTCTTCTCCATACGAAAACTACCTTTTGAAAGCGGCGACTAGAAACAATTTTTTTATTTTTTTGTAAATTTTGTTTTTTAAATTTTGACGTTCAAAAGTGCTATATAAGGGCCTATTTGAAATAAATGATTTGACTTTGAGTTTCATCGAACTAAAACTACAGACGACTTACGGATGTAAATCAAACACAGCCGCCATGTTTCACGTACGCAAATATTGTATTCAGATCGTAACGTCACAAATACAGAACAGAGTGTATCCGAACCCTTTCCGATGTTATTGAATTTTGCCATCAGCGTCCATCCGCCGTTTTATCACATCAATATTTTATATTCCTGTTTTAGGCCAATGTTGAGACAAAAAATGATTCTAAGAAACTGAATTGTAAAAGTATTATTTGTTTGAATTTTCACTGCCAAGGGAATAAATAATCGTACCTACTATGAAGATATAAATGTTTCATGTAAAAATAAGAACGAAATTTTAATCTAAATGTTGCAGTCATGTGATTGGTAGTACTGTTTTATCAGTCGCCGTGTTTAACTCTATTTGTATTAAAACTAAGACTGCAAAATTCAGTGCTAGCAATCGCGTCACAGGACAAGTTATAATGAATGTACTATATAGTTACTATAAAAATAATAAATGTCAACCACAGAATGAAATAAAATGTGTATTTTATTTACGAAACTGAAATAAAATAATATTGAAATGAGTACTAAAATTATTCCACTAATTACAAACGGGTAGGTACACACACACGCTGCAATTCATTTCATGATTGTGTTACATAAATTATAGGTTTCGTAATTTCACAGTTTCACACGGTGGAAACACGTTGCGTTTCATTTGGCTAAATAATTACTTCGAATTTTGTATTGAATTATGTATTAATACTAAATAAATAAACAGCCTATTATTGTCCCACTGCAAAGTAAAGGCCTTTACTCTGCTCATACAGAGAAGGCACGAGCATTGATCACCACGCTTGCTCAAGACGGGTTGGCGATTTCATATTTTTGTAACAGTTTTATTTATTTATTTATTTTATTAAGGTCAACCAACAATTGTTTACACCAATACATTAGCAGCATATTATTTATAATAGGATACAATTGCGGGTGCAACAATTAATTATAGGTTAACACCGCAGGCACAAAAAACAGTGGTAAAACAATTAATTATTAAATTACGACAGATGCATAAAAAAATGAGAAAATTAAATGAATAAATTAGATCATAAATGAGTAAATATGGTACAAATTGAATGATAATTGATATAAAATTAGATTATAAATTTATTTTTTATTAGTTTTGGCATTTTAGGTATCTATCGTGAAAAACAAAACCCGAGTTGACTAAGTTACCTAGAAACTTAAAGCCTTCCGAAACCATGAAGGTTTTACCAAAACCTTTGAATTCGTTGCCTTGACAATATACCCTTTCAAAATATTCATGATTTTTCACCTAAACTGTTTATGTAGAAGGCTACATAAACAGTTTAGGTAAATCCCAATAGTTACAAATCAAACAACCGATTATTTTATTATTACCCTTGAGTTAACAAAGTCTAATTAACCTAATTTACGCCTAATCTTTATTAACGGCCCGTTTTTTAATGTTTTATAAAATTATACTTTCCCCGATTTTCTGAAACTTTACGGTAATCTTTTATCTATACCTTTTACTATATAAACATTAATAATAATATTTTAAAGAGGTAAAAATTGTTTGTTTATTTATAATTACGTAATCCCCAGAACTAGCAGTCGGATTTGAAAAATTCTTTTTGCA
Source organism: Xanthia icteritia (assembly GCA_949128155.2). Lineage (NCBI taxonomy): Eukaryota > Metazoa > Arthropoda > Insecta > Lepidoptera > Noctuidae > Xanthia > Xanthia icteritia. Next base: position 16,320,204 of record OX421943.2, read on the forward strand.
TTGGATAGCCCAATTTTTGAGGAAGGTAACATGCTATGTAACATCACGCTACGACCCTTAGGAGCCGAGCAAAAAGATAAAAAGTCAGAAAGTACGCTAAACGAAAACGAAGTAATAACGCGGTGTGTCGGGGCCCGAGATTTCACGTACGCGAAGTTGCGGGTAGAAGCTAGTACCATTATAATTTCACCACAAATTGATAGAAATGCACTCACATTGTCAAAGTCAAAGTATTTATTGTAAGGCACTTTTGAACGTCAAAATTTACAAAAAAATAGAATTGATTCTAGTCGCCCTTCCAACAGGTAGATTTCTTATGGAGAAGAATGGGCAAGGAATTCCAACGTTACTCTTTTAAAATGTTTTACAATATTTTGTATAGGAACATTAGTTGTATAATTATATGTGAAGACGGTACATCTTGAATAAAATTACTATACCACAATAGGTAAAAAGAATTTAAAATTAAGCAACGGCAGATAAATTAACTATGTGACAGGTACATGGTGCTCGCATATTTACAAACATTGTAAAAGTAGACGAGATTTTCCTAAAATTTTACAATTAATAATCAGTGTGTGTGAGGAAGTAATCACAGAATGTAAAATCAATTTCATATAATAAAAAACTATATATAATTAAATTAGCAACCAGTTTGATTTTGTATATTATCCTATGGAGCAGCTTCAATGAATACAGCTTCTAACAAGTCTATTCAATAACCATTAGTTTACCTTCTACCACCACATCAAATAACTGAGGTGCATAAAAAGCTCATGAATGGGCATCGAATAAAAAACGTCCGATAAAAAAACCGTGCTCTTTCACATGAATGCTGCTGATGCAACTCGTTGCGCTGCGTCCGATTCCTACCCGGCGCCGGCCGGCTCGTGAAATAAATCGGAACCGTGCAAATGTAACGAACGTATAGCAGGTAATTATTTTTATTCTGTCTGGTTTTTTGTTTCGTTTTTTCTGGAACTGTGTTGGGGTTGATTAAAATAAGTATTCGTTTAAATAATCTTTGAAAGTGCCTGCTTTATAGATTTTAGAGACTTTTCCTGTAAAGAATTATCATCATTTTCCTGCCATTATCCCAATTTATTTGGGGTCAGCACAACATATTTTTTTCTTCCATACTTTTTCATCATTTTTTTTATCCTCTTTCTCAAAATCCATCCAACGTTTCTTTAGCTAAAGAATGAAATCATACAAACACGTGATGCACAGTTGAACGTGAAATCTGCGCTACGAATATACGATCGATCGGTAACTTATTTAGAATCCGCCATTACCCTTTTAGACAATGTTTATAGATTCCTATTCGCTCGATTTTGCCGCCCGAAGTAAAGTTGCACCTATTTGATATGCTATAAATAAATCTTCTTTATCTTTTCTTACTAAATTAATGTTATGTACAAAACCTATCCAATGTTCAAACGGGTGGAAAGTATGTGCACAGGCGTTTAATATCCTAAGAAAATATCCTTAAAGTGGCAAACAATGGATAATAATCTTTAACGTGCCGCCTACACGATCGTTATGCACGCTCGTACGCAGTTTGCCATTACCATAATGGTTTGAGCCATAGAGCACGGAATTGTCTAGAGACGGCAGTACTAACAAAACTCGTGGCTTCGAAAGTGCGTCAAGCGCAAAACTTTTGCCAAGGATCATCTTCAAAACCGTCAGTTTCTATATGTTACTTGTGTCGTAGTGCGAATAACGGTGATACGCTTGGTTTTATATGGAAAGCGTTGACAATGCCACCTCTAGCAGCGACTACAGAGACGTCTTGTGCTCTGTGGTTTGAACCTTAGTGTTGAAGGGAATAGGTGGGATATAAGGGCGATAATAGTATGTCAAGCTTAAAGTCGTATTTCTATGAAGCTATAGTTATTTTTTTAAGCTAATCTCGTGCGAACAGCCGGAAGAATCAGGCCATAAAAATATTAAAATTTGCTCGTCCACGAATTGGATCCGTGACTGTTCAGTGAATGTTCATTCACTATGCCAGTCGTTAGGAAAGCGTTTTATATATTTTTATTTGTTTCAGCAGCTATTCTGAAAGAGCTTTTCTAGTGATCGCAAGCGCTACTGCTGACCATGAGGTCCTGGGTTCAATTCCCAGGTCGATTTTTCCATCTGGAATTTCTCAGTAGCAGCCCAGAGTCTGGTTTTGTACCCAGGTTCGCCCCCTATTACATAATATGGGACTCAAACATAACTGGCTAAATGTGGGTGTACTATAGGTACACCTCTACCCAACCCGTTGTGGAATACAGGCGTGATGTTACATAACCATGAACCATGTTTTTTTTTCATAACCATGAAAATACCAAAAACACTGAAGTTAAAGTTACATACGATTGAATGAAAATAATGAGCAAACGAAATTACCTTCTGCATAAGGAGATCACACAATTCAAAATGCAAAAATTCTAATTCAAAATTCAAAAGTCATTTATTCAAACTAGGCTGAGTATCAGCACTTTTCGAACGTCAAAATTACATAAGACAGTCGCCCAAAAACGTCCACCTTTTACCACTTTTTGTGCTTTAGCTGGGAAGAAGCAGTGGCGCAACAAACTCCCCAGTATCCCCATAAGCAATTAATCATCGTCATAATTCTAATGCCCCTGTCCCAGTTTATTTGGGACAGCATCTCATCTTCTTCCATACTTCTTTAATTAACTGTTTGTTTTCCCTAATGTAATAAATAAATAAATTAGTCGTCATCTCAGGACTTTTGAAGGACTCAGGTCCTTTTGATGTGTAACATCTTTCCTCTCGCTTTTCTGCAATCAAAATCAAACTGTGGGAGCGATTTTGTAAAAAACGGATAGAAGTGTGTAACAGGAACCCCAAGCGTGTGATTTGATTTACCCAATGAGCGCGCGCGGTGCTTGAGTTGGCCGTCAGAAGGTAACGGTGATGGTGACGATGATGAATATTGTTTATATCGTATATACTTCAGCCAAGATTTCAGATGTTTCTAGCCATATTTCACATAGTCCATCCATCGTTTCTTATCCACATTCATATCAAAACTATCGTCTCGACATTTTCCTAGGGGATTATTTTATAGCCACTAACTATTGAACATAAAAATGACTGCATAGGTTAGGTCCTATTTATACCAAGGCTGATAAAATTTACCATTCTATCTTCTTTTGCATTTCATAACCCTTACACAGTAGTTACAAATTAAACTTTGATGCTGCAGTAAACACAAAATAAACATTAAATTTGATAGTAAAATATACTATGTAGTTTCTACTAACTTGCGCACATAGTTTAGAACCCGCTATGAAGGTAAGGTACTTAATCACAAATACTGTAGCTTACACCAACATCATGTAACAGTCTGTAACTCAGTACAATGTTATAAGTAAGGAAATCTAGAAAGAAAGAAAGAATAATATTTATTTGGACACAGTTCGTGAAACACATAGTATCAAAATAAAAAGTGAAAATTATTATAAATCAATAATAGTGTGTGCCTCACGGCTGCGCCAAAAAGGTTCATTTCAGCATTAATGCCCGACAAATGCCGTCTGACGCTGGTTTTCTAATGAACCCTCATGGACAAGTGACGGGGAGTACCAAAAACATCTATTCACAGTATTCATTTCTTTAAATTTTATTTCGAGTTATTTGGTGTGGTTGGTCGCTTGGCCATTTAAAACTTTTCATAACAATGACAGCCTCATTGATTAATTATATGAACATCATGGTGTCTGAAAATGGGTGGATTTGACTTAATAACATGAGAATAATATCAGAGCCCTTGCTGAATACCATCGGCAGTAGCGCAAAACTTAACAAAATAAGTATACGTTCACAATTTATCAATAACACCCAACACCATCAATCCACAATATACCAGCCCAAAATAAAAACCGGAACGAAACCGTGAACGTAAACAAGCAGTGTACCGAAAACAACTCGAAATCGTACCGCAGAGTCCTCAAACAAACGAGATACGTGCAGATGCATTCGAATTATCAAATATACAGTGTATCTTCTACTGTGGTACCAAGTCCCCAAATAGCCGTGTTGAATTAAGGGACATGTACCAGGACTACAAATATAGGCTTGAAACAAGGCTGTGTTTCAATTTGTATACTGCTATTTGTGGAGTACGTTAATGTAGGACCCTGTTCCAGATGTTTCCACATAGGCAAAAGGACGTAAACCCAGAATTAAAAGCAGTAATTTTCTGTACAAAATACTCTTTGAACGGCAAGGAAAATTACATGAGGCGAATTTTACAGTATGGCATTTTACTATAGGATGATGCGCTGCGTCTACGCCGTCAGTCAGCTACGGCGCCAAGTGCGTGGCTACAGCGTAGCAGGCGCTGTGCTACGGCGTAGACCTCCATATGTTAGAAATTTCAATGTTATGATTAGTAACGATAGCTTCAGGCACTTTAATAATTATATTATTTTTCTATGCATAGCCTGTAGGTATCTTTTAACAAACACGTTTGTTTGTTTGTTTGTATTTAAGAAAACCTAGTGACCTTGCACGATTATGTTCGTTCCTCATTGATCAACGTAGCGATATGCCTTCCTAATATCCAGGCCTGTTATTTTGTAACTTTCATTTAAATACCAAGTACCACATAAGATATCTACATGACCCACTAACACTTTCAGCCGTATGTCATCCTTTAATGTCTGAAACATGGTCCGCACACGTCATCAAATTCCCCTCTTGCAAACTACTAACGACAAAGGACAGTGGCCAGCAAATTGTTGGAGCAATTTGCTTCAGCCGCAGCCGACGAACTTGGACGCCAGCTTCTAAAGGATTCTGCGAGTAGACCGTTAAGATGACGTGGCTTGTTCGTAAAATAATGTTTAGTTTTTGGGAAATCTACCCATTTTTTTATTCGTTAACCTACTAGGTAGTAGGTACCTATTTATTGTATCCCATCAAAAATATAACATGTAAAAAAAAATGTAAGTCTCGCAACGCAGTTCTTCGCTTTAAGCGACAAGACCGAAGTTCTAAATTTATGTCTGTAATTTTTATGGTGTACAATAAAGAGTATTCTATTCTAATGTAAAACCAAGTCTGTTTATTTATTCAGCATTATATTCAGTATTACAATTGTCATCTTTATTTCTTTAATAGATAGAATGACTACGCCATCGCACGGCAGTATAATCACATAAGGATAATCTACTATTTTAAATAGTCCTAATTAAATAAACCGCATCGCTAATATTAGGTAGATTCTGTTGTATATAGAATGTAGATTCTATTGCCGCGTGCGATATTAAGTTTTTGATGGGATCTCATTTCTTTTTGTAGGTTCTTTTTGTAGATACCCCGATACTGATACTGAACCAACATCAGTTTAATAAAACGTGTGGATTTGTGTGTCTATCTGCGGTATCGTAGGTAGATCCCAAAGGTTGTTGTACCTAATTATTATTGCTTCTTCATTCAATTTCAATGCAGTTTCATTGACAACTGATTTCATTTGTTGACCATTATACAAGAGAAGAGACTGATGGTACCTATAATGTTCCATTAGATAGGTGCACTAAGCACCTAGTCCCTATCTATGTAAAAAAGGTAATAGGTAGCGCAAGTAATGAATCATTTAACATAATTATTATTTATTTATGTAGGTATGAAATTCAACCTACCTATCTATTTAGGTAGTGTAAATGACGAAAAATTGCATGAACTGCAAAGCAAGTAAAAATTAAGACCCATTTTCTAGATATACAAACTGCATAAGTAACGTTGTAATTACCTATTATTTATAAAGGATTACAAAGTTACTTATGCAGTTCATATATCTATGGAACGGGACTGAAATTGCGGTATATTTTAATTGTTCCTTGCTTTATAGGCTAAACACTAATCGTGTTCAAAATGTGAAGCTTGTGCGTCTGCTAGAAGTACCTTAGAATGTTGATGATCGGTGAGCGAGTCTGTGACCAAATTAAGGAACTTTGGCCTGCAATCGTTCTTAAATAACAGGTTCAAATTGCATGTTATTTAGGAATACAAGCTATACTAAGCCCTCTTGATCACTGAAAATTTAAGCTTTTAGTTTTATCCACAACGAAGTTAAAAGAGGTCACAAATGTCCTGAATGGCTTCAAATAAAGATGATACGGCTTTGCCTTTGTGTTTGTTTTGCTCCACTTTACGGTAACCCCTGATCAGAAATGGATAGCGGAAATCGATTGGAAACAAAAAATACACATAACATAACATCACGCCTGTAATCCTCGAAGGGTTAGGCAGAGGTGCACTATAACACCCACATTTCGTCAGTTATCTTTAAGTCCCATGTAATAAGGAGCGAGTAATTTGGTCCCTTCTTTTTTATCAATTGATTGTTTTTTTTTTTTATGGCTAATTAACTATGTACGCTTAAACGTAGTTCATCACTGTTTACTGTTAATCGTTTGTAGTTTGAAACTGGCCTCTAACTGTATTCAACGTGTCATCGTGAAACCTGGCTTTCAAAAGTTATTTTCTTAAGATACCAGAATATACACACACATAAATTTTAATAGACTCACGCCACCTGCTACGATCCTTACGTACTCCTTTTGCCTCGTCGTTCATACATCTGGTCATACACGCACGCCGGTAGCGAGTACTCCACACCTGACCGTTCTGAAGAACATCACCAATAAGGTCGGTATATGTCCTCCTAGAGCCTCCCGGCGTATTCCAGAACATAATTTAATTAAAAGAACAGCCAAGTCGCAAGACTATCCCCGTAAAGCTGCCATTAAAATATATTTATTTCGTACATTATTCAGGCAAGGTAAGGACTTGGAACTAATTAAATTGGATGCATTAGACGGAAAACCTTTGACTTGGTTTATGTGCCTGCGGTAGCAAATAAGCAGAAGTTTTCACTTGCGCGGTTTTTCTTAGAAATAGATTTGTTTGTTGCTAAAGAAAGCTACTAACTTGCGTAAAAGTGCTTACAGACGGATGCCAATTAAAAATAATAATGCTGTATCTAAAAGGAGACACAAATAACTTTCAGTTCTTGGTAGCGCTGCTAACTTAAATACAGACGCGTCTAAATTTAGTACATTTATAGTAGGTATATTATGTTTATTTTTACTCGTTCTTCTCCATAGGAATATTTACGCTTCGGAATGGGTAACTAGCTTCATTTTTCTGACTGACTGACTCCTTTGTAATTCAAAAGTGCTTGTAATTTGAGAGTCTGTACAGTTAATTTAGTTCTTTATTTCGCATTATGAACGATTTCAAGTCTCTTGTCGCATGTAACACTCAATGTTGTAATCATTTCATTTTTTTATTTAGGTGTATGACATTTCTAATATATTTTATTACACAAATAATTTTCGGTGGTTTTAAATAGATTTCCCGAGGGACACCGGAGAATATTACAGCAGATCACAAATATTTATGAATTTAAACACGTCCACTGAGACTTAATAAAATTACGCAATTTTTCATTTTGTACTTGATGACGTTAACATTTGGTGCTGTCGTTTTTATTTACTTTATTTCGAAGTCTAATATTCTTTTGAAATTTATTTATTATTATTTTTCTATTCTTTATTTTGTGTTTTGTGTTCGTCCAGGTATTCCTTTCCCTTCGGGGACTACAGACGTGGTATAATAAGTTATTCTTTATTTATTTATTTATTTATATTTAATATTTACATAATCAACTACAAAATTTTATTTTCTTACGAAATCAACTTTTGTAATGTTGAGTTTATACTGCATCAAAATAAAATTTAAGCTGTATAAAAGTACCTAAGTTTGGCTACAGATAACACCATCTTGTATTTAAACTCTTATAAATATTATAAACAACACTATGTTTAGGTATATTTATAACAATACATTTTGCTTAGTCCTTCAAAAGTCATTTACAACTTACGACCTTCAAACTCCCAAAGAAATAACTTAAACGGCGAACAAAACACGTGTATCGAATATAATTCCTCATTGAAGTCCGGCTTCATGTAATAAGTTAGATATAATAAAACTATAGGTAAGCTGAAGTGCCCGCATTGTATAAGTTAACGCTTTGTAAAGTTGGGCCCCTGAGCGGCGATAACTGTTCACTTGTGCAAGTGAACTACACGCTTGTGCAAGTGTTCCAGACTCTTGTACGCTCTAGTATGTGAGACACATAGTTCATATTACTTGCGTGGGATTATTAATGGGGAGATCGTGTTTTGTTTAATGGATATAAGCTGGGATTTTGATCATGGTTCTCTGAAAGTAGAGCTAAGTTGGGGGCGTTGGGCGCCAAATGTAACGCGTTAGTCTATAATCTACATACATCTAGTCAAATATTATAAAGAGAAAAGATTTGTATTTTTGCATGTTTACACACAAAATTTTGTTTGTAATGAATAAACTCAAAAACTACTGGACCGATATAAAAAATACTTTCACTTATAGAATGCTATACTATCACTGAGTAACAAAGGCTATAATTTATAAAGACATCACGCGGGCGTAGCTGCTGGCGGAAGCTAGTGACATAATATTGTAAAGGTACCAGGGAAGCATAGCAATCACAATATTGAAAGTCAAACTATTAATTTGTAAAACATAAGTGGATGTCAAAACAGGTATTGTAAATAAAACATGTATGAACATCGCTATGTTTTGCCGCTGACGGCGTAAACATATCAAAAAGTAGGTATCTAAAATCATACTTAGTACAGTAGGCACTAAATACAATTGCATTAAAAATCTATGATAACTACCAAAAGTTACCATTCACTGTAGCTATTCACTGCTGTCATGTTCCCAAATATTAATCAACATGAATATAGCTACAGCACATAATACAAAAGCATAATCAGTACACCAATATCAATTAAAGCTACCTAATTACGTCATTTGACGTCACACACCTAATTAATACATATACTATACAGTGTGCGTTCAGGCAACTAAGAACCAGAACAATGTTTAATTAAAATCCGAGCTGAAATAAAGTAAACGAGCTTATGACGTCACGAGACGTGAGGCTTGTAATTATTGCCCTATATAATTGGCTAGGTGGCTGGCACAAAGGCGTCAAACTGTGAGCTTGGTAAGGATTTGTTCAGATTTGGAAAAAATATAAAAAAAACCCGACTGCAAGTCAAAGTTCAAAACCAGATCACTTTTTAAGCAGTGAGATGAAGTTGGTGGCAGTTACTTTAGTACAATCTCAGATTTGACACCATCAACTGCACAGTCGGGTAAAAAGAGTGATAATACGTAACTTCATCTCCTTAACCCCCCATGCATGAGTTGCATGAGCTGTTCTGTGCTGAGACTTTACAATTCACTTATTTTATTTTTAAACGTGCCAACAATGGCTGTTGTTTCTATATTATTGGCTTATTTCGTGTCTGCGAGGCGATGCAATAGCGATATGTCAAAACATTGAGATTTCTGTCAAAACATTGAGATCTAAGTAAGTTAAATAAATGTATTTTCTGTATTTTTTTCTTTCTTTATAATATTAATGTATTATACACATTTAACCTCCCGGAATAAATTCTGTAAATTCTAGTGGAAACCGCATTTAAAATTCATTGTGTAGTTTATAAGATCAACATACAGACACGAAAAGCGACTTTGTTTTAATAGTATGATTTTTATGGATTATAAGAAAATTATTCATGTCACACATAAAAAATTTGTCTACTAGCTAGGTGGGTAAAATTTTACTGCCTTTCCAAAGCACTGGGTGAATTCAACCAGTATTGTCTCTGAGAATTTCTTATCATTCCGTAACTTTATGTCATCCTTACATAGATCCATCACAAAATAACTACCCGTCTACAAAACTCCTCACACACCCCGCATGTCTGTCATTTAACAAACTTTGTATAAAATAAAATAGACGACGTATATTTAGTAACCTAATCCGCTTAACTGTTCTTAAAGAGTCACAAAGAACCCTGTAAGAAATCCACACATGTTTCACCTCTTAATGCGGCATCCTCAGGATGACGATTGACTTATTGCGAACCCGAACACGACGTGTTGCCACGTCAAGGGCCGGACGCAGCTCGTCATCATCGACGTCGTCTATTGTATTTTATAATGGATTTCCGCAAAGTCACGCCTGAGTCAATGAACTATCTTAAACTTTGTAATAAACCGTTTACAAAAAACATTAATTGTAAATGTCAGCGTAATATTGTATTAATACTACGGCTCGCTTCGTCAACGTTTAATTAAACAATGGGTTTATCGTTCACGCTTCAAGCCTTGTTTGTTTTCCTTCTAAGCCAGTTATTTACTCTGAAGTTCCTATGTATTTATAATTGTATTTGTAGATGTGTATCGTTGTATATTGTTAGAGTTGAGACACACAAGTCAGCCCATGTAGGCTGACTTGTGTGTCTGTAGGTTTTGTAACTTCCAGTTCATCAAGAAATACTTGTACAGTCAGAGAAGGTTCCATGGATTTTGTTAGTCATAGAACATAGTGTAAGAAAAACTACATATTTTGAAAGACAATGTTTTTTTTTCCGTCGAATATCCTTAGCAAAGAAAAGGTTCAATCTTTCCAAAATCAAATCTTGTTTCATACAGTCTAACTCAAATGCCGATACATACTTACACGTTCCATGTTCTTTGAATAAACAACAAAATATCAGATCAAACAGAGATGTAGGTTAAGCGAGGTTGAGCGAAAGACAGAAATACCACAATGATAAGAGTAAATCACAACTGTTTCTATTTTATCGCTAAAGACACTGACAATGGCTGAAACTTCTTCGTCTTAGTACATAACTGAGAACATTAAAGGGAATTTCTAGACATTTAGACAATTTAACAGCTTTGTTATCTGGGCAATGATTCTAGCTGTCTTCACAGTAAATCTCTTCGTCTCGAAATAATTGTACCTACCAACAGTAAATAGAATAGAAGATATTTTCTTTCCTACGGTTTAATTTGTTTAAGTTATACACTGTGTTATATAAATGATTTAATTCTAATGCTTAACTACTACCTATGTTATTTCCCATTATGTTTTAGATAAGGATTTTCTAGGCTACGACAAAACGAAATAAGAAACCTAAAATACAAACGCATATTATATATTCAATAATAACCAAAAAATATCGCCTTCCAAAAAATTTTCATTACGGTAATGAAAGTCCGAATAACGCATAAAAACCGAAATATACAGCAAAGGGTTTTAATAAAAACCGAATTCGTAATCGAAACTTTTTGTTCAGACCAGGTTAGGCTATGTTATTTAGTAAGAGTTGATCGTAATGACAGATACAGGGTTCTTTATTGAATTTATAAAAAATTTCGTTGCCTTTTTAAAATATATTGAAAAGATAATTGTTTATTTTCCACTAATTCAACACACACATCTAAAATCAAATCCTTATGTGACTGTTTATTAAATAACTTTTAAAAATACAGCTCTAGAGACAAATATGCACTTAAAACTTGCATTGGTTGGGAATACTCGTTACACACAATACTTACATTTTTTTTTTATGAAGCCCGTTTCAGCCTACCTACCTAAACTACTGCGAATTTTACGAGTCTATACCTAATTTATACCCGAAAAATATATTTTTATGAGTTCGCTCAATATTTTACACCGTCCATGGCTTGTTGATTAATTTAGAATCAACAACAGAATACATAAAATCTATATTTATTTTATTATTTATGTACACACAGAAAAATAGATACAGATAAGACATAATCATAATTATGAGTACAAAGGTACTGCTTATTTCTTAAGAAATTTCTTCCAGCAGACCTGCGACAGGAGAAATGAGAAAGAAATGTAGACAATAGTGTGTGAGAACCAGAGGAGAAAGATATAAATATGCGAAGTCTTAAACTAAAATATTGAAATAAACCTACACGTATAACGTAATAAATTAACATATACTTAAATAAATACATAGAGCTTTATAATATAAACATACATACTATAGGTATATAAATACTCACAGTTGAGAGGAAAGGTAAATGCTCTTTTACTCGATATTTGAATTGTGAAACAGTTCAAATATCGAGTTCACATGTATTTATATGTATGGGTGATATTCATTGTGCTTATCGCAAAAATTTAACCAAAATTTTAGAAGATAGTTCTAATTTCGATTTAATAATCGTTAAAATTTACGTTACGTTTACATCATCATTCCCTAACCCTCCAATTTATTTGCGGTCGGCACAACATGTCCCTTTCTTCCATACTTCTCTATCAGTCGTCATCTCGGTAGTCACCCCCTTTCTAGCCATATCATCTTCCACACAGTCCATCTATCTTTTATTTGGTCTCCCCCTACTCATATAGTCACCCACATTCGTACTCAAAACTGTCCTCACGACAACACTGTATACATTTATCGTATAGAAATAAGCCGTGGTAACAAGCTCCTCAAATTGCTTGCAGTGCACACAAATCTGTATATTTCCTTGCTCCACGGTTCGTTCAGTCCTTATAAGACGTGAACAAAATTTAACATGAACAGATTTGTTTCGAATCTCACTGGATTTTATTTGGCAGTTCGGTATTACATGTGCTCGATGTGCCATGAGCATAGAGTTATGAGATTTTCAAACTTAGAATACAAAGAGTATGGATTGTATTGTTTTGTTTTAAATCGAACTGACTTTACCGAAAAAATGCTTATTAAAGTTGGCTAAGCTGATCACTTGCCTCATGAAAGAAGTTATTTTATAAAAATCCTAAATTCATTCACTGACAGCCAACGCACAGTCTAAACCGCTAGGTCTAGTGGCGTGTAATTTTGCACAAGAGTTCCTTTCGAAGGTTCATTCGACCCCAAAAAGAGTTAAATTTGTCATGAAAGTTTGTATGAGAGTTTGTATTTTTTCCGATGAGAAATTCCATCGAGCATACTGCTTATAAAGTTATACCTAAGTAAACAAAATTTGGAATCAGGAAAAATAGAATTTTTACAACTTACATAAGAAATAAAACATTTTCTTGGCTCTTTATGTGCAAGTTATTTCATTACAACAGCTATTTCAAGTCTCTTGACACCTAAACATGTTCATTACACTTTAAAGCGTCGCGTTTAACCACTTCATTAAATAAACAACATGTAACACGTCCAAATCCTTCCATTAAATATGCATCCCTTGCTTTAAAACGTAGTGGCTCATTATAGTTAATTGACGTCTCTTTATGTGGCCTTTAGTTAGCAAATATACTTCACATTTACGACATATTTTTCCACGTCTTTCGAAATCTGAAGAATGACTGCCTGGTTGGTCAAAAATCAAAGAGTTGTTGAGTTTTTCCAACAGGAATTTCTCAGTCTGTAGCGGTCCGGAGTCTGGATTTGTGTCCGGTTGATGGCAATAGGCTCGCCCTCTATTGCATGGGAATTATATATAATTGGCGAAATGTGGTACTATAGTTACTCTGCACATCTGTTTTGATATTACAAGCGTCATGTTAAGTTATGTTATATTTTTCCATGACTTTCAAAATCACTGAAGTTTTGTCTCGATATTTTTCTCGGGTATCTCGACAGGTTTTGAATATATTATGAAGTACCCGTAGCAGGTATAAAAGGTATACTTAACCCACCTTAGTCTGTTAATCACGTTTGCTCCACGGCCGTAAATTCACGCTTGTAAAACCAGTGCAACCAAAGGAATGGTTTCATACTAGTGAAGGTAAGCTGTCTTTATTATTTTAGGGACACGATGGGAAGAAAATAAATTGTCATTATCCTACTTATTTATTTAATTTAATCCTAACTAATATTATAAATGCGTAAGTGAATTCGTTTGTTTGCTACGCTTTCACGCTAAAACGGCTCAACTGATTTGGATGTAATTTGGCACATGGGTAGACCATGACCTGGGTTAGGACATAGGATAACTTATATCCAGATATTCCTACGGGATCGAGACTTATGCGGGTGAAACCGCAGGGCGCAGCTAGTCCTACTATCCTAACCTTTATAATAATATAAATGCGAAAGTGACTATGTTTGTTTCATTGTTGGTTTGTTACGCTTTCATGGTAAAATGGCTGAACGGATTTAGATAAAATTTAGCACATTTGTAGACCATGACCTGCTAAAGAACATAGGATACTTTTTATTCCGATATTCCCACGGGATTGAGACTTATCTGGGTGAAACCGCGGGGCACAGCTAATAATTCTACTAATATTATAAATATGAAAGTTTGTGTGTTTGGATGTTTGTTACTCAATCACGCAAAAACGGCCGAACTGATTGGAATGAAATTTGGCACTCAGATATTTTATAACCTGGATTAGCACACAGGATACTATAGTACGTTCCGATAGTACGTTCCCGTGAGATAATTTCCGACATCCACGCGGGCGAAACCGCGGGCGAAACCGCTGGCAAATGCTAGTAAAATATAATTTAGAAAATAAATATATTGACAGTTACATATAGCCTTTGATTATTTATATATCTAGATGGAGAGTCGCTCTACGAAATTACTGAAACAAACAAGCCAACTTTGTTATGCTGGTGTGCGTGACAGCTATGACAGCACAATGACGTGTGCTGTCATTGTGCTTTTCTAGGGCATTTAGTGGCTAGCAGATGGACGCTATTTTTTTCGACGAATTCTCAGCTTTGACTGTATATCTAGACATATTTATATCTTTGTATAAAACCTAGTAATCAGGACCATAACGACTTTACTAAATGCAAACTAATTAGCCTGAATTGTCTCACTGCTGGGCAAAAGCCTTTCTCCCTTTTCCACACAATTCTATTTTCTACTAATGCGGGCTAGTCCTTTCAGTAGGAATGGATAAAAAAAAATACATATTCGTTTTCCGACATAGAAAACAGAGCAAAGAAAAATAATAACACTCTTTTCTTCCTAACTTTTTTAGTCCGCACAACTGTACTATTTCACAATCAAACGACGACTGACTCTGCACTACATTTTATTACCATTCAAAATGACTTTTGCCCCACCCAGAAATAACGATAACATCTTTACCGTTATTTTGAAGTGTTGTCAAAGTAAAATAATATATTCAGTTGCCATAATGAAAATACATATAACAGTTTGTTACAATGTTGATAATTTGTACTTTGACAGTGTTGCCACAGTGGATATTATGATTCGGTATTTTATTTTTATTTAATCTAAGATACAAGTTTTTCTAAATGATGCAAAAAGAAGGAAAATAAGTTTAATCACGAGTAGTTAAGTCAAGAAAATAAAATAAAACAAAGAATAAATTCAGCTAACAGCTCGTAAACGACAAAACGAATCTAAGTTTAAAAGAAAACGTTAAAACAAACGAACCTTTTTTTCCATTTGAGTTATCGAGACTTAATTACTTTAACAAACAATCCTTAATAGGTCCTGAACAATGGGGTTTTGTTAACATCGTTTAAGCCAATAATGAATCAGATTTTTTAGAAAAATATATATTTGATTTATAAATTAAAATAATTTTAAATACTGAAAACTTTTAGCAGACGAGTGACGATGGGGATACTATAAGGTATACGACAAGATAAGCTATATGATAAGATGGCTATACGATAAGCCCGTTACCATTAATGATTTTGGCAGTCAGGTATTGCCAACAAAAATACAGTATTAACTATTCTTATACAATAGGGATGTTGACAAAAAAATATATTTTGTCGGTCAGATAGATTATTAAAAAATATTGAACACATATTTTTTCTTTTTTTACGTAATCAAAAGATTACGGCAAGATTACTGCGTTAGATTTTATACTGACTTGTGATGTAACGTGCCCCCACTCCCCAACTTTTTATCTAAATAATGTTTTATTAATAAAGCAAAAAATACGTGTCTCATATTTATTTCAAATCAAATCAAATAACAGTGTTAACATAAAATAGAATCATCTGTAGGTACACTTATGTTAGTTAACAAAACAGGTAGGTATTGCAACCAGCACCCTTACTAAGTTATAAAATAACTTGTATTAAGGGTTACAAGCCCATACGTACGTACTGAAACGTGAAACTGAAGTACTTCAGTTTCACAAAAGAAATTGCAGGCAGAAAAAGTGTTATTTAACATACAACCATTGCAGAAATCAGAAATTACAATCTATGTGACATTTAAATTTAAATTTATTATCTGACTGACGGATCAGTTTTTTTTTTCCCCAGTAGACATCCCTAATCGTGCAAGAAAATCAACTTTCTAAACGATGAAGAATGAAATCGTTCAGAAAGTTTAATTTTACTACTAACGGGAATATATAGCCTAATCAGGATTCCTCATTATCTTTATTAATCCGATTATCTAGCCGGCCTTCCGTTCAATCGATTTAATCAATTTTTATAAACATAAAACGTATCCAGAGTTAATTTGTTCGTTGTTTACTTCTGTAAACAACGAACAAACAACTTTGAACATTGTTTTAACTTTCAACAATGTTCAAAGTTCTGTGTTTTAATTAAAAAAGGAACTTAAACAGAAGGTGTTTGTTATGTTTAACAGGTTTATGTCCACCTTATTAATTACTACAGCTAGACTGCTACAGAAGTAACAAATATTTTTCAATAAAAATAATTGAAAGAATTAAAACAAAAAACGGATACACTTCACAGCGAAGCTTATAAAAAAAATTAAAGAAAGGAGACTGCCAAAGCCTTTTAATCCACCATCAAACAGATATTGACTGATCAATCTTCGATGTAAATCCTTCATTTTCCCGTCTAATAACTATCAAGGAGGCTTATAAAAAGCACCACTGTGCAATAATCGTAAGTGATCGCACGAAGACGGATGAAGGAAGTAACCCTCGTCACTGATGACGTCACGGCCTAGGCATGAGTCTCCCGCGGTTCAGGACTATTTAATTTAATTTGGGCACAGATCAATTTGTTACTGACAAGTGCGTGTTATAGTAAATTGGAGTTTTTAGTTAGGATTAGTTTAGTTTTTTTAGGGCGTGTGAGGAAGTTGCCCGTCATGCTTGGGATGTTAGAAAGAGGTAGTTTGGGTGATAGGTTAAGAAAAGTAAAGTAATTTATAAACAGGCTATTACCTGCAATTTACCAGCTAGGTGCCAGAGATTCTCTAAGAGATTTTTTCAAAGATATCGGTATCCTCACAGTGGCATCACAATTCATTTTCGCCAACATATTATATATTACTCAAAATATACACTTATATACTAAAAACAGTGATATTCACAATGTTAACACTAGAAATAAGGACAAACTACGTACTCCCTTATCACCGGCTTCATAAGGTTCATAACTCATTTGTTGGGCTTGGTATAACCTTTTATAACAAGCTAACTTCTTCTTTGCTAGATTTGCCTTTTAATGCGTTAAAAACTAAAGTAAAGTCCAACCTCTGTTCAAAGGCATACTATTCTATCAACGACTACTTAAATGATAAGAATAGTTGGTCGCTGTGATTAACTCAAGACAATGTTTAAATGTTCTTTCTCCAGAATTAGCTTACTTACTGACAGGTTATTTGAGTTTATATAATTGTTTATAATTTTACTTTATAAGTCATTTTTTTTTATTTTAATTTATTGTTGACATAATCTACTCATTACAATGTTTTTTTTTATGAGTTGTATTGCATATGTGGTTAGCTAGCGACCTCGATAATTTTTTAATTTACCTCGATGGTCCTAGTTTATCAATTATAACTTCTAGTTACAGCTATATGTAAACGGGCACGCCCTTTATGCCTGGAGGCTTTTATTTAGATATTGTTTTCGTTGAGTTATTTTTATTTCTGCTTGAGTATAGTTCTCGATGTTTTTGGTTGGTATATTGGCGTGTGCTAGCTGTCATATGGCTATTAATTTTATAATTTAAATTATGTTTTGTGTTGCGTAATGTAAATATCATTTTGCATACTATTATAAAGAATCATTTTTTTCTAACTGAACAGACAGCTGTGCTGCTGGGGAGTTTGTTGCGCCACTTCTTCTTCCCAGCTAAAGCACTAGGAAGTGGTGAAGGGTGGGCGTTTTAGGGGACTGTCTTATGTAATTTTGACGTTCGAAAAGTGCTGATTCTCAGACTAGTTTGAATAAAAGACTTTTGAATTTTTGAATTTTTCTTTTGCTTTCTAATTGCGTAAATATTATCGATAAACGATTAAAGACTAGTTTCTTTTTGACAGTTCATAACATTCATTGCGGTATTTACGTTGTTGGGTAGATACTTAAACTTATGAAGCAATAGATAAGCAATCTCTTTCAAAATGATTCAGATTGCGATTGATCGAGTATTATGCAATTAGCAGCGTCAGACAACATTTGTCGGGCATTAATGCTGAAATGAACCTTTTCGGCGCAGCCGTGAGGCACACACTATTATTGCTTTATGATTATGTTCACTTTTTATTTTGTTATTATGGGTTTCACGTGTCCAAATAAATATTATTCTTTCTTTCTTCACCTGGTCGACCGAGCCCTGCTTGGATTACAATAGAGAAAACGTTTTTTCCCAGAATAGAAACCTAGCTAGATAGATTTTTCGGCCTCTTAACAACCTATATTGCAATTTTCATCGAAATCTTTAGAGCCGTTTTCGAGACCTAGATTACAAATATATTTATATACAAATATCGCTAATTTAATAGTATAGGATATAAAGGTTCGCCGCCATTTGGATCAGATAACTAATACCTATGTATTCTGATCCAAATCGGTGTATACTTTCAAATATAAATCTCCAATAATAGACAAAAGTTATAGTTAGTCATTTAATTTAGTGTTAGATTGTATATTGTATATAAGATTTATATGTAAAGATAAAATCCGAAATACTGCGAATAAATAAACATACAAAAAAATAAAATAAAGTGAATGGTCATTTAAATTCCAAAGTTAAAATCATATAGAATCATTTGAACGTTGGAACCTAACACAAAATAATAATAACAATGTGTCCTCGGCCTACCATTTCATTCCGTATCGTTGCTGGAATACGTCCTAATGTTTTTTTTTTAATAGAAAACCATATTCTCAAACTTTCTACAAGATACTGTTCATTAAAGTTCAAACCTTTTTAGATTTTCGCCTTGTTACACTCAACACTGTCCATCATGATTTCGTAACAGCTAAAACGGTTCGGAATGAGACACAAGTTGCGATTAAGCCCAAACAACACAAGCAACTTTTTGTATTTTATTAAAAACGCATATATTGGATATTGCCGAGTGAACTAAACTATTTTCCGTGGTCTCAACATCAAACATGTTTGTATCGTGTTCCACTATTGATAGGTACGTACTTCTCACCACAGAGAATTTTGAATTTTGTGCCAAAACTGTGTGTGAAGACCACCCCACCCTAGTCCTTACCCTAGTCTAGCAAGATAACGCTTAATAAAAGGCCAAGAGCATTGTACCGACGGCAACCTTGTCAGGTTACACAAAGATAGTTGGTTTCATAAGAAACTGTAAGCGGGGTTTTCTGGGAACACATACGAACACACAATTTCATTTACAAAGGAGGTAAATTACCTCTGCTTTCGGTGAAAGGAATTATTTTTTTTTTTTTTAAATGAGTTCAAAAGAAATAGGTATTTCCATAATTTAAGTTAATGTTTTTTGAATATTTTAAGGTAAAGTTGATGATTTACAAAAATGTGACATTTCGCTAAAATTTATTACCCGAAAGTCACAGGTACATGACAGAAATAAATAGCGAGATCAAGCCATTTTGATCGTATAATAAAATCATTTACTAAAATTGAAAATTAATTCTAAATGCAAAAAATCCGTTGTACCTGTAGAAATCGACAGTGTCAAATTATTCACAGGCGGGCGTGCAGCCACCCATTCTCCCCTGTGTCACATGATGTTAATCCTATTAGCTAAAAGGAGATATTCACCTCACGTCCCACACATTTTGGTTATACGTGAGCCCCAAACGAGACCTATACGAGTATGCTATGCTGGTAGGATTGTAATTGATATTGGCGTTTTGATCAGAGTTGCCAAACAAATACGCTGTATCCGTGTAATTGGGCTTACGTGCGTATGAGTGGAACGTTAAATCTAGCATTGTATTGAAATATTTGTGGTTTCAATGGCCAATTTTGAATACAACCGCCACGAATTGCTACTGTATCATTTTTGAAAGGTCAGGGTGAATACTACGGGTGGCTGAAACGTGTGGTCACCACACCGCAATTTTCATAGGATTGTAAAAATGTGGATAAGGTCACAGTATTACTTCAGAGCAAATCGATCGTTGTATCGTGACGTGGAGGTGCAGCATGGTAGGTATTGGTAATTGGTAATATATTTTATGTAACTAATCTTTAAGTGCAACGCATCATTCTATAAGTACAAGTCGAGCCATTAAATTTGAGACGTGACCGCGCCTCCCGGCGTTCTTTCCGCGCCGCCCTGATGACGCCCCGGTGGGGAGCTCATACCGCTAAAGAGATCCATAAATCGTCTACTGCTCAAGTCACGTGGTGTGTCAAAGTCTCAACTATTATGGCACGACTTTGTACTCAACGTTTAACTATGAATTGAGTCAAGATATATGTAGGTTTGCGTGTATGACCAGATGTATGAACGTAAGCGAGGCAAAAGGGGTATGTAAGGATCGAGAGAAGGTGGCGTTCTGTAGTTTCTGCCTACACCCATGGGAAGAAGGCGTAAGTTTATGTGTGTATGTAGGTTTTGTTTATGAATATGTGGAAATTTTTGAGATATTTTTTTTTTTTTTTTATGTATATTTAAATGTTGAGTGAACACAGACTAGTCTTATGAGCTAATTCCGTACCTGGAATCTGTATGACTCGTAAACGAGTCATACAGATTCCAGGTTTTCAATATGCGGATAGTTTTCAATATTCAACATAATATAAAAATGAATATCAATGTGACGAGATTTTTCTCGACTTAAGAGCGATTGTACGATTTAGGGCGAATTCGACCAAACTTTTATACCTTGTATAAGTCTAATCATGCGAATAAAATTTTAATTTTTGACAGCTTTTCCATACAAAAACTGTCAGACATCAATTTTATTCCACGGGTAGAAGTTGTCTGGCTTTGGTTAGATCAGCCCTTAAAGATTTAAAATATAACTTTAGTAGTGAAGTTATATTTCACTAATAAATCAATAGGCAAAAAGACACCACAGACACCGCAGACACCTCCGTAGCATCATACATAGTTATGACTTCTGAGTTTTTGTACCTATTTCAAAAAGGTCATATTTGACGCCAGTTGCCTTTATGTTACTGCTGGAGAAAACCAGAACAATAACAAAACTTACATACATTGATATCAAAAGCCATATCCTTGTGGAACCCGCACAAACAAACAAAACTTTAACCGGCAACAATAACATTATATTTCACGTCACAAAACGCAACGATCAAGAACTTCCGTCGCGCTATAATCCCGAGCTCAGTGGTAAACAAACATCGCTCATTTTTCTCTCGGATTCTCTCGCTGACTGAAACGCGTACGTGTCTCGATGAGGCGTGGGTAATTCTCAGGCGCCCTCTAATCCCTCTGACTGTCAAGGAAGCTGCGTAATGAATCGACTTTTGGTATGGGTACACCGATATATGTATGTAGGAACTATAAAGTACCAACGTTACTCTTAGTAAGAAGTTTATATGGAAATGTCTAGATTTTGGGGGAATAAAAAATAACATAACATCACGCCATTATTCCCCGAAGAGTTAGGCAGAGGTGCACCTATTTATAGTACACTCACATTTCTACAGTTATGGGTAAGTCTCGTGTAACACGGGTGAGCTTATTGCTTTCACCCGGGCAAAAATCCAGACTCCGGGCTGCTACAAAACCGGGTTCAGCACGCGTAGCATTACAACCATAGAAACGGGTTTTCTACGGGTTTTGTCGACGCAAGAATAGACATAATGACAGATTGTGATTGTTTATCTGTCATTTTGTCTGTTCTTCCGTAGACAAAACCCGCTTCTATTATGGTCATGCAATAAAAATGATCAAAATTATTAAAGTAGGAGAGCCTTTCTATTCTTTGACATATTTTATGCTTATTGTGTAGGCAATACACAAATAGTGTTCCTTAATGCTTGCTTGGACAAACAGTTGTTTGGACGAGGTGTCAATTTTTTTACGTAATATCTATAAGTAGGATTGCCTCGTTGGTCTAATGGTCGCAAGCGCTATACTGCTGACCATGAGGGGACATTTTACTCACTGTTTCCTTATCACGAAGTAATTGTAGTATCCCTTTTCTCGCACCATCAGATTGTTCCCCGTCTTTGCTTACTTACCCATATCTAAAAAAAAACAATTATTGTTTTCAAATAACATGAAGTGTTGATTAAAATAGATTTCAACTGCCTCGTTGGTCTAGTGGTCGCAAGCGCTACTGCTGAGCACGAGGTCCTGGGTTCGATTCGCGAGTCGGGCAAATTGTTATTGGGTTTTACCATCTGGAATTTCTCAGTAGCAGCCCGGAGTCTGGATTTGTGCCCGGTTAATGACAATGCAGGTAGATGGTTGCAGACAATGGCGTGCAGGACAGAAAAAGAAAGTTGACAGTAGTTACTAGTTCATTGTTTTCATAAATTATCACAAGTGCTCGAACTCCAGTAGAAAAAACTTATTTTGAGGTGGCATGCATATCCTCGAAGACATGCAATGTCATAATTTACTAGCATTTACCCTCATTAACTCATTCATAGCTCATTGCTCTCCATATTCCATACATAAAAATCAGGATATATGTAGTTCTTAAATAGAGCAAAAAATAACTATTAATAGACACAATTAAATATCTTGAAGAACCGTTAATGACCGAACCGAACCGTAAATGTTACTCGCTCTTCCTCCGAAAAACAAAATAAATTATTCTCAAAGAGATTCCTCATCTTTTCCTTAACACGAACAAATCTTTTTACAGTTAAGTACTTTTCTCTTTACTTAAATGCAATATTTAAACGAAGCACTCTATGTTTCATTAAATTTTTAATTTACTTTTATTATCATTGGTAAAATGGTGAAATAGTTCCGTTAAATATTGCTTTAAAACAGTTTTTCCTTAGTTTGCTTGAAGTGCTTATTTAACATAACATAAAATAACATCACGCCTAGTATTCCCCGGAGGGTGGGCAGATGTGTACATGTAGTACACCCACATTTCACCAGTTATGTTTTAGTCCCATGTAATAGGGGCGAGCCCATTGCCATCAACCTGGCACAAATCCAGACGGCCGGTTGGACTGCTAACTGTGAAATTCCAGATAGAAATACCCAATAACACTCAATAACTACTTACTTTCTTTTCGTAATTCAAGCATATTAGTATTATTGTTACAATATTTCCGAATATTACAGCTAACACCTTAAAAAATCTCAGTCACATTGATTTTCAAATTCGCGTATTGCACCATTACTATTTCGTTAAACCATGACAACATTTTTTCAAGTAGAAAGCATCTTGTGGAAAATCGATCACCACCTACAATGCTTTGTTTCATTTATTTTTAAAGTGCTGCTTATCCAATACCCACATATCAGCCATCACTATCAAAACAGTTTCATGAAAAGCCATCCATCAATGAACAAAATACTGCAAACGCAATATTCTCACATATTCTATACATTTGCAGTTGCTTCCTAGCTTTCGACGCAATACAATTTCAAAACCACACGTTAGTAAATTGAACGCCAACATCTCGAGCGCAAGTGAATTCAATCAAAATGCAGAATGTTCTAATGTAAAGTTCTTGGGTCTGAATCCTGCAATTTGGGAGGTCTTCCATTCATGCATGCATGCAGGGTGTTTTGCGAGCGTGCGTCCAATCTACTAGCTTCTGCTCAGCGCTCTTAAGACTTTAAATATAGGTACAGGGATTATTAAAGTTAATTTTATTTAGTTGTGTTGACTAATTGGATGTAGAGGACATGCGAGTTCAAGTAAATGAAGAACTGATTTATCAGAAACTGAGAAAGTTGTGCATGGTTTCGGAAAGAATCATATCCTAACTTACGCTTTCACTTGAACGGCTGAACGGATTTGGATAATGGGTAGACCATGACCTGGATAATGACATAGGATACTTTTTATTCCGAATTTCCCACGAGATCGAGACTTATGTGAGTGAAACCGCGGGGCGCAGCTAGTAATTAATATGTAAACTGTTATATCTCAACTAAGCTTTAATCTAGTTACGTTCCATTTAACGGCATATTAAGGCTTATAAATAAACAACCCCGTTTTGTTTATTTATAAGCCTTCCATACGTACAAGGAAATCAAATAGACTTTTTTGTGGTAAATCAACAAAGTCTACTTGATTTCGTTCTTATCAATTTTTATAATTTTTTATCATATTATTTTTATGCAATTCTTATCAGTTTTACCAATGCAGTAATGTTATAATGTCGAAGAATGTCAATTTTACCTTTACCAATTTATATTTTTTATTCAGAATTTCATAGAAAAAAAATATAAAATTATTATATATCTCTTGATCTACTTTTTACCGATGTCACCAAATTTTCAATATTAGCGCTTATTACTAAGTACGTTAGCTTATTTGTCTACTTCATTCTTTTATGCATGTGGTGTTTACCTATAAGTAACGGATGCACTGTTATTTTACTTAAAAAAAATGTAATATGTGTTTGTATCAGTGTAATCAATTGTTGGTGAACGTAATAACAAAAAAAAACCTTACTCTATAGAAAATCTATTTCTTCTGCATAACTTCTCTCTGTCAGTAACACTTTTTAAACTTTCTATACCCCGTAATACCTATGTTTATTATTTCCCTCGAAAGCTACATTTTGTAGACATTGTAACTAAAAGCTAACGGTGTCACGTTCGCCAGTTTGTCTATTTGTTCATTCTACACGAATCTGCACTCATCATTTCATGCCAGTACCTTTATCCGTAGCCTTACTACGAGATCTCATGTTAATGTAGAATATATATATTATCTACAAATATTATCGAAATAAAAGCTGTCAAAATAAAACTCTCTCTTCTCCTGATCGGCTTTAACACTTCGCTTAAAAGCCACACGGTTGCTGATTTAAAAACGAACACGTTTTGCTGAATGAATGACATCAACAAAATTACTTCTCTTTTTGAGATTTCGTTTTAAGGCGTGTATGCACGAACGAACAAAACATGGTGAACACGATCATCGAACACGAAACATTTGGTTCGAAGACGTAAATTAGCAAAGCGAACATGAACACCATACGAACAGAGTTCGACTTGTGTTCACGCTCAACCGGCCCGCTCTCTTTAGTAGCCATGGATTCACCGTTGGAAGTGGTCGACAGTCAAGTAGCCAAAAATTCTCCGTCAACACCGTCCACACAGAACCACAAAATTGGATCGCCACGATCGTTTTTGACAGTGTTTGATGTTCGTTAGCGGTACGCACATGCGATCAAAGTGTTCGATGTTCGCGTTCACCATGTTCTTGTTTGTTCGTGCGTACACGCCTTAAGAAAACGCCACGTTCGAACAGATTTAAAAGGAAAATGTGATCTGAAAATGTATGACATCCATTTTGTATCGAGAACACCGCGTAGAGCCTGCGGTACATCTCCGCAGAGCCAGCTGACTGCTTCAATATTCATTTGCATTCAACATTCGAGCTCTTTCTGTGACGTAAGACAATGGGGCGGCTACCTAAAACGCCTATCACGTGTTCGTGGAATGCATAGAAATGGGGAGGGTTAAGTCGATCGAATTCGTAGGACACTGCTGTAGAAGGGTTTACAAAAGGGTTACGAAGATTAATTAACATTTTTGGTGTTCCAATGCCTGTACCCTAAGTTTTAGTAAAGCTAGAGTCTGAAATAAGTTCATTGGGAATAATACAAAGTGTAATTGATATAACTGAAACCTCTTAAGGGGACAATGTACTCATCATTATGAACCCTAACCGCAAAACTTTACAATTACAATTTACAAATTTGTAAATTGTACCACACAACTCTAAGCCACACAATTGTAACGGAAAAACCTTACAAATATGTAAATTGTAGTGACAAGTCTACAATTTATACATGCTTTATGGAACACTTTTAAAAATTCGAAAGAATTGTAAATTGTAACTCATACATATTTTTAAATTCTGTGTGACGCAAATTTGACAACAATTTTGTAGAATTGTAAACTTTAGAGTTTTTTTTTTATAGGGCCCTTGTATAAGTAAAAATAACAGAAATGAAATGAAAAAATACACTCCGAAAAGGTATCATGAATTATTAAAGCAGTAAGGTACCTTGTAAAGCTATAAACATGAGCACCCCGGGACAGAAAATAATACTTTAATATTACTGAAATATACACGCTGTATGAAAAGGGTCGGATGCAACTAATTAACTCATGACAAAATGGAAGCAGTAAGCTTCTTAATAGGACTTTGTGACTCAAATCCCCTTTGCTGAAATATTCACACATTTACATTAAAAACGAATGAAATTCTTTTAAATTTGATGCCCTTTTTAGTGAATTTTCGGGATGGGAATGCCCAGAGAAAAGTATAAATCAGAAAAATTAATAAAGAGTCATGAATTATATTTCGGAAAAAAGAATAAAACTGCATTTTATTTATTTTACAGTTTATGTACACACGGCTACACATCAAGCTATACATTTCCAGTTTATGCTGATCTTACATTGTATAGGATTTCCGTACAATGCGAGGTCAGTTTATACTGGAAATGTATAGCTTGATGTGTAGCCGTGTGTACACACATATAAACAGACAAGAAGAAAGGAACAGAAAAATACGTACAAAGGTGATGCTTATTTCTAAAGAAATCTCTTCCAGCATACCTGCGATAGGAAAGTGGTTAAAGAGATGTAGACAACGTGTGTAAGAGTAGAAGAGAAAATAAAATACATAAAATAAAAACACTTAACTATTCACCAATTTAAATATAAACATACAATAAGAGAATATACGTACAGTCAGCACCAAAAGTCGATGAACAGAATCAACATAACAAAACACCTGTTCACAATAAAATGCCATAAGTTATAGTCGCAACTAGGAAACAAAATAGCCTGTACACCAGAAATTTACAAAAGTCGTTAAACACGACTATTTCAAAAGTATCTGTGCACTAGTATTCCTAAAGTCGCCGTACACCATCAATCCAAATGTCGCTGAACATCATTGTATCAAAAGTCACCATACAGCAGTAAAGACAAAATTAGGTTAACAAAGTATATTTTTAATGTTGCCGTATGTTAATATACTTTTGACGCTTATGTTGTTCAGCTACTTTTGGGACAGTGCTTGCTTGCAATGTATGTTAACACGTTAGTATCTATTTCAATACTTATTTACAAAGCAATTATATTTTATTGTCAGTAACCATACTAATCTATAATATGAAATAACATAAACATAACTCTAATGATCTACGAAGCGATTATTGTGACGGTACTTGTAATTTACTTTGCGCGAATCTTACAAAACCTACCTTCCTTTAATTTTTAATTTATTATTTCTATTCACATGACTTGTGATAATTTTAGTCTAGCGTATGATTGTCGACTGTCGTAGTCTGAAGTAATTGAAACGTTGTGTAAGTGCATAATTGTTTATTTATATTATTGAGATACATCAATCGATAAATATCAATATCGATAAATCAATCGATAAATTGCTTTGTAAATAAGTATTGAAATAGATACTAACGTGTTAACATACATTGCAAGCAAGCACTGTCCCAAAAGTAGCTGAACAACATAAGTCAAAAGTATATTAACATACGGCAACATTAAAAATATACTTTGTTAACCTAATTTTGTCTTTACTGCTGTTTGGTGACTTTTGATACAATGATGTTCAGCGACATTTGGATTGATGGTGTACGGCGACTTTAGGAATACTAGTGCACAGATACTTTTGAAATAGTCGTGTTTAACGACTTTTGTAAATTTCTGGTGTACAGGCTATTTTGTTTCCTAGTTGCGACTATAACTTATGGCATTTTATTGTGAACAGGTGTTTTGTTATGTTGATTCTGTTCATCGACTTTTGGTGCTGACTGTACATACATACTTCTAAAATAAATATCACTAAAATATACACCGTGAAATCTAAATGGTTGTTTCCCCGCAGCGAAAAAATGTATTTGTCTTGGTAATACAATCGTTATATAAACAAATAAAATATTTGAAACAATTTTGAAAACAAATTTTGTGTTGTTGCGTGCAAACTAGTTTATGCCGTATCACCACGTGCGAGAATTTATTTTTCTTTGAACTTTTATGGATCGCTGTTCCCTTTGGCGGCGGCGCGTGCGATTCGAGTAGTACCTACAAGTATTGATTCTGACGTTTTCGAGTTGATGAATATTTTTTTAGTTATTTTAAAACAAAAACATCTATATTTTTTTACTTTTACTCTATACTTCGAAAGTACTTCTTATGGCAAGTTGTTCTGCTGCGGGAAAACAACCATTAAGATTTCACGGTCTATATACTTAATTATAAAGTAATACATTAATAATAAATACAAAATATGCTATACTATGACGAAGTGGAAAGATAGTGTTCTTTCACTCTTGTTTTAAAAACTGCAACAGTTTGGCAGTCCCTAATGTCAGGCGGAAGTGAATTTCACAACCGAACCGTGTGCACACTGAAGGAGTAGGAGTAGAAGTTGGTTGAGTGGGGATTTAAGGAGATTTCTAAGATGCGACCTGCAAGGAGAATCAGAAGGACGGGCGTAGGAAAAGCGTTCCCGCAGATAGGATGGCGTTTTAGGGGTGTGAAGGATGTTAAATAGCAGACACAATATCCGAGAGTTCCTGCGAAGTCGAATAGGGAGCCACTTTAGTATCTTGCGAAACTTAGAAAAGTGGTCATACTTTTTAAGGTTAAAAACAAAACGAATACAGATGTTTTGCAAACGTTCAAGTTTATTTAAAAGCTCCTCGGTGGCATCCAAATAACAGGCATCAGCGTAATCTTTGATGGATTTTCTGTACCTTCTAAGAATAAATAAACACCAGAGGGCCTAGACATTTAGACAAGTGACATTCGCTTTTATTTCAAAATGTTTTGTATTTCCACTAATACTTTCAACGAGATTGGCATAAGTTTTTCGGTAGCTTGTGTCAGTTCCCATACAAGAAAAATAAAAACTAAAAATAAAAATGTCACTTTGTCTAGGCCCTCTGGTTCGGTTCGAACGATACCCGTCGCTTCGAATAGTAAATCACTTAACAACAAAAGAAAAAAATTGTTTGTTCCATACAATTGTGTTGAGTTGGTAGCGTCAGTACTAAACTTTTCTTGTGTAATTTTGATGTAAATAACGAGAAAGACTCGCTCTGTAAATTATGTAAATGTTTTCCAGTTCACTCTGTATTAACTAATGGAATCCTGATTACTCGAAAATGGCTTACCCTAATTTAAGCTTTGAATAATCTATATAACCTTCAGGGTACAACAATTTTCCAAAAAAATATAGGTACTTTAGCCAAAATACTATGTAAATTTGTAACCTTAATTGATTAACAGCCTCGAGGCAAAATAAAAAACGTTCCTCGAAACAGGCTTAATTTGCTCAGTAAAATAATAAATAACAGTGATTTCATTTTAGCATGACTGGAATTTTTCAGCAGCTATTACACTACAAAGGGAATACAAAAAGTCATCATTTTTTGTGTAGATAATTACTTTTGGTAGTTTTTTTACAGTACCTCCTCGAGCGTTTATATGTAAACAATGAGCTACATAGAGAACCTGTCACATAGGCAAGTAACAGAGAGACGCTAAAAAAAAGGACAATTTTTTTCTAAAATTCCATGCGCCACATCTATAGTTTGGTACCGCACATCATTGCAGATACCGAGAGTGCTAACAAAGGATTTGACGTGTATCCAATCCTCTGCGAAATGTATCCGAGTTTCAAACGTGTTACGTGGCTCGTGGTTGCCGCCAAATGGAAATGAATTACACACATTAGCAACTTTGATTTTGATGAACATGCATTAAGAGGAGCGACAGGTGCGCGGCGTCTGGTAGCCGGCCAGTGTTAAATCGTAATGGGTAAATAGTAGACCAGCGGTCACTTCAGTTAATAGTCCTATACAGTTTTGTAAATCGAGAAGGTGAAAGAAAATGATGACGTCGATCAAGTGTAAAATGTTAGATGTGTTGTGTATTTTTTTTGCGTTATATTTTACCTTATGTGCACTAAAGAAAACCACGCTATGTTAAGAATTTTTCTTAAAGACGTTAGGTAAGTATTATGCGTAATATTTTTTCGAATCAATAATAATAAATGATACAATTATCTACGTAATTATGGACTAGTAGATGCGCCTCGCGGTTTCATCCGCATCAATCTCGATCCCGTGGGAATATCGGGATAAACAGTTCTATGTCCTTCTCCAGGTCATGGTCTACAAATGTGCCAAATTTCATGCAAATCCGTTTAGCCGTTTTAGCGTGAAAACGTAACAAACAAACACACTTTCGCATTTATAATATTATAAATTAGGATTAGGATATAGAAACATCAACTATCAGTACCTACGACTCATCAAAATCTCCTTCCATTATGAATTGAATATCTTTGAGATTGCATCCCAATCAATGTTACGATAGCAACGTTAGCGATGTATCATGCAGGATTGCGCCCCCGGTCAGCGCGCTAAGACATGTCATGTGTCTTGAATTCGTTACTCAATAGGACAGACTATGAACTGGGACACTGTCTCTATGACTGTTGATGTCGAGAGAAACGATTAGATGATGCGTACACCGGGTGCAACAACTTCGTGC
Organism: Xanthia icteritia; assembly: GCA_949128155.2. Lineage (NCBI taxonomy): Eukaryota > Metazoa > Arthropoda > Insecta > Lepidoptera > Noctuidae > Xanthia > Xanthia icteritia. The sequence goes on from OX421943.2 coordinate 16,350,975, forward strand.
GTGTGTTGAGAGGGCTAAGGGAACATTCGCCAGCAGTGGACGTCTTTCGGCTGAAATGATGATGATGAATAGGGATTGTGTCAGGCATCAGCATGATCCTAAAAAATACTCATATTTAGTAATTGACTTATAAAGATTCTTTGATTTTGTATGTTACGATAATTTAACATTCAATTTTCACAAACAACTATGTAGCTACTTTTAACATAATCATAAACACAATGTCTATCAAATTCCTTCAATCAAAGTGATTACCTATAAAAAGCACGCCCAAGAAGTTGCCATAAATAAAAAATAAAACAAACTAAAGCTACCGACACACTTGTTGCAAGCATTGTTATCGCTCTATATTATAGCTGATTTACATTTTACTGTACGCTATTAAGCCGGGGATTTGCATAATGGCCGCCCTACGCATATTAACGGGTGATTGCGGATTATTGAATATAATTGACGTATCCACTGTGAGATTATTATATTTGTCTGAATGCGATCTTTAATTGTTATGGGCATTGAACACGCGTATTGTTTGTTTTGGTCCGAACCATCAATGTGGATTATAAAACCTTTTTATTTCGCGTAATTACTGTACGTAATTTAAATTATCTTTTCCTATTTTTTTTTCTTGTTCTGTTTTGTTTCTGGTTTTCCATGTTAAATTGTTTATGTATCCCATCATATGGATGAAAAATTGACCCAGACCTATTTTTGCCTATTTTATTTTTCTTTAATGTCAGGGACATACTTAATGGTTAAGCAAAAGGACTACCAGCTTAAATTGTCCGTATATTATCATTCTTTGACAGTTGTATAAAATGGCTATAACACGACAAATTCACATAGGGTGTCAATTTGCTGATCAATTCCACTGTCTCACTTTGTTTTTAAGCAGAGCTTTATTAGATAAAAACTTAATCCTCACAAGGTTGCTAACTTGATCATCAAAACAAATACTCGTACATTCAGATCATGAAACTGCGAAGCCTATTCCAAGTCCCCAGAGGGTTTCTTCTCGAAGTTCAAGAAAAGTCGCCAACTGACGCAGTTCAAGCGAACTTGAGAGCCATTCACTCTGCAGTTTGTGTACAGCCCCCGTTTTAAAGAAACCTGTAGCAATTCATTTTTATTATCCTCTGTGGAATATCTTTGGAGTTTTTAAATATGTACGGTGTTACGGAAAACTTTTTGTTTGTTGTAAATCTCGATCAATAAATAGGTAAACACAGTGAAATTAATTCACAAAATAGTCTTTTATTAGGCTATTATGAATAAAACACTCAGCAGTGTTAAATAAGTGCTGACTCGACCGTCAAAACAGACAATAAACTGCCTATACATTTAGATATTTCAAATCTCTAAACAATCCCCATCAGCAAATTATAAAAAAATCACGCAGTATGACAAACATAACCGCGTGATAATTAAAAAAATAAATAAACACAATAACTTGGTCGAGAACGCGTATCACGAGAATGTAAATCCGGTGCGCGTGGCCATGAATATTTTCATTATTTTCACCGAAACAACGAGAGGGAGGCATAATTTTATTAGAAGGCACTGTAACACGGTCATTTCGGTGATACATTTTGTCCATGGGTTCGGTTTCGTATTTTATGTGTATTTATGTGTTTAAAATAGATAATTAGATAGACATTATTTAGTTCAGCGTCAACTACTTAATTTATACCTAATTTCAAATAACATCAACTGTGTAATTACTCACTTCGAAATTGAAATCCGGCGACACAAGCGCCATCTAGGAGCAAAAATACTTTTTACTAAGGTTTGCACCTGGTTTTTTAATGACAAGGCATAGGCGAAAATCGACAATGTTGGTTTTATTCAACTACATTCGACGTTCAGGCAACGCTTCATTAAGCGTTGTGAGGCTCTTATTATTGGGCACGCCACTATTACGGCGATAAGTCCCCTCTTTGAGGAGTAGCTAGAGAGGCGCCACGGCGTCCTCACCTTCCGCCTGACGCAGGCCCTCACCGGACACGGTTGTTTCGGGAGGTTCCAGTTCCGTATAAGGCGAGAGGAAACGCCCGGGTGTCATCACTGCGTGGATCGCCCGGAGGACACGGTGGAGCATACGGTGGAGGTCTGCCCGGCTTGGGCAGTGCGCTGTGTCCTCGTGGAGGCGATCGGTGGCGGTGGTCTCTCGCGTCCGGCCCTAGTCCAGGCCATGGTACGGAGTGAGAGTACGGCATGGGAGGCTGTCACCTCCTTCTGCGAAACAGTAATGCTCGCCATGAGGAAGAGGCAAACTTTGCGCCCTCACGCCCCTAGCCGCTGCAGGAGACGCCCTGGGCGTGTCGACGGCGCGTTGTGTTCCACGCGCGCCTCAAAGAGATGTCAGCAGAACTGAAGGGGTCCGTTAGGACTGATGCCTGCCGGGGTTGCGAGAAAGTCTGAAAGGGATACCGTGGCCCCTGACAACGTACAGGCAACTAAAGGAACACGGGTGGGTTTTAGTCAGTAAGAGTCTGACACGCCCTCCCGCTCCGGCCAGAGCGGGAGAAGTTATTTGATAATGTCCCACCCAAAAAAAAAAAGGCTCTTATGATTGTAAAACTCAAATTTATTTCTCCTCATGCCGCAAGGGAAAACAGGGAAGATACTGTGATAAGTTTATTATTTTTTACCTACTCGAAATGTTATAAAAAGTCTCGGAGATATAAAACCCTGATAAGATTTCCTGGAAGGCGATTTTAGTTAAGTGTCTGTATACATAATTATTTTGGTTGGAAGCTGTGCTACCAAGGTGATTTACAGGTTACCTTGATGCCGCAATATCCATTATGGATATCATATTTTTACTATCTTTGGTACTTTAAAGATTGTGACGTCATTCTGAGCCAATCGAGGGGCTTATTATTTATTTATTTATTTAATACTTCAAGCACAGAAATGTACAGAGGCGGACTTAATGCCATAGGCATTTTCTACCAGTCAACTAGCCAACTAGCTGGCTTAGAGCCTAGACAGACGATCCGAAAATATTTAATTTATCCTTTCTGATCTTTGTTCAATTGTAAAGAATTGTTAAATTGGTATTATAATTTTATAGGTAAGTGTTTCATTTAGCTTTTCTTTACCGTAGTATTTTACACCACAGTTTCAGCATGAACGATTTTCAACCAAGGACTACCCGTCCACTTACGAAAGGGCTACGAAAGTGATATCTCATCCTCATTTTCAATTATTTTCCACATTCCCTTCACTAAAGCTACCTCTTTGGGTATCAACACATCATGGCGTTGAAATAGATAATCCACCATGTTAGTCACGTTTCCGTTGGTCAAACAGGGTCAAATCGTAAAAGTGTTTACGGCTTTTACTCACTTCCCTCCAGGGCTGGATCGAGCTTATAAGGTAAATGTCAATAGCCCCCGAAAGCCAGGTTTGAATTTAAATGAATGTTTATTCGTACAGTTTTGGTTACATTTTTCAGTTATGGTTGTATTTTTCTGTTTATGGAGATATATTTATCGCTACAGTTACGGTAAACGGGTGCTATACTAATAGTATTGAGCAGAAAACCATTTCCACCTTTGGTAGTTTAGTCGCCCTAGCATCAGAATTCAGAAGGCCAATAAAATTCTAGTTCATCATCAGCGACAATCAATGTCAAATACTTGTCAAAAATGTATTTAAATTAATAGCAGATTGTTATACAAGGAGCTAAAATGACCCATTATAACGAGGTAGTTTAAACAGAAACCGAGTTATAATGGGTTTTTAGCGCCGTCTACTTTTCACTACGATTGCGAGAAAATAAAATAATCCAATACAATATTAAATAGTTTATTTTATTAAAAATTAAGTGTACAATTCTGGATATTTAACGAGATGTTTTTTCCCGGCAACTTAATTTCAGTCCTCTGTGAAGATGAATGTTGAGTTGTCTGTGGGGTAAACGTGGGAGATACACGTAGTACTAGGTTTGAGGGTCCCTCGTTTGAATGTTCTGAATAGAGAATCAGCTGAATTGACTCATCCCTTGATGTCGATGGTCGTGGGCTAGTTGGGAGAATATTGATGCGTTCTGTGATACGCTGGATGATATCAAATTTGTTTTGAATGGACTTCTCTATATAGCCTTCCGCCACTTGATCGGATCTCCATCCACCGTGGCGTTTTAGCGTTGTTATATTTGCACCAAAATCCGCCAAGAGAGTTGCGGATGTTATTCGGAAACAATGGCCAGAGTACTGTTCCTATTTCTGTGTTGTTGTTGTAAATGATATTACGGTCACCAATGCAATTTGTAATAATTCGAGAAAAATTCTAAAGGTTTCGCCCAATGTCTTTTTATTTTATTTCTTCCGTAGCCGCAACGCAATGCTACGTACATTTCGTTGCGGCATTCTACCGAAGAGATCACCGTTTTTAGTTCCATTTTCAAAAATAAAATGTTCTTCTTTTTTTTGTGAAAGAGTAATAAGTCGAGTTCTTATTCATGATTATTCTAAATATGAGTAAAGTGTTTTTCGTTTTTGTAGGAAAAGGCTCGTTGGAAAAAGACAAAAATTAAAAAAAAGATTTTTTCCCTAGAGGAAGATATGACATTTCATCCCCGCTCTGGTACGCTACAATGATGGATTTTTTGAGCAAGAGGAGTGAAATAGTAGATTGTTTACCTAGGGAGCAAACAACTATTTTTAACCTAACGGGTGCGCGTGGTAACCGACCCCTCCGGGTGCCGCTGCAACTGAACCGGTTAAGGCGAGTGTCTTTGAATCCAGAGCGCAGCGAAGGATTCAAAGTACGTCACTCGAGCTTAAAATAGTGTTGCTTCCGAGGAGAACACTCTACTTTTTATCACCCTGTATGACAAATAAAAACCTGCGGACCGACCCCGACGACCATCTCTCACGTATGTTTTAAAACTAAAACAAAATTTTCGCAGCCACCATCTTGGATTTACATTTTGACCTCATGATCGGCTTCAGCACCCTCGAAAACTATGAAAACGATACCTATGACAAAAAAATACAATTTCCGCAGCCGCCATCTTGGATTTTCATTTTGACCAAATTCACACTTAATATCTCTTGCCAGCCTGTTACTTGTTCATACAATGTTCATGATTGATCTCTTTGGTGATTGGAACTTTTACTAACAATATCCACATTCCAAATTCAAATCACTTTTAGTCCCTAGGGATTAAAAAACTATTTTAGTCCCTGTTTACGGAAAATAAATTAGCTCTTTTTGAATAGGTGCGATAAAAAGGAACTGAGATTAGAATGCAAACGTTCTTAAAAATAAGGGGCCGCTCTGTTAGGAATTTTAAAACTTGAACACGAATAAAAGATTTTACAAAAAAAAACACAAAACCACGTTCCTTTACAAAATCTCTCTGCTCAAAATTTTCTAGTAACTACTTCTACACACGTCACTTGTCGAGTTGTCGCCAAAATAAAGCCCGACTCCATATTAGGATGGTTTAACCAAAGGTTTTAATTTCCCAGTTGGTTGTTGTCACGGCGACGACGGCAGAGACAGGTGGCGACAGGTTGACATCCCTCTCAGGCCAGCTTGGAAATGGGGCAAACGGGGTGTTAGAAATTAATATTGTGGAATTCGAAAATAGCATTATGGGTTATAGGAACTTTTGGTACTTTAACCTTAAATTAGGTATGAGTGGGATGGAGACGAGCATGCCTGAAAAAAATACGCAGCATCTTCTATGACAAGAAAAAGAAATAGCATCAACATGTAGGTAACCTTTACATGAAGGTTATACACACAGCATGTGTTTTAACGTACTTAAATTGTGATTTTGCAACGTCTTGCTGCGTTAACGAATCAGTTTTTGATGATTTCAAATTCCCTACAGTGCTATCGACTAAACTTCAAGTTTCTAAGAAATATCAATGACTGAAGTTTTATACCTTGTCTTATTCCTACTGTGAGCCTGCACAGTGCTATACTCAGCTCTCACAGGTACCTACCTAGATCTGTACCTATGTAGAGTTAGGTTTTCGGTGCTAATTGGGTCGGCGCTGAGTACCTTCAGTTGAATCTACGCTTTTTCGGTTCGACGGAATTTTGCTTTCGTTCTGTACTGGTTTGTTGGTGAAGAATTTCGATTCCATTTTCGTAACGTGTTTTATTAGAAATCTGTGTATTTTTTTTTCAAACCCTTTTTACGTACATAGCGTCACTTAGGTCAGCTCCGAGTGATGGTCACGTAAAATCATGTCCTCATACAGTTATTTTTTTATTTTTAGTCGTTAATTTTAGTTAAGTAATAACAGCCGCACGGGTCTATCCATCAGGTTAAGCTACACTTGCCGGGCTTGGTCCGTGGATCGGTGACCATCTTTACATACCTCCGTGCCGACGGTCCCGACGGTCATTCGTGGATCGTTAGAGCTGTTTTCGAGAACGTGCTTACAAATATACATATAAAGGGTGTCTCAGCAAGAATTTGAATTTTGGATTGCGCGCCATTTTCTACTGACAATTGTTGAGTCAGCCATATTTGGTATTTATTTAATTAAAACATAGAAATTTACGAAAATGGTGTGTTACAGCTTGGAAGAACGCGATGGTTAATAGTGAAACCCATTATAAAAATGGGGAAAACCGACGATGAATTCCACAACAAAATCATCTTAAGTGACGAGGCTCGTTTCCACCTCAACGGCTTCGTTAACGAGCAGAATTCTCGGATCTAAGGTGATGAAAATCCACATGCCTTTCAAGAACTTCCTTTACATCCTCAAAAAGTGACAGTTTGGTGTGACAGGAGGGATAATTGGACCGTAGTTTTTTTTTAATTAAGTATAAAAAAAATGTATATTTTTTATAATATTTTGTTTCAAGTGTAAATGTCATTACTACCTCTGTACATATTAAGAAAAATATGTAAATAAAACATTTAATGAATATATATTTTTGAGTTTGTAAAATTCAAGTTCTTACTGAGAAACCCTTTATATACAAATATTGCTCATTTAATAGTATAGGATATGCGATTATGTTACCCTTTTATCAACCGTTCTAAAGGAAAACATCCACGATTAGTTTTAATGGAAATTCCACAAGCCAATAATTTCCCTCGCTTAGCTTCGGCAATAAAAGTAAATGAAATACGTAATTCCATTGGCTTTAATAGTAAACCAACCACCACCTTTTATGAGGCAATCATTTGTTCTACCGCGGTTTTATATCGTGCCATAACTATGCAGAGCTAGATATCAAATAAAAACGTCTACCATTATTGATAGAGTTATTAAAAGGACATAAAGAACTGTTTTCCCTACAAACGCAGGTTTCTCATGAATTTTCTATGGTTTTTACGTGTTTGAGTACCTTGTACTCTGAAAACGGAAAAAGTGAAGTTAGGTTATTTGATAATTTTACCGAAATGGTTTTTTAAGATGCGTCGATCCATTCGTTATCATTTCCATCCCACAAATATTCCCTTCTAAGCATGGTCCTTCTCCCAAAAGCCTTTATATTTCAGTTTAAAAAAATACCTACCCTTGACAAACAGTACTTACAACGATTATTTTGCGTCCCAAATTCCCGATTCGAAAATCGAATAAAACGCTATAGGCCGACATTCGCCTTTCATTAATACGCTCAAAAGTTTCCCAACTTTGTCGGGTAGGTACATTTTCACGCCCCAAATAACCACGTATAAACCTTTTATTTTTATCACAGGTACGCAATATAAGTTATTTTCGCATTTCACGTGGGCATCTTCCGGACATGTAAACCTCAATGCTTCGCAATCATTCGGGCCGTCCAGTTTAATACGGATTTTATTGTCACCGTGATGGCTAACCTATTGACCTTTTTAGATCCTTTATAGATATAGCCTTTGTTATATAATGCAGAACTTTGCCTTTAATGTTTTTATAACCTAGAGTAAATAAAAATATTATCTACGGCAAGTAAATAGCCACTTGCTATTCAATTTATTCGACACTAATTTTATAAAAAGAAAACCCATCTTAGCTTTCAACCCAATTTCCAATAATAATTCGTTCTTTTTTCGAATGTTTGAGTGAATTTCTTTTAAAACGTCACCTTTTCGTGTATTTGACAGCCTATTCGGCCAGTTTGAGTGGCAGTGACAAAACTAAGGAAAAAATACAAAGCAGTACCTACTTGTTTCTGTAAAGAGTTTCCTCGTTGGTATTCTTGTAGAATGAAGGATATATTTTTTAAATGAAATATATTGAACAAAGAAATCAAAACGACACTTGATTAGTTTACAAAAATAAAATCCTGCTTGCTTGTTTTCATTTTTATTTCAAACAGCACCCTAATTTCGTAACACACGATCAATCATAATCTGAATCATTTTGAAGGATATTGCTAATCCATTGCTTCATATGTTCGAAAAATTTGTCTGCCCAAAAACATAAATAACGCAACGAATGTTGTTGAACTGTAGTAAGATTAATTGACGATTTAAAATTTTAAGTCTGTACAACGAATTTCGAAGAATAGTAAACTAACATAGTTAAAAACAAAGTGTGTGTTGTCAAAATAAAGTGAAAACTGTCTGCGGGCACATCACAAGTTTATAGCATCCATAAAATGGCCTAGTTTCGAAAGTTGTCGTAAATACGGCCGTTTACGATCAAACCGGAAAGCGAATTAGATCTATGAACGATACTTTACCTACGAATATAAACCGGGCTGGAAATTCAGGAAACGAGATGCCAAGAAAGGGTTCACAGCTTTTTTATTTAAACATTGTACAACACACTATTGTCAAATCGTCGTTTTCGAAACAGTAGCATGACACTAGAACATCGAATAGTGGATTATGTTCGAATTTCAAAACGCTGGTTCGAATTTCATACAAGTGGTATTCGTTATTCGAGTTATTTTTGGTGTTTCTATTTTGTGTTAAGGTTTTGTCCAAAAAAGATTTATCACTGAAAACTATGGTACAGTATGATGGTAATTCTATTTCTGAATGTAGGTATATTTTCATTGCGGCTCAAAAAATTATAATGGATTTCAAATCAACTCAAATAGATACATTATTTCAACTCAATCTTACAGTCTTCGTCTTAATATATGTATCTACCTACCATTTTATTTAATTTACCAACAATAACATGACACAGTCCTCCCAAAGTTATAAAATAATAAACACGCCATATATTGCAACACCACGAGCATCATATAGCATATTTAATCCAATAAAACAAGTAAAACACTCGAAACATTGCAAGCTCTGTGTAATTTTGGCATAAATGTAAACTTTCTCTATCGTCTATGGCACGAGTAGCTGGCCGTACGCAATAAATGACTTTGCCTTTTCAACTCACGACTCCTACATTATGCTTTTTATTTACGATTTTCTGTATAATGGAGTAATAAAACTATGAGAGTGCTGTTGAAATAAAAAGTGTGTGTAATTTGCTTTTAGTGTAGGAGCTATATAAATAATGATTATGCTTACCACTGTTTATATTTTTCTTTTTTTTATAACCTAATTTGCCCTATACTACTAAATTGAACTGATAACAGAAAGCACTTTAGATAACTACCCGTTACTACATATTAGATGTTTGAAAAAACTATGTTAAGAACTGAACTTTTTAGCAAAAAAGCTTAGTTTTCTAAATCTTCACATACTACACATACATAATTTTCTACATAATTTCTTCAGTTTATTGTGTATTTTTTATATTTTTTTATAGTATATTTTCTGCTCATTTCAGGACTAGCAAAGTTTTATATTTGCTAGAAGTTTAAGCTACAGCGACAAATTATTGTTACCTCCGTCCGTCCTTAAAAATGCAAAATATTTTAAAGCGGTAGGAATAAGCTTGCGTTTATTTACCAAAACTTTTGAAAACACTGACATTAAATAGATACCTAATGTCAGTGTTTTCAACACTTTTTCCAGAACACTGGGTATTTTAAGTTTTAACGCGCCACGAAAGCAGTCCGGCGGAAAATAGTGGAACTACATTTTTTTAAATGCAATGACATAGACACTAGCACCGCGTTAAATGGACTTCTGTGGTGGCCCGGACTCTAGAGACCGCGCCACCACTGAAGTCCGGCGGAGAATTGTGGAACTACATTTTATTAAATGGAATGACATAGACACTAGCGCCGCGTCAAATGGACTTCAGTGGTGGGGCGGAAAATTGGGGAACTACATTTTTTTAAATGCTATTTGATCCAATGACATAGACACTGGCGCCACGTCTATTGAACTTGAGTGGTGGCGCGGACTCTCTCTCTTATGGAAAGAAAAGAAGACAGTAAATTCCTAAATAATTTGAAATCTTCCTACTAATGACATAGGAAGTATGTTACAAAAAGTATATAAATCACAGAAAGTACTTTAACACTATTATTTGTAGTTTAACATGTGATTAAACCAGCTTAGCTCCATTAGGTAGGAAGATAGGTTTAATGTATACTTCAGATAGATACAGACTATCCGTGACATTGAGTGGTAATTGATGTAAAGTAACCCTTTGAAATCAGAGACGTCTTCAAAATCCTTTATTTGCCAACACTTACGAGTGTTGCTTGACCAAGAGTACAATGTCAATACTGGAGACAGATCGTTGATACTCTAAGGGGGACAGAGTGGGGGTTAGGTTCCATCCATCTTTGTTATTAGTGATTGAGGTAATGCTTAGAATCGAGTGGAAATTAAGTATGGTTTGGGTACCCACATGGTAGTCCAAGGCCCAAAAGTGTTCTTATGAATAAATAAATCTTCAATACTTGACATACACCGAGACAAATTATTCGATAACTGACTGCGTTCAAAATTAAGAAAGACGGGCTATCCAAATCTGTCCACCACCCACCAAATCATTGTTCTACACAAAATATATATAGATTCAGTTCTAATCAGTTCAATCAAACTCAAGTTCAATGTTAAAGGTCAGTCCAAACCGCCTGACAAACAAATACTGAATAAAAAGAAAACGCCCATAAAATTTGGCATACTTGGCAACGCTAATCACAGTACTATCTTACTCGAGTATCAGGGTACTACCGTACTCGAGTACAATGTCAAGGGCCGCGCCAGACTCGACACGCGATCGCGTGAGCCGCGCCAACTTTATCGCGACGCGTCAACGCGACCGGCGCCTAAACCGACGCTTGTTACAGGCGGCTGTTCAGACTTTGAATAAACTTGTTTTCGTAACCGCTGTGAATAGGGTTTGTTGAAGGAAAGTGAAACATTAAAGTTTGGAGATTGAAGTGATTTTGGTTAGGCCTTTTTGTAATCGGATAATATCCATTCACGAAAAAAAAACTTCTGTTAGAGATCTGCCAGCATTATTCTTGAAGTCTTTTGGAAATATAAGATATGCTGTTAAATCTGACTGTGAAGGAATTAGCTGCCTCCTTCCGACCACCGTGACTGCGACTTATTCGGTTTGCTTTGATTGATATAGATCCTCAATTTCACCTTGTAAACTTGCTAGGTCTTACAAACCTCACAACATTGAACTTTTATGACACACTCGTGCATCTTACATGTGGACCTCGTTGTTAAAGTGGTCGCAAGCGCTACCGCTGAGCATGAGATCACGGAATAGATAAATAAGGTCTTATTAAGACCTTATTTATCTATTCCGTGCATGAGATCCTAGTTTCAATTCCCAGGTCGAGCAAAGTGTTTTTGTGTTTTTTTATATGAAATTTCTCAGTAGCAGCCCGAAGCTTGTATTTGTGCCCGGTTGATGGCAATTGGCTCGCCCCCTATTACATGGGACTTAAACATGACTGGCAAAATGTGGGTGTACTGTAGTTATATCTCTGCCCAACCCTTCGTGGAAACAAGACGTATGTTGTGCATAAAAAATAATCGCGTACGGGTAGTAGAACAGCACGTACTCCGTAACGTAAGTAATAAGTAACGGAGCATGTAGCTACGGCGCGTATATCTGCGACACGCTACCTAGTTACTTTAGTGGGTAAACAGTTCCCGGCTCTTTACCCACTTGAGTCCAAGCCAACACTGGCTGGCACGAATAATAAAGATAATTTGAAAATAGAATAGAGTTACGAAATGAACGGGTAGTGAAGTGCTTGTCAAGTTATTTAATGCTCAACATTTAGTAGTATTTCAATTGAAATTTGTTAGAATTGATTCGTTTGAAATGACCAAAATACATCGAAAGCTATCGTAGAGGCGTTTTGTGAAGCCCGTAGCAGCCTCGAAGGTACCTAAGATCAGTAAAATGGAATGGACGAAGGAGATTCAATAACAGGTTGAGCAATAGTTCTCAGATTGAGATACTATAATATTCTGGTGTAGGGAAGCCCTTCAATAAGAAGTAAAATTGATGTAAATTAAAAGTAAAATCTATTTACTCCCAAGAATGAAACGAAGCAAGTTGTCAAACGAAGTAAAAGTGTTAGCTTATTGAATGTCAGCTTAATAAAATGACATTAAACTGAAAGCCGGATTAGGTCTCGGTGTTAAGCAAAGTCGTTTGAAGCGACTTTAATCTCTTATTTTTACATGCCGATAATAAATACGCTTCAATTTTATCAAGTGCTCCACATTTTGCATAATATATTTACAGTAGAAGAGGGGCTTATGGCTAAGTAATAACAGTCGCTTGGGTTCGATGGATCAGGTTAAGCTACGCTTGCCGCGGTTGGTCCGTGGATGTGTGACCATCTTTACATACCAAGAGCCCTCCGTGCCTCAAAAAGCACGTTAAGCCATTGGCCCCGGCTGTCATTTGTAGATCTTTGACAGTCATTACGGGTAGCTAGAAGCCCAAAAGTCTGACAACGAGTCTTACCAAAGGGTTACCCAGTAACTGGATTGTGGAGGTCCAATAGGCAGTCGCTCCACGTAAAATACTGTGATTCAGCTGCATCCGGTTAGACTGGAAGCCGACCCCAACATAGTTAGGAAAAGGCTAGGCAGATGATGATTTACGGTAGAAGAGGTCTTCCTCTTTGTGACAGAATTTGTCCGGAGCAATAGACTACAATCATATTTATTTCTGCTAGCAGCATTGCTGTGCTCTAGACCACACATGTCAAGGGTTAACGATTTGAGTGCGTGACGTTTTCAAAGCGTAGGGCACCTTCTAGCTTAGTTAATATCACAACCACTAAGCGACACCTAAATAAAACTGCGCTGTTGAATTTTCAATGCTGTGCTTGGCGCTCAAAGTTGAAAATTCAACATCACGCTTTTATTTAGGTGTTAGTTGAATACAGGCATTCATTCATCAAACAAAACACACAAAGTCGTAATCAACAAACACACCACAATGTCCTTATAAAAAGAGACGATTAACCACGCCAACCTCACATCAAGAAGTAACAAAAAATATTGGCAAAGTACCGAAAACAAGCGCCAATCATTCAGAGGTTAATCTAACGCGAATTGTTCGAGACATCCGAAAGTTATTGTGATGATTTTTCCATTATCTTTGCCGACATACATTTTCCTTATGAGTGCAGTGGGGGGGGGGGGGGAGAGGGAAACTCAAAGGGAGGTGCAGATGTGGAAACGAAGCGTTGTACACACAAATGGTGGTTTTCAGTAAATGTTGAGGTAACTGTAAGTGCGTTTTAAGATTGGATTTTATTTTGATTTTTCATCGATATGTATTTGATGTATGCACACGTACTTAAATATTACATTAGTAGGTCATACTCAATATTTTTGATCGAAGGTCATACTAAAATTATGGTGTGGAGTTCGGTGTCGGTACGGCAATTCCAATGTTTAGTTTAATAATAATAAAGTTTATTTGGAACAACTTAATTTTACAATTTACAAAGGAAAACGAAAATAGCCACAAAAGTATATAAATATACAAAAGTATATAAATAAATACTGTGGCGCAGCTATCAAAACCCAACCCAAAAATATATACAAAGACATTGTTCCAGACTTCGTGAAGGAAGTTAATTAATAATTAATGGAAGAATTACAAAAAGTTTAGATTTAAATCTGCTGTACTAATACCCATAAAATCTTACATAGCGCGCTAATTAATAAGCCTTCTAATAGGCACAGCAATCTAAACAAAAACCTTTAAGACAAAATTGGTTTTCAGAAATGATCTACAAGAATTCGGCTTTTCTAGGAAATTCGTGAGGAAAAACAACAAATCATCCACACAAACGTCGATCCCTAATAGAAACGTGAAAAGGTAACATATAAATAATAAGCAAGAAAAACAAAACCTTCGCGCAGATAGAGGAAAATAAATAATGAGAGAATTGCTGTTCGGGGAATTACCTCTTTGCTGCAAATAAAGATAAATTGATTCCTACGTTTCTTTTACCTTTTGCTAACCTAGGTATCTACATTTTAGGAAGGCTTTGTTGATCATAATTCCTGATGCAAATGAACGTGAAATGGAAATAGTTAGATTTTCCTGAAAGCGTTCAGCATGATACTTGATTAGCATTGACTTATTTATCGCTATGAGCTCTGGAGGGTTGAAATTATGACGTCATGTTTGCTCTGGTTTAAAGTAAGAAGCGATAGTTTAAGTTGAAATAAAGTCTTATGAGAAAAAAGATAGTACCTTTCTTCTGTTCGAAATTCAAAATAATTCAAATTAAAACAAGATCATGAACGTTTTATGATTTAACTGTTTATACACATGTGTGTTCAAGACATTAATTAAAATTATCAACTTGCGTAAGATAAAATTAATATATTACAGTCGTTTACGAATTTTCCCAAGTTTATCTTTATCCATTTATTATCATTATTTCTACCTGAATGAGTTGAACCAATGAACTGTTATTAAAGACATTGAAAACTTGACAAAAGCGCGAAAGTTTTTAAAACAAACACTAGCCACATATTAAATTAACGCAAGAAACAGAACAAAATGGTGACGTTCTATTTTTGCAACGTTGAAACAATAACGCAAGAACAACGCTTCCAAAAACAAAATACTTAACAAACTTCTCATGAGCCCCATTTCGTAAAAACCTTTTCGCCTCACTTATAAACTAAAAGTTTGTAACCTAGTAAAATCTGTCACAAGCCAACGAAAAACATAGAAATAGAGCTCATAATTCTAAAACTAAACGATTCAATTCACAGCTGCTTCCGTTGAGCCTGGCTTTAGTCCAAAAACTATTGTCGATTGAACTAATGCCCCAGAGGGAAGATAGACAAAACGTGTTTGGAAGATATTTTCTGTTGTACTTCTTTGGGGCGTATGATAACGTCTCGCTAGACAGAGAGAGAGAGACAGAGATTTGGCATTTGACCGCTGTCAAATGCCAAATTCTTCCTCTAGCCAACCATTATTGGTTTAATATTACGTGTACGTACTTCAACTTACTGATCGATAACGGTTAAACTTCACAGACTTTATCAAATCTATAAATCTAAGTATTCAGATACTGGTAGATAAGTGCATTAAAGTAGGTTCCCTAGTTTAATGCCTAGTCCTTTTTATTAGAATTCAAAGGCTTCTAGAGTCGTCTCTATGGACCAATTAAGTTCTCATAACCAAATTCAAGATTGGTTAGTTAGACCAGTGGTCGGCAAACCGCGGCTCGCGAGCCGCATGCGGCTCTTTGGCCTATAGAGTGCGGCTCTGTACAAATGTCGATGAGAGCGAGCGTAGATACGCGCGGGGGTCGGGGTTTCGGTCATTAAGCAAGATATCAAGTTTTATTCAAAATTTGAACTACATCAAAGATTTACTTCCGAAGTATTTTCACCAAAAATAAACAGGAGATCGAAAACTAATCATTTACATCGAAAATTAAAGGGGATGGGAGTTTCAAGGATTAAAGAAAAGTGTATTGAGACAGTTTGGATATAGAAAGGATTGACTCTCATATGAAATGTTAGTCGATATAGTATCGATATTTGGTTCTTTCGACTAATGAGTTTGCCGGCCACTGAGTGAGACTATCAATCCATTTATGTACATACTTACATAAACCAGATAAATCTGGTTATATTGTTAAACTCGTTGGGAATTTCACTAAGATGCTCTCATAACTTGCTCCAACTAACCTAGTTCAGTCTATGAGGCACGCAGAACATGGCTGCCGCACACAAAACCGCCTGCTAAGTGTTTAGTGCGATGTGATAGGTTAGATTATACCGGATTATTCATCTATCGTCTTAGCGCACAGCAACCATGTTCCTATCATATGCTGGGATGACGCTAATCCGGCTTCAACGAACATTCGGCTTGCCGCACACAGTAATGCGGCGTGTGCGGAAAATGCGGTAGTGGGGCGCGTCATTTTCAGAGTGGACAAGCTATACCACACAAATTGCATTTTATGATGACAAAGCGCGGAGTATAAAAATAAAAATAAAACAATAATAACAAATACAAATGGAAAAATAAATGCGTACAACTTTTTTTTCCAAAATTTTACAAAAGTACCTAGGTACTATATTTTTGCAAGATTTTATGAAAAATATACTACCTATTTTTCTTCCAAAAAAAGGTGACAAGCCTAATGCTACCTATATGTTTTCCTTTTTAAAATTCTACGCCTAAATCTGACTTTTGCAGGTATCCCGCATCACAAACCACACATTAACTTGAACCACAGACTTGAACCAACAAATACACCACAATTAATATCATCCACCAATGTTCATTGATTGGTAAAAGTCATGGAAGCGAGTAATTAACTCCGATTATATTTCTGTTATACGGATACATACCATACAGAACCAAAGGGTTCGGACACTCGAAACAAAGGAATAACAGCAATTAACAATATGATTGCCATTCTGTGGGAGTGAATCAATATTTGACTTTTATGCTCGGACTCCACCAAAGCGGAGATGTGCGGAGATGTCCGAAGCGGAGACGAGAAAAGATGTTTTTCAGCTAGGGTGTATCCACTGAAGCTGTGCGGAGATGCGTACTGGCTAGACTGGAGCGGAGATGTGTGATGTGAAGCGGGGGGAACTAGCTGTGCCGCTCACTGCACGCTGCTCACATCTCTTCTCGTCTCACATCTCTCACATAGCTCACATCTCCGCTTTGTACCGCCGCCCAGCTCAATCTTGGCAAGGCACAGCTCACATCTCCGCTTCGATCGCGCCATAAAAATATAATACATCTCCGCTCAGTGGTATCCACTGAAGCTGAGCGGAGGCGAGATGGGTGAATAATGAAATTCTATTGGTTGTTTAAAACACATCTCTTCTCCTCTCATCTCGTCTCCGCTTTGGTGGAGTCCGGGCCTTAAACCTTTCTGCAGAAATAAAGACAAGACTACACTGGGTGGTGTAGATTCACCAACATTCTACAAAAGTAAATGCTCTCGAAAATTCTATTTTAATTCCTGGTATTTTCACCGAATGCCTGCACGAATATCTTTGGAATATGCTTGCGTATTTTGCATTGCAAGGGCGAACTGTGCACTTTTTGTAGTTGGTTAAAAAATTTAAAAATAAAATCTCTGTGTCGCCTCATGTTATTTACCTGGGAAAATGAATCTTCATTACTACCTATGCCTTTTTAGGGTTCCGGGTTTTAACAAGGGACGAGCTGTCTGCCCGTCTGTTTATCTGTCAGCCGCGGACAGATAGACAAACGGACAGACAGCTCAAAGACTGTTAATACTAGAAAGCAGTAATTTGGCATGGATATACATAAATATTAATCATGCCGACAAAGTAGTAAAATAAAATCATGAAAGTTCCGTTTGCGAAATATTAAGCTTTAAACTGCTAATTTTTGATAGAGTCACCTGCCAGCTAAATGGTTAGTTTTGGATATGTGAAAAAAATCACGGCAGTAGTATATATAACGAAATTAAAAGGAAAACTATCACAGCTAAGTAGGCTCTTCAAGTTAACGAGTAGTTAACTTAATGATCGACCAACTTACATTTTCAGTTACAAAAATGTTAAAACTACAAGTTTTTTCTTGGGTTAAATTCATCCCAACTACGGAATCCTTCACTGTGCGTGGTCCGACACGGACTTGGCCGGTTTTTAAAAAAATACATTTTATGATTTTTTTAAACTTTTTTTCATTAATTTTACTATAGTGGTTGGCACGACATTGCATTATTAATAATAACCGGTTTGTTAGGTGGATGGGAGAGCACTTAATCTAGCTTTCCGAAATGTCACCTACATACGGTGCTCGGAGCCACTGCCGGCGGTACTCTGACGTTCAACAGATGGCACAATAACTGACTAGAACTACTGGCTTTGCGGCTACCAAGCTACTTGCTTAGTGACTAAAGCTCAATGAAGCTTGGCTTATGATGCATAATTTAATCTTATCTGTTTAGATGTATCAACCATTAACTTAAGACTGATTTCTAAGAGATATTATGTTCTTTTATTATTCTGAAATCGCCAATACTTATTCGTCGCAATTTCTCTGAAGCAGGAGAGGCTTCCCCAGTATTCGAACTTTGAATTAAGGAGTTGTTTAAAAAAGGTGAAGGAAAACATCGTGAGGAAAATGACACGCCTGAAAGCTGAACCCAAGTCAGAGGCCCATGGGCGGTATAAAAAATAACTCTGACACCAGTACAAAATACGAAAAAGTAAGAAGATGAAGAATGAGTTCATAAATCGCTTAAAAATAAAAGCTCAAACAAAAAACCCAGTTAAAAATCCTCGAATATTCAGAAAATAAAGTAACGTTGCATTATTAAAATTTTATTCAGCGATGTGGGCAAAGCCTCTTGCATATTGCAGTGAACGCGTGTTCAAGCCGATTTCCTTCTAACCTGCGGATACTGTTCGCCCAGTCTTCACCGGACTGCACTGAATAAAAGATTGGCCATAATTAGTGCACATGCACCTTTTTGTTTTTGCTCGGTAGACGGATATTGCAGCTCCGTTGTTAGTACCTAATGTTTCTTTGACAATTTGTAATGACTATTATATCTTGGTCTGCCGGGTGAGACATCAGAAAATAATTGTTGAACTTTATGATACTTTATTATTTATGGCGGTAGGAATTCAGATAACAAAGTAAGTATTGCGGTGCATATAATAGTCCAAGTTTTATAAATTCAAAAAACGCAGGTTATTACGGAATCTACAAAATGCAGGTCGTTTTGGGCAGATTTTATAACAAGAAAAGTTGCTGTGCATGTGCTGCACATCTACAACACCACATGCGACCCACGCAAAATCCTGCATCGCAAAATCAGCGTTTACCGCGCGATGAGTATTCCCGTCACCGTCCCGACATTAATCGTCGGGCAGTTGCCCACTAGACACAATACCGTACGGTCTGAGGATCCTCCCTTTTCTATGGAGGATGAGTGAAATTTATACCTGTTCCTTATACCACTATAATGCTAAACAGAGCTGTTATAAATATCACTTCAAACCAATATCGTGTTCGGCTCACCGTTGAAAACTTAGACAAAAAGTTGCCAATAACCTGACTCTTCATTGAGGTTCAAAGGGCTTCAAAGTTTTTGAGCTTACAATTTCATTTGACTTTCACATAAAATAGACAAACTACAAAAGAAATTACGCTTCATCAAACTTTCCGCAAAAATTCCGTTCTACAAATATACACTTACATTACATCAGCCTTTGAAAAACTCAGACAAAAGGTTCAAGATATTCCCGCTATCCCGAGACAGTATCCTAGCCTAAAGCTTATTTACTTCCCCACAAAACACACACACTGTTCGTGACAGCCCTGTGTGTAATTAGTAATTAACACGTACTTCCTCGGCTTTTTCCTACCCTCATTTCTTGTGAGCTTGTGGCAGTAAATTAACAGGCATTATTTAGCATTTTGACGCTAGTTTTTCTTAATAATGGAGAGGTTGATTGTGTTTTGTTTTGCCATGGATGGTAGGTAGGTGTAAGTACCTAAAAAAAAATAGAGATGTGTGCATGGTACGGTACGATTATACATCCTATAGAAGAAAATTAAAATATTAAACCTTAACGGAAATACGTAATAAAGAAGCAATAAACTCCAGGCCTAGAGCATGCCTGGTGACTAGAATCAATTCTATTTTTTATTTAATTTTACTTTCAATAATGCCTTTTATGTGCCAATTTGAAAAACTATACTATATTATTTACTATATGTTTCTTGTACATATTATTATTTTAAGTCTGTAAGTTTTTAAATTGTGTAAATAATTATTATCTTAGATAGATGTATAATGAACCTATTTGATGTAAATTATTTGACTTTGCCAAAACATAATTCCTAGAAACAATATGAATCTTGTTCAGATATTTTATTTCTATGTAGATCAAAGACTAGTTTCGGACAGTCAAAGACTTTAAATTTAACCACAAATTTACTCCGAAGTAACTAACAGCTTACCTAATCCCGTTGAAGCGGATTCAGCAACAGTATACAAGTATAAGTTCTAACCAAAGACATCTAAGACATCAGTTTAGAGTTTCCAAATGCACCGCTGCAGCGCTGCAAGTGGAAAAGCGATGCGGTCGAACTTCCCAGACTGGATTGATCGCGAAAGACTGCGCCGAAATTGAATTTCGTCCAAATCTCAATATCGGATAATCGGCTCAAGCAAACGTATCGGCGTGAATGCAATCTCGGCGCCACTCCGCTTAGATTTGCTACTTCACAGGTCTACTATCTATATATATTTGCGTAGGAAAAGGTTGGAATAAACAGTAATTATGTGAATCCATAAATAGGATATTTTACTTTTTTTTTTGTATGGGATATTGTCAAATAACTTCTCTCCCGCTCTGGGCGGGGCGGGAGGGCGTATCAGACTCTTACTGACTAAAACCCACCCGTGTTCCTTCAGTTGCCTGTACATTTCCAGGGGCCACGGTATCCCTTTCGGACTTTCCCGGCAGGCATCGGTCCTATCGGACCCCTTCATTTAATGACATCTCTTTGAGGTGCGCGTGAAACACAATGCGCCGTCGACCCAGGCTTGGTCCTTATCGGATATTTTACTTGAAATATGATTTCATCTTTTCTTGATTTGGCACAACTGTTTGAGAAGAGCACATGCCAATCAGCAAGGGAGCGGTCCACTGTCCCGAATGGGTTGGACGTCCATACGTTGAAATATTATATTTTATTTCAAAACATTTTAACCCTGCTATCTCAAATAAAGCCCGAAATCCTCAGAATATGTTGCCAGAAATCCACTAACAACTCACTTAGAACCAACTTATAATAGTGTCGCAAGGCTTATTAAGTACCACAGCATAATAGGCTCACTGCCAACTTGAATGATAAATGGATATCCTCATAACGATGTATGAAAACCTTTCGACGTATTTCCACATTTTGTAACAATTGTGGCTGGCTCGCGTCCACATGCGCCCACTGTGCAAAATTTCCGTTCTACGCCAAGCGAAAGCAATTTCCTTGGACTGTTTGTTCTCTATCTATCACGTTTCTTGCCGTATGGTGACAAAGCCGGCTTTGTTCTCAGTGACCAGTGTCGCATGCCAGTAAATTATCGAGACTTGTTTTATGTGGAGCGTTCAAAGTCCGGTAAACGGAATCGAACTTAAAAAAAACATGTAGTGCTGTATTTTTAAAGCAATCGTATTTGGTTTTCTGTACAAAGACAAGTATATACACACGAATACGGTACATATGGAACTCTGTAGTGATGTAATTATGCTTGTGAACTTCTGCCTAATAAGTTAATGGCTGAACTTTGCAATATCATTACTCAAGTCATTATACTTTACAAAGTTCAATTAGCAAACAAAGAACATCAAACAAACAAACAAAATTTAGCTTAAAATACAGGATTATTGGTTATATGTAGGGGTCATCAGGGGTCATTTGGTTGCAAATGACCTCTCTACATTCCCTTTTCGGATTGCGGACATGTAACCAATAACCCTGTATATGCAACATAAATCCTCCGAAATCTAAAAAATCCTCCAAAATATATATAAATTTATTCAAATTCATCATAAAGAAAGTTTTTTGAAGTGAAAACTTCTTTAGCGGCGTTGTGCACTTTTTTTGTGATGGGTAAAAAATGTTAAACTCGCGTCAGGACACGTGACCTGATCGAAAATTCGTAAGATTGTCATGTTTGTGTACGATAGCGCAATAAATGAATATTGTATTTTACCACAAAAATGATAGTTCTTGTACTGATAATTAAAGCAATTCGTGCAAAATTATTCCCTAACCATTCCAAAATATCAAAAATGCACAACGTTAATATTCAAGTTTTCACTTCTGCCGGCACTCCCGGAGTGTACCCGTTGTTTTTTTTTTATCAAGTTCGATGGAATAAGCCATCCATAAATCCAGCCGAAAAGACGTATTAACTCATTCGCTTGATAAAAGCGCGGGAAATCTTAGAAAAACCCTTGAAAAATGGCGTGAAAAGTTTTCACAATGCAAGCGACCGCGACTGCGACACGTCGAGATCAAACCAGAGACATTATTCACTGAGATAAAAAATGTCACGACGAATTTACCACAGACTATGAATCGTTAATTATTCTCTTTAGTAGTGGTGTACGGTTATGGAATATTTGCATGGTTAATAAACTAATCTACTAATTACGCGATAGTAATATTGGCTTTTGAGGTAGGATTATGTAGTTACGTGGATTAAAACCGTAACCTATGTTTTTCCATTATACAAGATGAAAACATGCAGATACTGAACTGTCAATCAATCTGCCTAGCCTTTTTCCAACTATGTTGGGGTCAGCTTCCAGTTTAACCGGGTGCAGCTGAATACTAGTATTTTACACGGAGTGACTGCCTATCTCACCACCACAACTCAGTAACTGGGTAATACGATACCTCTTGATAAGACTGGTTGTCAGAATTTCGGGCTTCTGGCGACCCGTAACGACTGCCAAAGATCCACGAATGACAGCCGGAACCAACGGCTTAACGTGCTTCCCGAGGCACAGAGGCAGATACTGAACTGTTATAGACCTATCCTTTAATTATGGTAGATCTGACTCGGTCAGATAGTCATATTATTATAACTGCTTTTTCACATAAATAACTAGCCAAATATAATATCAGTCTAGTCTCTAGAAGCTTGCAGGTTTCTGCATGAGCTGAAGGTAGGTAATAAAGGTTATACCTGAATCGATTCTTGATACAAAGCAGATGCTAAATAACAAATACAAACATTTACAAATTGCTCTCTTGAAACAAAACAATCGATCTTGTTAAAACAATGAAACATAATCATTCTCTAATAGTAACACAATGCATTTAATTCCCAAAGGAACATTCGCTGTCTAAACTGACCCATTTCATTTCACAATTCTTTTACGATAGACTACATTCGTAGGGTTGGGCCTGACAGAAATTTATGGGATCTTCAATTGATCTATTTCGGGGTTGTTATCTTTTAATCTAAGCAACTCTACGCCTCGAATTGGATATATATAAATTCCGAGTAATATTTAATTCGGTTCGGATCACTTCGTCGTGCACGTCGTCTTCACTCGTGCTTGAAATTATTCTGTGGAAAATCTATTTATTTATTTATTTGGGACAAATAAACAGTAACACATTATATCTGCGCAAACAATATAAACAAAGATATTATATAAATGTGAAACTCACACCGTTATCCACAGCATATACAATTCATATATATCTATGCTATATAAACAGTGTAGGTTTAAAAGCAATTTGTTTTCTCTATCGCATATATTAGAATTAAAAAACATTGCTCATTGGCTCATTGATTAAAATTACAAGTGGAGTAAACTTACTCGAAAGCAGAATTCATAATTATATTTAAATCGTTATCAGGAAAGATTCCAGAATCAATTGAGAGGAGGCACGAGTATCTGAAAACTTTGACAATCGCGCCTACTCGTAATATCTCACAGCGCCCCGAAATACTGATAGGCCCAAACTTGGTGCCGATAGCAAACACCTGACTTCTGCCAACTCCATCGTTTGTAACCGCAAACCGTTCTTTCCGAGAATTCAAATAATGAGACGCAATGCGGTAGCCGTTGGATACAGATGGACTTGGACGCTCAGTATTCGAAAAATCCGCTGGGATAAAACAAAAACACACACGGTGGGTACACACTACACAGTTTTGCAATCGATGGAAATTCCTGCCTCTACTGTAAAATGTTTGTGGGCCACAAAACCGCTTTTTATTGCCTAACTACCCGTTATGTTAGGTGCTGTTTCTTAACTTAGTGTACTTGATTCTGCGAGTGGTATAAAATAAAAGTGTGTTATTATGTAATCTACGTGGCTAAAACAAAGGCCACACTGGGAATGAGCGGAGTTCGTTTGGCTTCGTTATGTTAGGTCTTTTCATACTTTGCGGTGTGAACTGAAGACTGAAATATGAAAACTTCAAAAAAAACACTACAAAGTGAAAAATAACTTAAATTTCGGAAGCCGGTGGCAAATAACGAAAATACAAAACCAAAGACACAGGTTTTTTGAGTAAACGGTTGTTTTTTTTTTTTTTTTGTAAAAAGTTTTTATTTTCCGCTTTCACTTGCATGCATTGTGACGAGCGTAAATTGCTTGGCAACCATATTAAAGTAATCGAATCGCAACCCGTCAAATACTTATTATTGAGCAGTTCCGGTGGCCATCTGTGGTCTTAATCGTCAGTTCCACTTCACCAAATGCTACTTTCCGAGAGCAACTGCACGAATTACTATAAAAAATACCCAAAAGGTGTGCCTAAAATATTTGAAGAGTTCCCTCGATTTCTCCAGGATCGTCAGATCCTGACCTGATGACAATTGGACCATTTCGGAATATATATATATATATATATATATACCCTTACAAACAAAAAAGAATTGTCGGTGTTATGCCCGAAAATACATTAAAAAATTAAACATCCGTACAACAACATTGATAACCTCCTTTTGGAAGTCCGTTAAAAAGACGCGGCAGCCACATGAGCGAAGCTAAACGAACTTTGCTTCGTTCCCAGTGTGCACTTTATTCGTGTTATGTCACGATGTTTGTTTCGGTAGCAAAGTTTTGAAAGCGTATGCCAAAGCATGATTTAACTTTCACAATTCCTTAGAAATCTTCTTCCAAAATCTCAGTTCATTTCAGCATTCGAAAAAGTTTTGCACCCAATATTGTGTATAGGTACTATCTATCAACTGCGTTAGAATTTCATACACCGAAAAGTCGCCAACAAGAAAACCTGACTTACGGAACCCTCCATATTTTCATTTTTCTTACCCACTGACTCAACGCACTCGCTACATAAAATTTATAGTAACTTTATAATTTAGGAAGTGCGGTCGCCCGCGGCTGCCGTACGCAAGTCATTTACGAGCATTTTAACGGCATCTGAAGTGTCAAACGTACGTAGTTGATATTCATAATGGCAGTCGGCACGCCACGCACGTACTCAAGACATAATCCGAAGTTCCCGACGCTAGACCCGATAATATCGAGGCATATGAAGCCACAGATTGCCGCCGCCGTTCAATTTCGTCGTGTTCTTTACACATATTTTTTACGATTCCTCGGAACTATTCCGTTGTATCATCGAGATATATTACTCAGTTTGTGAGATTTATGAGGCAACTTGATATAGTCGGATGGAGGTATGGTTTCGATGCAAATATCTCATATGTTTGAAGGAAAATAAAGAATAAATCTGCGTATTCCCCTAGCTTTATTGAAATGTAGAACTGGAGGTTTTTAATGGTGCGTTTCCTGAGGCTCATATATGCGCAATTAGAAACGTGAACCGTGTTTCATTATACTAAGAGCTCATAAGTTGAGCTGCACCCACGCACGTTATGTAAATGTTCAGAACTTTACCAGCGCCGTATGAATGAGAAAATGTAACAAGGCTATACTGTAGTTTGTACTACAAGTTTAGACTTACAAGATTGAATCAGGAATTTTGTATAGGAACCAATACCAACTTATACTAATTTCAGTCGATGATATACTGAAGATACTTTCCAAACCTCCCTTCCATCGCCTTCCAGAAAGGCAGATTTTATTTCCTCAATTATTGAAATAGCTAAAAACTTTTCATTTCCTAATCCGATATGCAAAGGTTTCGGGATAGCACCTTTAATCGAAATGGGTGTAAAATTAAATTTCGTTAGCGGGACAGGATTCGTTGGTCCCCTGAAAGTTGCCTAATTTTAGATTCTGTTCGTCCTGTTTACTTAATTTAATATTCTAATCGTAACAGTAACATTAGCCGTTGTTACTACTGTTTGTTGGTTTTGGACACGAGATGAAGCGATTGGTTTTTATTTTATGAAACGTTGTTGGTTGCTCTATAACTTTTTCTTTTCAAATAACTTTGATGACGCTATAAACCGTCTTCAATGGAAAGATAAAACCAGAAGACAAGGTGGGGCTTTTTTTTGGGGCATTTTGTTTTTCAAATAATTATAGATAGGTACCTACCATTTTTAATAATACATGTATGGTACCTACGCTCCAGTTAAACATAATCTTTTGAATTTTCAAATTAATCAAATCAAATCAAATCGTTTATTTGTGATACATGGGTTACATGCAGGTGTTCATTACATAATTATATACTAATAATGTTCATTCCATGATCAGCCACTTGGACATACAAATTATTAAATAACATAATGAAAATATGAGTCAAAAATTCTAATTCCATTTCAAATTAAATACAAATTATATTATTACAAGTAGTCATGCAAGACAGACACAAGACAATCAACAACAATAAATTATCGTCAAGCGGACATGAAACATTTAAAAAGTTCTAGTCAATAAAAAATCATCTACAGAGTAAAAACATTTTTCTATAAGAAATTGAAACAATTTATTTTTAAAGATATTAATATTGCTACATTCTTTTATGTCATTAGGAATTTTATTGTAGATCTTCGTGGCCATAGCAAAGACACTTTTCCCAAAGAGGGTAGTTCTATATTGACTGGTAAGGTTATTACACAAATTACTTCTATTTCGCGATCTGAGCTGTAATGTAAATAGTGATGGATGATGTCTGATAAACAAGACCATTTCAAGAATATATAAAGATGGCATTGTAAGTATTTTTAATTTTTTAAAGTATTCCTTGCAGCTGTCAGTTCTTTTGAGACCACTCATTGCATTGCGATTAGTAGCTAACATCTCATTTCCTCCCACACCGCTGCGCTGGCATAGTCGTGCCGCCATATTGGAAAAATGGCACCCAAAAATTTACAGTTATTTGACATTAAGTAAATCCTCGTGCAGACTAGCGCGACTTTTCGCGTGACGACACCGGTAATTGTTCTACCGTGAAGTTTTCTTAGAAATTGTTTTGTAAGTGTCGCGTCATGCTGTCGCGTCGCACCGGTCTGCACGACGATTTACTCCTTTCAGACTCGTTGGCAAAGATACGAGGTGGCAAAGTGAAAGTTCAAAAAGAGCACGTCGAATTCCATAAAATCACCAATTTTCAAAACTTTCTAGGTGACCCCCTTTTTGAGCACCATATAACTATAGGTACTATAAGGATATCTGTACATATTATATTTTGGACAAACAGTTTATTCTTGCAATCGTAATAATTGTAACTGTCTCCCACAGGTATTATGTTTTTTTGTCATTTCTAGGTAATACAACAAACTTTACGTTTCTCTTATTTTTATCCCAACAACAACACAAACGCCTATTCCAAGATATTTAGCCACTAAAGAAACTTAAGAATAAGTGACGATGTTTCCTGAAGCAAATGACTTTTGTTTTATTTTACTTGAAGAAAACAAACAGCCAGACTATTTTGAGTAAATCGATTCATGAATAATAGAAGCAATAGGTATCAAGCAATATTAAGGAAATTAGAAGATACAACGTGCAATACGTTTTTGACGTTGTTTTCAAGATCAAAGTTACAATCTGGTGATGTTACCAAGTCATCATTATTATGTATCTTCCTTTGGACAAGCTCGGTAGCTTGTTTACATTAACATGTATGAGCCTAAGTAGGTACTCCGTACATGATTATTCATATGTTATGATGAGTAGCATAATTTAGAAGCTCATAGTAATTTCACGTTGTATAAAACATTGTTGTACAGTACAACTATTTTCTTAATGTCCCTCGGCAAATTTCGTGTTTCGTCGGTCGTCGGATTTCTATCAGTTGCCCTTTGCACTTGGTGCAGACCGGACGCTCTCAATCGACTTCCAAGTCGATTGAGAACTTATACCTAACTTATGTATGAAATAATTCGAATATATTTACATATTATTCATATTTTATTTTCTAATATACTAGCTGCTGCCCACGGCTTCGCCCGCGTGGACCCTAATTAATATTCGAAAATAAAAGTAGCTTAAGTTACTCCTTATAACATCTGCTACCTGCCCGTGAAAGTCTCGCTAAAATCACTCCAGCCGTTTCGGAAATTAGCCGGAGAAAACAGAAAGAAGACAAAAAAAATAAAAAATGTTTTTTTGTTATTATGTACCTTATACAGTGTGTCTGGTCACCGGTGTCCGACCCGTTAAGGCGAAGCAATATTATTGATAAATCTTACTGGGCGCGGGTGGTTTAATTTATTTTGCAAAGTCTACCGATATAGAGGTCCTACAGGCATAAAAGTTTCGTTCGACAGCTACAAAAGTAGGCAATAAGTTGACATTAAAAGGTTTATCAAAAACTCCCATTAAAACTTTTAAAAAATAGTTGAAACGTAAAAAGTGTGAAAATAATAATTGTTTATTTGTTTTTTTGCTTTTTAAATGTTTTCAAAAAATCTAGACTGTTAACATACCTTTTTTATTTTATTAGATGCACCATGATATTACCTAAAAACTGATGTCTAGATGCTCTAAGTCAAATAGTTTAGGAGTTGTGACTATTTGAATATGAACTTTTACTTACAAGTAGAAGGAAAATAACAAATAAAACAACAATCTAATGGCGTTTAATTAAAAATAAATTTAAATTTAAAATGTCTTGCTATGGTGGATTTGTCAATAAAATTGATCATATTGCTTCGCCTTCACGGGTCGGAAACTGGTGACCAGACACACTGTATATACTTTCATATGCATTAAGTAAAAATCTGTTATTTTGACATTATAAAAAGACACCTCAATTTTATTTATTTGCATGTAAGATGCTACAATTAAAACCGTAGCAGAACAAAGACGTTATTTACAATTTAAAAAACTCAATTGAATAATAACTAAATAGAAGATGACTTAAAAACTGACTTTGTTCCTTAGAGGGTTCACTTTCTACTTTTATTAAGAGAGATTGAAAAAACAGATCGAAAAGTTCCGGCAAATCGAGATTTAAATATCTGTCAAAACCAAACATCTACCGAACTGAACCGTTAACCGATATCTCCTGCACAATATGGCTGCACGTGACGTCACGTACGTCCCAATACCGCAAGAGACAGAACGAGAACAATACATATATTCTGCAATTATTTTAATGACTATCAAAAGAAATCCTATTTATAATACATATTACGTTTATATGTTTTATTTAAACATTTGGGGTCTCATTTTAAATAATACATAGATAGCCGTGAATCTCGATTTAAAACTAGATTTGAGTTGATTTTAATTTCAGATCTGTCAATTTTTAAACGAGTTTCTGAACTTAGCATCGTTCATCAAAGAAGTTTTAGATTTTAACACCGGCAAACGGATTTTTTAAAACTGCTTAAGGCGCCGATATGCCAGTGGCCTTGAGTGGTTAACTTGCATGTTCTGTGCTGAGCTCATGTAACGCATCGTACGTCCAGCCAGTAATAGGACTCGCCCATCAAGGAGCGCTATCCCAAATTACGCATTATTAATTTATTATACATCAATCAAAAGGTATTTTAATAAAACACGAAGGTACACTAAAAATAAAAAAAATATCTTTAAAATGGTGAAGGTTTCAGAAAACTTGATAAGTTTACAAATTAATTACACTACGTAATAGTTATTTATTTATTTGTTTGATTTACACGGTTAGAAACCAGTTACATAATATAAAAATCTAAATCTCTGTGAATAAAAAACACATTTTGAAAAAACCCATCCATACATATTCCGTAACGTTCACAACCACAGTTTGTGAACCTTACTTGCTTCATACTTAATTCCCGGAAAAAAAAACAAAAAATACTTTTCACAGTTACTAAAGCTACATAAGTACATGATATGCAATTTTTAATACGCATTAACGATCCCGGCACATCATTAAAAAGGCTTAAATCATCCACAGTGCGTTCACACGTCATGGTGTGACGTCACGAAACGGGACCGCAAGGATCGCAATAAATTGCTCGTTTCATCCAATTCCAGATGAATTAGGGGCTCGGCAATTAGTCTTAAGACACGCTGATTACTGACAATTTCCCGCTGACGAATTTCATTATACCTAAGTACGTAGTAGAAAGTTAGACGCAGATGTTAGACAAGAGAATTAGTTATGAA
Source organism: Xanthia icteritia (assembly GCA_949128155.2). NCBI lineage: Eukaryota > Metazoa > Arthropoda > Insecta > Lepidoptera > Noctuidae > Xanthia > Xanthia icteritia. The sequence continues at coordinate 16,381,301 of OX421943.2, forward strand.
TGTTGAATTAGTTTAAGTTAGTGTTTCTTTGTCCATCTAATTATTGCAATTTGAAATTCAAGTTCAAATTGAAATAATTGTATGAAACAATTTATGTGTTTAATTTTCGTTTGTCTTTAGTTTTATTTAATATTAGCGACCCGCCCGTGTTTCGCACAGTTCTTACGACTTGATAAAACATCGAGATTTATAGGCATGTAAGTTGAACATTAATGTATTATACGTACACATAACTCTTTCGGAATACATTCTCTAAATTATAATAAAAGCATCAAAATCCGTTGCATGGTTTAGACTTTAGAAGATTAACGCGGCTACACAAACAGACACGAAAAGTGATTTTAAAGCTGAATAGTTTGTTTGTTTTCTTGGTTTTTTGTTTGAACGTGCTCTTCTACCTGTCGGTTTTGAAAAATATTTTTTCAAAACCGGCAGGTAGTCCAGAGAGGACTACCTGTCGGTTTTGAAAAAATATTTTTGCTTTGGTCGCCCAATTCTTGAGGAATTGTTTGAGGGTGCTATCATCATGCTAAAACCCTTAGGAGTCGAGCAAAAAGAAAAATGTCTGAATGTACTCTAAGCGAAAACGATGTAAAAGCGCGAGCAGGCGATGCGATGCAACGCGACGAGGTGGGCATGACGTTGAGGGAGTTTAAAAAAAATGTGCCTGTTATTTTGGTATATTGTCTATCTTACGACTTCCATGCGAACGAAGTCGCAGGCAGAAGCTAGTTTTTAATATTATGTGTACATATAAATATAGATAGATGCATACTTATGTAGGTACTTAAATAAATTATTAGTCCACTAGCTGCGCCCCGTAGTTTCACCCGCATAAGTCTCGACCCCGTGGGAATATCGGGATAAAAGGTATCCTATGTCCTTCTCAAAGTCATGGTCTACTCATGTGTCAAATTTCATCTAAATCCGTTCAGCCATTTTAGCGTGAAAGCGTAACAAACAAACAAACTTACTTTCGCATTTATAATATTAGGATTACATGTACAATTATTGAGTGACAGTTTCGTTCATTGAATAAACGAATTATTTATCATCTGTTTCCATAGCACACATAAGCAAGTGCTACAGTTTAGGAATATTTTGCTCGTTGCACGGTTAGGACGGTCCTCAAAGGGTAATTGGCCGGCCATCATGCATCAAAACTAGTCCAGACTAACGTTCTAAACGAGGCACAAGATGTCGAGAGCCCTTTACGTAAGAACTAATTAGTACCCACCTACGCAACGAGAACTACGTCATATCTATAGATTAAACGTGTTAAATATCTTAGATTTAACGTGTTTATATTTCAACGTGAGCGGTGCTGATTCTCTTGTCACAAATGCATCTAATCTAGACAAAAAATCACCAAAATTTAGTTTATTCCTGTCAAACGACGATTTCCCATTCTGAAATAGACTAAAGTGACACAACTGATCTGTATTTTAATTTGACAGGACTAAGATAGCACTGAGTTATTAATTTAGTGAAAATGGCAATTTTGCTATTCTAAATTTGACGTTTTTCACCTAAAATTTTGATTGTAAAAAACCAAACCAGGCTAAACCTGACTATTTTTAATCGCATTTTTTTTTCCATGATTTTATTTTACCACTTGGTCAGCGTGGTTAATATGTATACCCATGCCAAATTACAGATTTCTAGTTTAAAGAATCTCTGAGCGGACAGACAGACGGACATACAGACATACAGACGGACATGGCGAAACTATAAGGGTTTCTTGTTTACTACGGAACCCTAAAAAGTGAAAAATTCCATTTATAAGACGTCGACGCAATTGTGGCGTGCCCAAGGGGGGCCCGCGTCGACGAAAAATCCTCGCGCATATCTGGGAGTGGCGCGAGGAATCGAAACGCCGGGGCGTAACTCCGTTTCCGCGAGAAATCGCGGCACTACGGACAGAGCTCCGGCGGGATCTCATGGCTTCATGGAGAGTGCGATTGTCGCAACCCAGTGCTGGGCACGCCACAATTGCGGCGATAAGTCCCCTCTTTGAAAAGTGGCCAGAGAGGTGCCACGGCGTCCTCACCTTCCGCCTGACGCAGGTCCTCTCCGGACACGGTTGTTTCGGGAGGTTCCAGTTCCGGATAAGGTGGGAGGCGGGTCATCATTGTGTGGATCACCCGGAGGACACGGTGGAACATACGGTGGAGGCTGCCCGGCTTGGGCGGAGCATAGCCGTGTCCTCATGGAGGTGATTGGTGGCGGTGATCTCTCGCGTCCGGCACTGGTCCAGGCCATGGTACGGAGCGAAAGGGCATGGAAGGCCGTCACCTTCTCCGGCGAAGCAGTAATGCTCGCGAAGGAGGAGGCAGAACTCGTAAGGGAGAGGCAAATTTCACGCCCTCACGCCCCTAGCCGCCGCAGGAGACGCCCTGGGCGTCGGGAATCGCAGGCCGATTCCCGGCCACCATAGGCGCGGGCTTGCGGACGGTGAGCAATGGGTAGCTCGCCGTCCGATAAGGATCAGGCCCGGGTCGATGGCGTTATGTTCCACGCGCGCCTCAAAGAGATCTCAGCACAACTGACTGGGTCCGCTAGGACCGATGCCTGCCGGGGTCACGTGAAAGTTCGAAAGGGATACTGTGGCCCCTAGCAACATACAGGCAACTGAAGGAACACAGGGTGGGTTTTAGTCAGTAAGAGTCTGACACGCCCACCCGCTCCGCCTAGAACTGGAGAAGATATTTAAAAATTTCACACCCAAAAAAAAAACCTGCCCTCCCTGCGCGCCTTTATTAGAGCCGGCTCCACGTGCGGTCGCGATTGTCGAATTCGATTTTAGTTGCAGAGATTTACTTGCAGAATAGCTTTAAGATTCTCATAGCCAAAAGTTAGGAATTTTAGTGATAGTTTAGGTAGTTTAGTTCTGTGTACAAGAGAATTGGCGCCAGTGTCATCTGGTTTATGAAAAGACTCTCAAGATAAAAGACTATTAATTTTGATGGGTTTACATCAAAATTAAGTCATAAGTCATAAGTCATAAGTCATTTAATCATTTGTTAACACAGGTACAATAAAAAGTTGTTATAAAATAAAATTGCAGGCGCGCTGTGATATACCCGAAGGTGTACAAATATTTATAAAAGTCATTAATATTGAAATTGATAATACTAATTCAAAATAGAAACAATATAAAAAAAAAAAAATGTAAAAAATGTCAAAAGAAAAATATAAAATAATGTGCAAATAAAATAAAATATAAAAAGCGACAAAATAATAAAATAATACAAAATGTCACGTGAAATGTCAAATGGAATTGAACTATAACATACTAGGTCAAAAAACAGTCATTACAATTTGTCTGTGAAAAATTCCGAAATGTCGTAATATGCTTTATTCAACAGCAAAGATTTAAGCCTTTTCTTAAATAAGCATACGTTTAATTCTTTAATTGAATTTGGTATCTGGTTGTAAATGATTGGCGCCATACAAAAGACACTTTTACGCATTAATGCTGTATGGGACCTTCTTACACACAAGTTATTATTCTGAGGTCGAGGTCGTGAGTTATAAAATGATAATTTGGTAAACAGGTCTGGATTGGTCTTAACAAATACAGCTACCTCGAAAATATATAAGCACGGAAATGTCAATATTTTGTATTTGATAAAGAATGGCTTACATGAATCTAAATTGTGGAGTCTAAACATTGACCTAATGCACCTTTTTTGTGCTTTAAAAACTATTTCTCTGTTGGTTGAGTTACCCCAGAAAATGATACCATACCTCAATACTGAACTCACCAAACCATGATATGCAGTGATTAAAGCATCGACGTTAATCACTGGGGTCAGTTTAAATAGGGCATAGGCTGATTTGCTAATACGTTTTGTTAGCTCCTCCGTGTGTGCTTTCCAGTCTAATTTTTTGTCAATCGTTAAACCTAGAAATTTTGATGTGTCTGCTTGTGTTATAGCTTTATTGTTATAATATACTGTCATATTGGGATTCGCACGTTGGCTAAACATCATTAAATTCGTCTTATCAATATTTATTTTAAGATTATTATTATCTAACCATGTCACTATGGAGGTTATTGTCTGAGTGACAACGTCGTCGTGGTTGCGATCATCAGTACTCGAAATGGTCACAGTGCTGTCATCAGCAAACAGTGACATAGGGTGACTTGTTACTTTCGGCAGATCATTTATGTATAGTATAAATAATGGTGGCCCTAAGACGCTGCCCTGGGGTACACCATAAGCAACTGTGCGATGACTAGACTTATAGCTTCGTTGGCATTTAGTTTTGGGATCTATAGCAGTCAATTCAACGTACTGTTTCCTGTTTTGCAAAAATGAAGTTATTAAACTGAGAATATTTCCTCTAATACCGTACGCATCCAGTTTATTGAGCAAGATATTGTGATCAACATGGTCGAACGCTTGAGTCATGTCACAATAAACTGAACAAACAGGTATTCTTTTGTCAACATTCGTAACGACAATGTTCAAAAAGTCATATATTGCCATATTAATGGTTTTATTTTTTCGGAAGCCTTTCTGTTCATCGGTTAATATATTATTTTTTTCTAAATATTTAAAAATTTGACTATAAATATATTTTTCAAATATCTTTGATATCACTGGCACAAGCGCTATTGGTCTATAAGACTCGACACATTGCTTGTCGTTTTTTTTAAATAATGGTTTAATTACAGCAGTTTTTAAATTCGTTGGGTAAGTACCATGTAATATGCAGAGATTGAGTATATGGCTTAAATGTCCACTAATGCAATTTGCAACATGTTTAATTATTTTAGTACAGATGCCATCATTACCTATACTGCCGGAATTTTTCAAAGTTTTAATTATAGTATTAATGTCAGTTAGATTGCTTGGTGCCATAAACATCGAGTTGCTAGTCTTTTCAATATTTGAAGTCACTTGTATGCCGCAGTTTGTAATAGGTTTTATTTTGTCAACAAAGAAGTCATTAAATGCGGTTGCTATATCGGGTGGATGTGTCAATATTTTATTGCCTATTTTAATGCTACGGATTAAATTGTTATTGGGCATATTTAATTTATTTTGGTTAATTATTTCCCACGTAGTTTTAGATTTGTTGGATGATGATTTGATCTTGAAATTATTCTGAGCACGTTGCGTTAATTTTATTATTTTATTATAAACTGCTGAGTACTTTTTAAAGGCTTTTTTGTTAATAGTATTTTATCTCTGAGAGTCTTTCTATTCATTGAGTCCATTGCTTCGGTTCCTCGTCCTATTAAGGTGTGATTGAATTGTTTTTTTTTTGTGATTGGTCGTCCCTTTTTCGGTTTTAATTTTCTGAGTTTATAGCCCGATGTTCAGCCTACCTACCTACATTACTGCGAATTTTACGAGTCTATACCTAATTTAAACACGAAAAAAATATTTTTATGAGTTTGCTCAATATTTTACAACGTCCATGGCTTGTTGATTAATTTGGAATCAACAACAGAATACATAAAATCTATATGGTAAGTACTTGAGAAGGCCATACCTACACTCAATTCATAACCTTAAAGTGACAGAAACTATGCAACGTATTGCCTTCACATCTTTACAAACCACACTCAACGGAGAAAGGCTAACACAATCTTTATAAAAGAGAACTAAACGCCACTTAAACACGAACATTCTTAGCTCTTTGACGTCTATAGATGTCTATAGAAACAGTTACTTGAGGCGATCAAATACAGTGCGTCCAGAATACTTGGCAGCATAAGGTGGCGCTGGTCGCAAAGGCTTATCAGTCAAATTTAATACAGTTCTATTTCGTTCCCTGTTTTGCCAACTACTGACATATACTGATATCTAATTATATACTGCTATCTGATTACGACAAATTTGTTTCACTTTGACAGTTCAACAACATTCATTGCGTTATTTACGCTGTTGAGCAGATTTTTTTTCGAACTTACTTAACTTTACAATAGATTAGCAATTGGTTTCAAAACGATTCAAATTCCGATTGATCGTGTATTATGTAATTAGGGTATTGGGCGCACTGTAGCTCTGCCATTGCCAACTTTTGCTTGTGATTAACATATTAAACTTGCTAATAGTTGGTAGTAGCTACCTAGTTTAATTCTCAGTGCTTGCTTTGAAAGGTCGCCTATTATTAATTTATTTAGGTACAGTTAAGAAAGATTAAGGTTTTAGTATCAAAGGACATTTAACAGTCGTCAATCATTTTGGTGAAACAGTTATCGACAAAAAATTACAAATTAAGCTTTTAGTACCTACCTAGTATAAATGCCAAAGACAACAAAACATTTTTCAGCGATGGATAAATCAAAGTCCCTGCTTACCTACTGTTTTGTCCATTTCCCCATTCGACTCGTAGGTTATACAGCGATCCTGTAGGATAATTGCGTTACACACTTACAGTAGCAATGGCTTTCATTTTGACAGTTCAACAACATTAATTGCGTTATTTACGTTGTTGAGCAGACAAATTAAGTAATGAATTATCAATATCCTTCAAAAAAATCATTCAGGTTGTGATTGATAGTGTGTTACGCAATTAAGGTACTGATCGATCCCTATGTTATACATATCTACCTATTCATAACGCACTCCACAGTCTAATCGGATATCTTACAATTTTAATTTTAGTTTTAATTTTAATTTAGATTTTGTTATTTTAAAATATAAGGTCTATTTATAACCTTGTTTCCAATTGATGTTATTTCCACTTAAACAAACATCAATTTTATGCAAGTGTAGATGCAGTTGTTTTCCTAAAACTCTTGTTTGTTTACATATTTGGCCAATAAATTGTGAACGCAGATTAGATGATGATAACCGACAAACAACCGAGGCGTCATTGTTCGACCTTCATTGTAAAGCTCGGGGTTTGTCGATAGGGCACGGAACCGATGGCAAGAAACGCTTTCATCAGTCTCATCTCTTACCGAATGAGCCGAGCCACGACCCGTTAGATTTTAAGTGCAGCCGAGATCGAAGATTCATTTGTTTCGTTTTTTTTTTTGTATTTTAGATAGTGCTCCGGTTTTGTTACGGTCGCTTTTGTTCGGAAAATACTATTACATTATAAAACAAAAATACTTTTCCGTTTTAACGCTAGATATGAATAAGGGTAGGTTCAGATGACAAGCGCTCAACGCGCGTTTTGATAACGCGCGTTTACAACTACATACATTTTATTCAGGCCGTACACATGCTAACGCGCGTTTTAGTAACGCGCGCGTTCAACGCTGCGCTAGCGCTCGACTGTTGTCAGCGCGCGTCAACGCCGCTTTGAGATCATTGGTTTTCTATGTTTCCGTTCAGTTGAGCGCGCGCTTTCGACGCGGATAGACGTATTTTAGGGTTCGTCAAGTTCGTCGTTAACGTTCGTTAACGCCTGACAAGCGCGCACCATGTGAACACTATACAAAAATTCAACGCGCGCTGAGCGCTTGTCATCTGAACCTACCCTAAGATTTGATTTACTGCGCGTTGGTATCATTTTAATCATGCTTTTTATTGTATAATAGATATTTATCTGTAGCTGCGCCGTACGTAGCCCAGACTCACTTTTGCTTGTTTTTAACAATTTAAACATACTTTTTTACTTACACAATATGATATATATACATATTTGTAATGTGCTCGTCAAGACCTTTCTTTTGATACCAAACATATCATGATTAGTCCAACATATTAAAGGAGACGTTTCTTTTTTGTATTTGACTCCGCCCATAACATGTACACTTTAGAAACCCTGGGAAACGAACCCCTGAATACAATAAAGGCATTTTTTTTCATAATATCTAATATTTTTAAGCACTAAATAAAAACGGAAAATGTTTGACGTTTGTCAGGAGAAATAAGACCATCGTGGGACCATCGACAGCCAGCCATGACAGGTTGGTTGGACAGATGTTGTTTACATTACATAACCTAGAACTGGCAAAAAAACAAAATAACACCGAAAGTCACGAAGTCGAGACCAACGAGACTGGCAGATGTGATGTCAAATACCAATTCATATTAATTTATTTGCGTATCATAGTGTAATGCAAACAATATTTTTGAATTTTACGTCCAAAAGTACCTACAAATCTACAATCCTCAAAAGTAGTTTTTTTTAAATGATGAATCACACTTTCTAATTAATCAAAAAGTTGTCTACGATAGCTATCTTATTATCTCTGCCGTCATAAGAAACAAGGCCGTAATTACGTCAACGTTGATTCCGAGATAATTGAAGTTTTGTCTAAAATGAAGGCCCGTGATTTACTGAATGGTATAAGTTAGTGATTCTTATTTTATAAAACGTCAAAAATATAGGCTTTATTTTAAACCATAATTAATTTAAATTTATATACGCGTATTCGTTTTATTTTAGTTTTTCCCTTTTGTTTTAGCAAAAATATAATAATAAATTGTGAAATACTTATCTGAAAAGGCGTAATTGCGTAGAATGTAATTACGGCTTTTCATAGAAGGAGCTCAATCTTCCTAAAGCCGAAATCCTTGCATATAAAGTGCAGTTGCGCCTTTTTTTGCTAGTAAACTTACTTACGAATCGTTTTCAAAGCAGACATTGCAGCCTTAGAGTGTTATATACTCTAAGATTTCAGCATAGGTATTTTGTCTCAAGGAAATAAAAGCCTTCGTCAGTCGATTGTAAACAAGACTTATTAAAATTAACCCAAAAATATTTACTAAAATAGGTAGTTCATTAAATCAATCAGTCTCATAAGTTCAATTTTCAGTAAAAATTAAAATAATACGTAAGACACAAGCAGATACATAACTATCACCAGTTATATTATCACTATGAAGCGTTTTTAAGCAACCAATTCTTGCTTGTACTAATTAAATAGTATTAATAAATTATTTTAGAACATCTTTATTAATAACATTTTTCTCATTATCTATTTAAACAATATCAACAAAACATAATTATTATATATATCTTTTGACAATAAAATAACACACACAACAACCAATAAACAGTTTAGTTATAGGAACTTTTACAGACACAGAATCATATCTTTCATTTCACAAACTAAAATAAAAACATATTATCTTCTGACACAATGTCAATACACAAAACAAGCAATAATATCATTTTAAAACATGAATTTATGTAGATATTGGGTTCCGCAGCCCTAGTACCGAAATAAATGAGGAGCAGCTGTCAACGAAAGGCTATGCTGAATTTATCAATTTATTTACACGTGTTCACTTTTACGCGACTAAAACAATTCTGCCTCACAATAAAACAATCGCGTATTCTACTATCTTTAATCCGATTCGAAATTCGCTTGAGTGATCGAATTCAACAAGAACAAATGTTCTGTCAGTCTGCATGATGTTAGGTTCCCCTTTGCAGACACACTCTACAGTATCTTCGCGGAACCTTTCAAATGCCATCAGAAAACCAATCAACCCAGTCCATCACAATCTAACCGGCACTTTTTCCATTACATTTCCAGATTCGGAACTCGAGGAGCTGGGAGAACAGTTGCCGCGGTACCGGCCGGACTCGATAGCGGCGCTCCGCCGGATGACGCGGTTCACGGAACCCGAGCTGAAGCGGCTGTACCGGGGCTTCAAAGCAGAGTGCCCCACGGGGGTCGTGAAGGAGGAAACCTTCAAGCTTATTTATTCGCAGTTTTTTCCGCAAGGAGGTAAGTTGATAAGCTTGGTGGTGTAGATGCCATAGTCATCCTTTTATAAATGCCTATTCAAAGGCTTTACAATAAAAGGTGAGTAAATACTAAGGCTGATTGCCCCACTTAAGTCGTGTAGAAGGAAATCGTCTAAGTTATAATTCGCAGTTCTTTCCGGAAGGAGGCAAGTAGAATATGAGTTGATGAAGATTTGGAGGTAGTCCTTTTGCTAATTGAATACTTGGAGAGACCACAAATAGTGAGTAATAAAACCAAGACTACAAAGACAAAAGGGTATAATAGGAGGGAGGTGGGGTGAGTATAAAGACTGGTCTCTATTACAAGGACTGTGAGGTCATGAAAGGCACCAGATTCAAGATCTAAATTCCAGAATCAGACTACAGACAGTCCTTTCACAGCCATTTTAGCTCAGACAGCAGAAACCCAACAGCAACCTTATTATAACTAAAACAAAGATCATTGTGATTTTGACAGACTTGTCAGTGACAGCAACCTTATTACAGACTGTTCACTATAACTTGTCCCTTGCCGTCATGTTGGCACCATTGCTTGTCAAGCTTAGTTTCAATACTAATAGAGTTCAAAATGGAGACTGACAGAACTGTGCTACCAATCGCGTCACGGTACAAGTTATAATGAATGCACTGTACAAGAACAATAAAAATCTGCAAAATCAGAGGTAAAATAACTGTGTAAGGAATGGAGTTGCTGTTGCAGTGACGAGTCTTTAGGACTAAAACACACAAAAAGTTACAGGCCAAACCAATCATTATATTGCCAGTCAAAATAAGTCCACAAAAAGGTGAGTAATAGAACAAATCAGATTACAACCAGTCGTAGCAGATAAAAGAGAAACTAAAACAGCTTAAATAAACTTCTTGTTGTTTACACAATGAAATAAGCAGTGCAACAGTCCTCGGTCCTCCAGTCAACAGACCCTCGTACAACAGTTTCTGTTGTAGGTAAGTAGGTACAAAAATTATGTAGGTACCAACTTGCAAGCCTTCGAAAAACAACGTGACCAATAAAGTTCGATATTAAGCAAATCTACAAAAGGGCTACAAACGGAAAAGCCTTCAAAGTTTTGGAGGCCACTTTCAAGTTTCTTGTATTTGAAGGTAAAGTCTTAATACTTCGTAAATGTACGAGTATAAGCACATGGTACAACTTGATCGAAAACTGATAATTATTCAACAGTTAAGTACAACATAGTAGAAATCACGTGGTTTGTTGCCGAGAATTAAGGACGCAAAGGTAAGGCGTTTTCCGAAAGCCTATTTTATTCGATCTGTTTTACCCAATGTTTTAACCAATTACAACATCTCATACGTGATTTTCCAGCGGAATAATCATCAGATAATGCTTGACCATGCGTTTCATGATTTCATCTGATGTTTAATTAACGACTCAGGCTCCAGATATTTTAAAAAGCGTCATAAATACCAAGGTTTCCAAAAAAAACTTCGTTCCTCCTTACCAAATAAACCACATATCCACAATAAAGATTTCTACAATAAAACAGCAGAGGAAGCAAGGCAAACACCAATATACCTATCGTAGATAGAAAAAAAGGTAAGGAACCACGTTCAATAAACAATAGAAAAAGTGTTTCGTTTTATTTACCTTCACCCTTTTCTCCGAAGCTTGACGAGTGTGAACGAACGCGGAAGACATACCTATCGTATGATCATCGGGTTCCATTGGAAGGTAAGTGTGTTTGTGCAATAACGCTTTTAGCTATGAAGGTAATGTTGAGATGAGAAATGTGTTTATGCCTTTTTGAAACAGTTGTTTTTGGACTTTTGGATGAATTAAATCTCAACGTAGCCTTTATGTCAGATAAGTTATAAGAGAGTAAAAACGTTGGTATAGGTTTAATATCTTTTATATGGTAAATCAACTAAACCACTTCTAAAATGTGTTTAATTTTGTATTATAATTATATTCTTCTTATGGCCTATATCGTATATTCGTAACCAACTCCGTATCAGGGGGTCTATTAGGCGGTCTCACGTACGGTCAAACCGTAAGTGAGACGGAGCGCGAAGCGTTCATAACTTCGGTCGAAACTACGAATTTCGCTTAGGGAGTAGACCCCCTGAGCGCTGTGCTCATCCTGAATATTGTCTCAAGATCTTTCAAGGTACTGAGATTTGTTTTGCGAAATAGTACACTGAAAAAAAACATTTTCAAACAAGTGAGAATTTCACTTGATTAAATATTTTACGTTTATTTCCAAAAAGAAAATGATAGTACTGATAAACCATACATGATTACTGGCCATAAAGTCAAAATGATTAAAATTTTAATCATTGTTTATTATGATCGCTACTAAGTAAATATTTTTAAAACGGTCCTTCTTCATCTTACTTTTTAAATGCAATAATGTCACATGATGAGGCCGGATGGCAGGATATATCTAAACAAGTTTTGTTTATCTGTACTAATCCGCTTTATAAAATTGATCAAAGAACTTTATTGAAGCCATAGCCGAGTTTATCGAAAATAATATGGCCGCGTTTAGATGAAATATTCGACTTGCTTGCTATGACAATGCACATGTTCAATTTATTTACAGTCTATCTATTTTCTAATAGCCAGTAATCATATTTCGTGACGTTTGTGGGAAATCTCAGTGATTATTGTAGTATTATTTTCAATTTCTCCATGTTAATTTAAACTATTGAATATGGCATAAGACCAAAAGCGCTTGTTTTGATGGTAATAATACGTAAAATTCTTGTTTCCACTATGATATAGCAAAAAGTACATAACTTTCTATCAATAAAAGACGGTACATTTTAATAATGAAATGGCAACATTTTTTTATATCCCTTTTATTTGCCGCGGTTACCGGTTCGGTTCGGTTAGTAACTTAGCAGTAACAAATTTTTTCTTTAATTCGTCCAATTTCATTCGGATTCCATCTTTCTTTTCTGTTTGTTTTTAAAGTTTAAACTCCGGCGGAGTTTAAACTTTTTTTTTGTTTTAAACTTTTACTCCTGGCGGAGTTACTCCGCCAGGAGTAAAAGTGTTCTGTGGTTGAAACACTGTGCGACTACCTACGTCTCGCTTATAAATAATATTCGTTTTCGTGTGAAGTTCTAAGGATGGATGAAGTGGAAGATCTACTCAGAGCTTGGGAATTGGAAGACCTAATTCCAACGTTCCGTAGTAAGTACCTACTTAATTACAACATACTCCAGATAATCTGATAATCTCCTGATACTAGAACCTTTATTAAATACCTAGTAAAGCAGTTCCCTGTTCCCAAAACTTCAGCGACGCAGCGCCCTATCTGAGTCGGAGACACCAAATGTGTGATATAGGCAATTTTGAACATGTAGATAAACATGTACTTTGAGACAGCAATAATTAATTAATTAACAGTACACTTTGGCAAGTGATCATCACTAAGAACTGTCAACAGAGATACGCAATAGCCCTGTTGGCCAGATTATCCACCATATTTTCATAATAACACACATACGTTACATCCGGTGCATATGTCACGCTGGTATCTCCATGTTATAATCCTGATTATATATAACTCTTGCTTTATTCACTCATCACATCACATTCAATGCTCATTGGGTACTCTTGACCTTATGATTTGCTGCAGAACATCTCCAATCTGTAGGGCTAATGGCTATCTTTTTCATTGCCAGTGACCAACTGGCTTCAGTTGTACACTGAACTTTGACGACAACTGAGAATTTCATAAATTTACTTTGCCAAGTGATCATCACTATGAACTGTCAACAGAGATATTCAATAGCCCTCCGGTCTAAATATGTTCCCTTATGGTAAGGAGTAAGGACTATGTATGTCACTGTTGAGACCTACACTAATTTTAGCTTTTTCAATTCAATCTCACTGCTTACATCTCATAAATATTTTCCTTTTGTAGGTAATGCAATTACTATTCAAGCACTGGCATCACTCAGCTCAGCAGAAATTAAAGAATTAGTCCCTCAGATAGGGCCACGTGCGTTGTTCATGCGTTGCTGGAAAATGTGGATGTTAGATTTCACAAGAGGTTCAGAAAATAATGTTATAGATACATCCATTATTACGATGAGTGTAAGCATTATACTTGTTAAGATAAATTGTTTTACTGTAATATATTTTGATGCTGTGGTGTGTCTGGCCTAAGAATAGATCCCTCAGTCTCCTCCCGTGGATGTTGTAAAAGCCTACTAAGGGATTATGGCAGGGGATGGCCAGCAACATCTACACCAATACATCTATACCAATGTGGTGATTATAGTAAATCCACCCATTGCATTATATAGGGGAGGCCTCATTGAACAGTGGAAATCTAAATGCTGATGTAATTTATGTTGGTTAACTGTTTGGTATTTTGTACTATAGTTTTTCTTTTTTAATAGGATATTGATCTTTTACCAATTATACAATCACAAGAAGAGCCAACATCGCAGCAGAAACCCCAAATAAACAATAACAAGGATATAGAATATTATTATATGGAATCTGATTCCACCAGTTCAAATAGTGTATGTATGACTCTGTTTATTTTTATTGGTCTAGATATTACTTTAAATAAGTTACTTTTCCTACTTAGTACTGTTAGTGATCAGGCTGTATAGATCTGAGGATATACATGATGACAATTAGAGCCATGAGGAGGCTTTTTTACAAGATTTTACTTAACTTGCAATGTTTGCATGTATGTTCGGGTCAAATCTTACAACTGAATTTTGAACCAGTTTACCTCGACCGGGCCCGAAATTTTGCATACCTGTTAAGTTCTGATGACAATACAATATTATGGTGACAGTGAGCTGATCTGATGATGGAGACGGGAGATGGATAATGGAACTCCTCGATGGATTATAGTAGACTGGCCCTGTTTAGGTTCATTTTGATCAGCACACTGTTCCAATTACTAATTTCATAAAAGCTTGTATTGAAAAATATGTTTTTAACAAAAAAAACTTATTCAAATGTGAGTCACTTACGGATGAAAACTTCTTGATATTTTGAAATCTTGACTGTCAATTATTGTTATCATTCTTATGATTCTATTTATTTCAGATTTTGATTAAATTACTAAAAGAAAACCTGGAAGCGTCATCCCTGTTGGCTAGTGTGGGTGAATGTCTACAAGGAGATCCAGCCCGTAACTTACTGGCCTCTATTATAGCAAAAGAAATATTAAAAACTTACCAAGGAGCCCCAATCACCAACACAGTTTATAACGGATGGTGTAAGGAGATCAAAATAATTTTTCCCAAAGAGCGTATTACAACGTATTACATACCACCATGTATTACTGCAAGTGGAATCACACATCAGGCTCGAGGTAAATTAATCAGTCAAGTATTGAACACACGACGCAAATACCAGAAACTAGGTGTACTCACCGTGAAAAAAAAAAGATTAAGAGAAGAAAGTCCAGCTCCATCGTGGACTTCCACAACTTCATGTCTAAACATAGAAAGTGATGATTCTGTTACTGATGAAGATATTGAAAACGAAATACAGTGGCTGAAAAACAGCTCCGATCCATGGTCCATAGTTGAGCAAAAATGGAAAACAACAGTGAAGTATCGCTTGGTACAGTTGAGAAACATGCCCGTAGAACTGTATTTGACAGAGTATCCAGCACTGAAGAAACCCTATGGAATAGTTTTGGTAATCATCTACCCATACATATTGCTTAAAACAAAAGCCTTCTTATTTGATTAATGGTTCATCATACACTGCTGGACATTGGCCTCCCCCATAGAATGCCACAACCAATGATCTTGAGTCACTTCCATCCAGTTTGCTAGGGCTTATGCCAAATATAAAATGCATAGTACGAATAGCACGCGGATGAAGTCTAGTTAAGCTAGTTGCATATAACATTCCTTATGCTGAATTAAAGTATCCAGGTACTTAGCTGTATTATTTATGTAGGTATCTCAGGCTCGCCCTAAAACCCTGTCTGGGCTGGGAAAAACCTCATTTAGCTAGGCAGCTTGGGTTATCCACTATTTCTAATTTATAATATTTTTACAGCTCCACAGTGATTTTGATGCAGCAAATCCAGCACAAGAGAATAATTTGCAATTAAATTTTCCAATTGTAAAGCCCAAGCTTATGCAAATGCTGAAAAATAAGCAAATAAAGGAGTCATTTTATGAAGAACTCGTTAAGTTGGCTGATTGTAAGTATACATACTTAGTATTCATCATAATTTTTTACTAGCTAGTGTTTGTTATCCAAAAACTTGCTTCTTTTAAGTGTTGTAAGTATGTACCATCTACTATCCAGTTAAATATTCCCTATGTTTCGGGTTTGACCATACGTTTGAAAAACTCATTCTCTATATAAGTATAGGTCTACTAGGTGTACATACATATATCAACGACGAACTACTAATATCATCTATCTAAAAAATTGCAATTTTGCAGGAGACGAAAAAAACGTTTTTTTTATTTTATTTTATTAAATGTCCAGGTTTTATCTATTTTTAGAATCAGATTATTGGAATAGAAATATGGTGTGAAATTTGTTATTATTCTAAAATAATATTACCGTCTCATAGTAATCTGTTATTCTATTAGTGTTTAATGATATAAATAGTTAAATATCGTGTTAGGAGGTCATGCCAGTAGACGCGAAATAGCATAGTACGTCAACTGGCATTAAAAACTAAAAATAGAAAAAAAAGTAGTTAGGAGGTACTAATAATAATATAATAATAATAAAATCTTTATTTCTCCAAAAACATACAGAGTTTGAAATACAGTGTGATATTTGGTTTAGAAAATACATTTATAGTTTATGTTGCAAAATCTGTACAAGAATAAAATTCACTACCTCTTAAGCTAGGGTATACCTGTATTGTAAGAGGTAGTTTACGGTCTATAATCAACAAAAACTTATGTCTCAAGTGGACTGTGTCATTCTACTGTATGGTAATAATAGAGTAGAATTGTATGTTGTGTGTTAGTGTATGTGAGTGGTGTGTATGTGTAAGTGTGAGTGTATGTGTGTGTGTAGGTGTGGGTGTAGGCGTGTGTGTATTATACAAGAAAGGTGAGTAAAGACTCCGTGTAAGAATAATCCTTAAGGAGCAGCCACTCTGTTACTTTAGATTTTAGTGCATTTGAGTTTAGGTTTATAATATACTGGTAGGTGGTACTGGTAGTTCATCGTCGATATGTATAAGTACATTAGCTTTTTAACAGTTTTTGAATTAGCTTTGTTATCGTAGAGTTGCCAAGCTACGGTTACATAACCATGAAATTAATTATGCGAAGATTTAATTCAAATTGAAAACAGTATTTCATTTTTGTTCTAGCCCCGATTGAAGAAGCTACAAACATTGCAGCTTTTATGGCTTTACCACATCTGATCCCGACAAATGTCATAACTCATTCAAGCAAAAAGAAAAAAGCCGGAAAGGAGAAGAAGTGGAAACCTACTAAAGTAGAAGCACGTGAGAGCTTTATTTCACATATAAGGGACGACAGCTACTTAAGATTAACTATCGACAAAAGGCACTCAAGTTATTTAGAAAGAGGTTTGACTTTACAGCCATATATTGTAATGGTGGGCCCTACAATGTCTGATATTAAATCTTACTTTGTGGTTTTAAATAGTGATGTCTTTTACAGTAGGACCAACATTTTGTCAGCAGTAGATTCATGCTTCAAAGCTATTTGGGCCCTAAACTTACAATATTCGAGTGAATGCTACGGCGTATGGTATTTCATTCAAAAGGGGCTTTATAAACTCACCAGTACTCATGACAAAGGCTCCACATCTGCAGAATCGTTACTGACTGACTGTATGTGATAGTTTAGGTAAAATGGTGGTTTGTTTCTTATGCAAGATTGAACTTACTAACTTTAGTGCGTTTAAAGGACACCTTAGCCTGTTTCACAATAAAGTTGATTACAATACTTTAACTTGTGCTGAAGAAAATTGTGGCCGAAAATTTAATTTATTTATGATTTGTTAGCACCCATTCCATGTACCATGAACATGGTATCAAAAGAGATGTATATTACCTTACATAGCCCTATTTAATTATTTGAACATGAAGCAATATATGAACATGAGTACCTTACTATCATGTTGTCTTAAATGGTAATTATACATGTTGTTGTCAAGCTGAGAGTGATTGATTTGATTTGATATCACCCATTCCATGTACCATGAACATGGTATCAAATAAGATGTATTGCCTTACATAGCCCTATTTCATTATTTGAACATGAAGCAAAATATTAATACGTGTATGGTCAGTTCTGTGCATTACCAGACCCCTTTTACAAAGAAGAAGAATAGAAAAGGGGTCAGGTAATGCAGAGAACTGATTGTACCTTACTATCCTATTGTTGTCCCAAATAGTAATTATAAAGGTTGTTGTCAAGCTCGAAGTGAGCCAATAAGTCTATTTAGTGGGTTTTATTTATAAGAAACAATAAAAATAATGTTGATTTTAATAGTTATCGTCTAGACAGTGTCAAGTCAACAAACTATAACTTTGTCAAAACAAGATCTCTTAAGGAATAATGTGACATCCATCACTGGTTGTCAAAGTTATCGCCTGGTGACACTTAACACTTCCACACTGTAATTTAGTCGAGCCCCAAGTGAGCCATGAGGACAGGTTTAAAGTACCTAATTTATGTTGTACAAAGAGTCTTGAATAAATTTTAAAAATATATACCTATTGTTCTTATTTTTTGGTAATAATAGAAACGCAATGTTTAATCTAATATAATGTATTTAATGTGATAAATAGCCTATTGTACCTAACGATAAACTAATAATTATTAATACCTACCTTACGTTGTATGTCAAGCCCTTTGGTAAATAATATACCCAAATAATGTAACTTAATTAATACCAAAATGGCTTGACATAAAATGCAGGATATTTTTAATTGTTAAGTTTTTCGTTAGGTGCAATAGGTACCCCCTATTATATTATAACAAAGTTACTTGATTAAAACAAAATATTGCATATTATTGGACTAAACATTCAGCTTGATAGATCCCAATAACCTCCTTTATGAAAAGTAATAAGGCACTTTATTACATTAATTAGGATTCCTAGTAAATTTAATAATTTTAAAGTAGTAAATCTGATAAAGGTCTTGACAAGATTTCATAAAGACACATGATTAACTTGATAAACTGAAAGTAGTAAATCTGATAAAGGCCTTGATAAGATTTCATAAAGACACATGATTTACTTGACAAACTGACTTACTTCTGCATAACATATTAAGTATTGTATCTGACAAATGCCTTGATTAATACTACCATTATCCTTGTGTGCCATCATCAACAACTTGTTTAGAAGCAACACATATTTTGTTTAGATGAAATAACTTCACTAATCAACACAAATAATAACCTGTTTAATTTTCCTATGATATTTGGTGAAATCAGTCATAAAGTTAGCTTTATTGCTGGCAAACAAGTAGCTTTATGTTCCCATATATGAATATTTTACTTGTTAACAACTAACAAGATTTTGATGACAGTGATAATTTTTTTTTTTCAGTGTAAGGAATTTAAAAGACCCGCTACAAAAATGTAAACACTTAAGTTCTTCCTATCCTAAAATAAACTTCCGTGGTATGGAATCCGAAGGTATCTAAGACAAGTGCATTTATCAAAGGTGTCTTTTCCATACAATTTGTAAAAAAAAACCTGTCCGATCTGTGAGGGTGTTATTAAGTATCGTGCTAAGATAATAATCTTGTGGTCATTTAAATAAAAATTGTCCACTCTTTTGTTGTAGATACATATGTGCCTCTTTCTGATCGGATAAGCTCTTTTTACACGTTGTTTAATAGATTTCTATTAAAGCGCCAACTTTTGGCACTCGACACTCAAGAGATCACGACATTCAACAGATCTCACACCTTCCACACCACATTACGAACACAACGCACTTCTCAAGCCGCGTCTATCACACCAAAAACTACCCTAACAGGATAACCGTCAAACTTTACGTGAAGAATGTTAATAAAGTATACCGACCGTCCGCCCGTAGTAAAGGAATAAAATAGGGGCATGAAAAACGCATCACATAATCATAATATATAATCCCATCATGTTGAGTGGTCTGAGTCTGGGTACATCAGCGCAAATTGTCCGCGAGGCCATAAGTTCACGAATTTAGGACCTTTGACGAATGAAAACATATTTTAGGACGACAAGCCTAAAGTATAATTTGCAATGTCTTATAGAGCAACAAAATAAATGTATAAGCAGAATATGAACGTACGTAAATTGTGTAGAGGTTGGGTTTGAATATTTTTGCGTAGGTATTGCCATAATGACTAGGTATTATTTAGACACTGTCTAGCATTAGGTTAATTATAACCTAATGATAGACAGTGGATTGGAGTTGGATGGGTAACCATCTTTACATACCAAGACCCCTCCGTGCCCCGGAAAGCACGTTAAGCCGTTGGTCCCAGCTTTCCTTCGTGGATCTTTGACAGTCGTTAAGGGTCAACCAGTCTTACCAATGAGTATCGTATTACCCAGTAACTGGATTATGGAAGTCAGATAGGCAGTCGCTCCATGTAAAATACTGGTATTCAGCTGCATCCGGTTAGACTGGAAGCCGACCCCAACATAGTTGTGAAAAGGCTAAGCAGATGACTGCTTTCACAACAATATTTCGAGCAATATCTGTAATTGCACTCTCAACTACACGAACGCTTCGCTAGGGATAATGGGCTCGGAATAAATACCGATGTAAGCTCAGTTTTAAATAATAACGCTACATCAATATCGTCGAAAAATAAACTTATACACCTGTAACGTATTTCCGATCCCGTAAATCCAATACTGAATAAAAAATAAACCAATCATTACAACAGTGCAAACTGCGAAAATTTCAATTATCATTAACGTAGGTAGTAAAGGAGTCTTGGCACTTAGCCCAAATAAGGCTGGAGACAAAACGGACTGATGTCTACTTATCTATTCTCACAATCTTCGATAACAATGAAACATCTAATCTAACAGACCGTTAAGAAACAATTCTAAAGTTAAGTGATCAAGACCTGCCGAACAATCAAGCAAATTTTCTCCGAATAAAATCGAATAGTAATGAAGGCAATGAAATGGGTTCAAAGATCAAAGACGATGACTAAGGCCCCCCGTTCACGACCTATGCGACTTGCGAAGCGATTTGTGTCAAGCGACACGCGCGCGCGACTTCACAAGACCGGGCTCGCTTGTTGCATCCGCTCAGAAGTCGTGGCCACCGCGCTGTTAGATAGTACATTTGATAATTTATTGGTTTACAAGATGAATAGCTGATTGCATTGCAGGCTTTTGCATTTCTAACTAAGTCTGCCCGGCCATTATGCGGAGATATTTAAATTTCTAACGACTGATGCTTATAAAATTAATCGCTTTAATCGTATTTTTGTGTTACAATTATGATTTGAAGACATTCTGTCAATTTTCAAAAAGGACTACTTTAGATTGCCCTGCACCCTGATTGCTTAACACACGATCAATCACAATCTGAACCATTTTGAAGGAAATTGCTATTCCATTGCTTCGTATGTTCGAAAAATTTGTCTGCTCACAACGTAAATAACGTAATGAATGTTGTTGAACTGTCAAAATAAAACAGATTGTGATTGATCGTGTGTTGTGCAATTAGGGCGCTGTTTTCTGTACTTATGTTTCTTTGTCATGTCAATATTGTTCATATTTATACAGTTCATGTTTATTCTTACTTACTTTTATTTCATTTGAATCAGTTTCAAAGCTTCTAAATTACGGAATTATGGGCAGTTTGATAGAAGCTCTCATAAATTAATAAAGTTCTTTTACCGTCGTCTCCATGATATTCTCTAAAAAGAAAAACGCCGTAATCAATTATCAATACTCCATCCACACGTCCTAATAGAATCCAAAATCGGCCTACATATTCCACATACCCAAGCACACGTTCACAGCAAATGCATATCATTATGATGTAAGTAATGTTAAAAGCAAAAGTGCTTTAGATGCAGCCCAAGCACTCGCTGCGAGCAGAGAGTGCTTTCAGTGCAGTTAACAAGTGCTCACTGCACCCCGATGGCGCGATGGCGGGGCGTGCAGAACAACAATCACCTTTTGTATACGTGCAGGCTGAATGAGGGAACAATTTGCGTCATTTTACCTTTTTTTATTTACTTTTTTTTATGAAGTTTAGTAATCACTATGTGATTGTGTTTTGACTGATAGAATGTTTATTTTGAAAAAATTCTTTCAAAGAAAAAAGCTTCATTCCCACATAAATAACTCCTTAACTTCCTTATAATTTTATGATGATGCAATGTTACAACAATTGTGGGCTCGAAAATAAGTACCTAGGTAGGTACTTAAAATGTTAGATCCTTACAAGAATAAAAACACCAACTTTCATTATGTCACTAATTCAAAATTAGCACAGATGTGAGTGGAGGAAGGACATGACGTAATAACCTTATTGCTATTGCCAATATGTTATTGGCGATGTCCTTCGGAAAGGTCAGGTGCGTTGTACCTACTCGCAACCGGCGTGCGTGTATGACCAGCACCCTAGTTGCGTAACACACGATCAATCACAATCTGTTTCATTTTGACAGTTCAACAACATTCATTGCGTTATTTATGTTGTTGAGCAAACAAATTTTTCGAACATATTTAGCAATGGATTAGCAATATCCTTCAAAATTATTTAGATTGTAAAATATCGTGTGTTATTCAATTAGTGTGCTGATGTATGAACGTAAACGAAGCAAAAGGAGTTATGTAAGTGTCGTAGCAGGTGGTGGCGTTCTGTAGTTTCTGCCTACCCCCACGGGAAGAAGGCGTAACTTTACAATACGGCCAACATAACTTGGCAGTTCCGTACTTCGCGTTTCCTCCCTTCTCATCACATGTCCATACCAAGCCAAACGATTTCCTTTCAACAACACAATAAACCTACATCCACACAAGGAAATAATTTTATTAGAAATTCGTCCAGAATCAAATGTCACCAAACGTTTACCCAAACATTTTTATTTAAATGAAGCCACGTAGCATATTTTATTCAGGCAAAAAGAGGCCCCTGTTTTTGCTGGCAATCATTCCCAACTGGCTACACTCCACACAGCTTTTTTCAGTACGGGGCAACACCCACAAATCTGCGATTTCATGACAAAGGCGTTTCGGCAATAACGATCATTGTCCATACAACACACGTGCTGAAACAAAAACGGAATTTACAGCAGTTAGGCAACGTTTTACACGTTACTTTAACGGACCGAAGTGACTGAACTCTGGAAAAAACCGGCTAAGAGCGTGTCGGACCACGGACGTGAAAGGTGCCATACCGAATGAATATTTACTCATGATACAGTACAGCATCTATTGATTTTATCAGTCGCAAAAATAAGTTTGCATTTCACAGTATTTTTTGAAAAAACTATGCGCGTCTCTTGTGCGCAGGGTGCGGGCCAGCTCCAATATCGTTCTGAGTATGATAGCAAATACCTAGGTTGGACTGTCCTTATGTGCAACGCTGCTGTGACAAACAAGTTACATACAGTGTCGTACGTAAGAGACTACTGTTTGATTGAATTTTAATTTGAATTAAGTATTTAATTTTGTGTTTTTGGGTGTAATTTAAAGATTTCTTATATGGGTTATGTGGTACCTGAAATAAATGAATTTTATTATTTTATTTAAAGTTATTTCTGCAGTTGTAAAAAATGTGAAAACCGAAAATTAAAAATATTTTAACTGTGGGATTTCACAAGACCGACGCGACCGACGCTTATGTGCAATGAATTATTTTTTCATCCCTCGGTACATGTATTGGTAGCGCCACACCTAATATTTCTTAAGTCATTTCATTACACCATTATTTAGCGGTGCACAGAATACACCTTCTTTCCAATTTTAAAAATGGCTGTGTGACATCCGGACAGACGGATGAAATTTCAAGGGTTCTGTTTTTTTCCATTTGGCTACGGAACCCTAAAAACGTGAAATTGAAAATGTCTTGGTGTCCCAAGTCTTATTTTGTGCTCACTATGATGTGCTTAAACATGGCGAAAGGCGAAAGCACCAGGGAAGCCCGCGGAATTCAAATTTTCTTACGTTTTTTTGCAATTTGCTGGTGCATGACATTTGACGCCAATTCTAACTTACCCTTACCTCGTACGCCTCGCATAGACTATTTTACTTTGTCAGTCATGGAAACAACCATTCTGTATAATTACAATGTTAAGTAAGAGCGTTTCGTGGTGCAAGTAGTACCCACTAATGTGCAGTTGACCGTACCCACGAATTAAGAATTTTCTTTGAATATATTATTAAAATTGTAGATATTGCATCTACAATTTTTTCACAACTAACTATTTACACTAGGTACTAAATTAAATGATTCTAAATAAACAAATAAATGTTTTTTAAGATTTTTTTTTCAATTTGTTAAGCCAGTCAAAATAGACATTCTGAAATCTCAAAAAAAGAATTGGGTGTCTGCTAAGCTCAGGGTCGTCAGACCACAACAGAGCTCTGTGTAGGCAGTGTGGTACATATGTTACTGGCGAATGTGGAGATACCTACTATATAGATACACCTCCGTCATCCACCGTCATCTATGATTCACAGCAAAACAAATGTATTTGATAAAAAGTGTCTTAACGTGTTTATATTATGACTACTATTACATGAGCGAGAATCTTACCTTGCCGTAACACAGTCCTTGACTAGCACGGGAGGTAAAGAACTTTTCTCTGTATACCGTCATTGGGAATTTATTATTTTATCAAGTATGTGAACCATTGTTTAACTTGTGATAGCATTATTATAATTTAACTGTTCTTCTGCTCCCCTTGCTACTTGTTATAGATAGGTTCTTACTTGTGTAGTTGAACGTAAGTGAGTCTGCCCTATACTATGTACGAGTACTATGTAAATATGTATTACCGGTGTACTGTAACCTAAACTTATGGTCAAAACTTTACTTACTTTACCTCTGCCCAACCCTGGAACAAGGCTTGATGTTATCTGTAGAGCTATGTGTGTAGGTGTAAAGAACTACACAGTACAATTGATATCTGGAAATAAATAATAGGACATTTTTACTCTTATTACTATCGGCCACCATACTCAGGAATAAAAGTGCAATTCAGAGTTAAAACCATGAATCCTTTTTAATCGTGGTTCCGTAACCAAAGGGTGCCAATGGGACCCTATTTCTAGTCCTACGTCGTCTGTCGAACAACCCTAACTAATGTACGGAACCAAGATTCCGCTATTCCGACTCGCATTTTGACGGTGTTAATCATCACGAAGTAGGTTATTACAAAATCTCAGAACCAGTTTTGTATCGAAGCTGAGTAATCCATTACTCATAAGTTTCTTTAAAAAAACTGGTTAAAATGATAAAAATAATTTTATCACAAAAATAACTAATTTCTCAACTTAATAATTTTCAGTAAATTAAAAAAACAGAGTGGACACATTCATCATGAATGTATCCACTCTGATAAAATCGTGAAACGGAACGCAAAGTCGACCTCGCGCAACACTAGAGGCTTCCGTTTGACATCGTCTATCGACTTTGTACAACACTAGTAGCGGAAGCAGCTTTGTGCAGTTGGCAATATTATCGAGTCAATTGATTTTCTATTTATAGCCTTCCAGAATGTTCTAAACATTTTCCAGGTAGAGAAAAGAAATAATTTGATTGTGTTCATGTTAACTAAATTTTTAATAAGTTTGTTCACGGGGCGGATAGTACAGCCAATAGTCTTACTAAAGAAACAAATTACATATTTTTGATTAACTGACTCATCAATTACCTAAATCGTTTCTAATTAATTTAGTACATATTTAAACACCAAAATATATTGTTTTACATCCAAAAAAAAATTCGGCGTCAGTGCGCAGAAGCGCGCCATTTCGCCGTTACGACTGCGCATGTGTTGGCCAACCTGCGTTGCTTCCTCCAAGCCACGACCGGACGCCATTACCACGCCATCGGACTGAGAATCTGTCACTCGTGCGTTTTTCGGTTGATAATCTTTAGATTTTCTACGAAGTCGTTGCTCCTGTGTTAATAGTACCTTTAAATACATAAATACCAAAATGTCTGACGAGAAAAAGGTGTGTATCTTACTATATTATCAGTGTAGTTACGAAAAGTCGAAAACAGTGCTTCACCGACATGGCGTTATTAGCGAAATGTGGTTACCTGATTGAAAGTGAGAAGTGTTTTACCATTGTGTTTGTTGAGATGATATTTTTATAGTTACAATATTTGTTTTTCAGGGAGAAAGCGAACACATCAACTTGAAAGTATTAGGTCAAGATAATGCTATTGTGCAGTTCAAAATCAAAAAACACACACCCCTGAGGAAGCTAATGAATGCTTATTGTGATCGAGCGGTAAGTTCATCTTATTTACTAAGCGGCTTATTATCATTCAATCATAAATGTAGTTAGCACAAAGACAAACTAGATGTGGCATGCATATTGAATTAACTATGAAGGTATGTAAGTAAACTAGGTACTCTGGCGGGCCCCTATGTCCGGCAGTTTAAAAAAGAAAGCGTCGCTTACAGTTATGTTTCACTAAAACCTTATTTCTGTGCTTCTGAGATCCATATATAAGATAAACAAAAAGATTTCTCTGCGCTTAGATGAACTTCATGTTTTAACTTGTAGATTGTGTGATAACATAGGTTATATCTTTTCTACTCAATATACTTATAATGGACTTTAATAATCATTGTTAATTTATTAAAACAAATCAAAGGTAATTGTTTTGTAAACACTTTCTGAAAAGATCATTGACCTTGTAGTTAGGTTGGGTTCGCAGTTATATTATTTTCATGGGTATATTGTTCTGCTTATAATATGGCCAATACTTCTACCTGTATTGTTGTATTAGTCTGAAGATGCGGATGCATATTAGAAAACATTTTGCTTGATGTAGCAAAATCCCTTTATATCCTTTACAAGTGATCCCTTACAGGGTAGGTGAAACCAAGCATACTATGTAGTTTTTGTGCGCAACTTAAACATTGATCATGAGTAGCCGCATAAGATGCCTCTTGTCATGATTTAATTTTTAAATGGATTTGCTGCTAATTAACCCTTATAAATGTATATAAGCTATCAAATAATTACTGTTTTTGCTGCTGCAAAACTTATTTCATGCTTGATATATTGTTTCTTGTGACTTATTTTAAGATTAGCTTAGACTTAAACATATTGAGCCTGTGAATTTACTGTGTATTGAGCATTTACTAGCTTTCTAGTTTTACACAAAACAATAAAGCTCAGAAGGCTTACTCTTCAAACTTATTGTAACGGTCAGTGGGTCTCCTCTTAGGGGTTTTTTTTTTCTTATTTTATAGTAAATATTCTAACAATTAGGTAGTATGGTTTTCCAAAGATTACCAACACTTATTAGTTTTATCATTCAGGTGAAACTGCAGGACATGTGTAATGCAATTTAATTTCTATAGCATAATTATGAGACCTTGGCATTTTGTGTGCAGTTGAACTTTGGCACTATGTAGCATAATAAACATTTCTTAATATTGTGCAATTCCTACATTTATTATCTGATTGAGATTTCTGATTATCTAAAAGTACTCATTTGTCTTTCCAGGGTCTATCAATGCAAGTAGTGCGATTCAGATTCGACGGCCAGCCAATCAATGAAAATGACACGCCAACATCACTGGAGATGGAAGAAGGTGACACAATAGAGGTTTATCAGCAGCAGACGGGTGGCTCGCCTCTAGTGTAATCTTATCTTAAGGAACTGTCCATTTCCCATGGGAAGAACGCTATGGTGAACCCATCTCAACTTTAACATTAAGTTAATTTTAAATAAAACGATGCAAGTATAACAATGTAATATTTTGAGATACACAAATGCTCAGCCGAGCTTTGTATACCTTAGCATTGTGTATCTTAAAACAGTAGTACTGTATACTCTATTTAAATAAGGAGAAATTTGAGGTTAAACCAAATGTTCTAGGTAACTTCAATAATTATTCCATTGTGATAATTTTTTTAGTTGACACTTTTTTCAGATCAGCTCCTAATTTTTTTAAGTGTGGCCAAAAAAATGACACTTGCAAGCTGTATGTGGTAATAATTTATTGGACATAGGTCCAACCCAATTGTCAAGTCTGTAACCACTAATGTCTATCTGAAATAAATTAAATTTAAAACCATCCAGTATTTTTCTTCTCTTTTTATTTGTAATTCCTTGCTTTGTGCTTGTTTCTGCTATTTTTATTTTGTATTTTACACCAACACAATAAATTGTCAACAAAACATAATAAATGTAAGCTCTGAAATTATGTTGTAGGATGTTCCTTCTAATGATTAGCTTGCTTTCTGTCAGTCCAAACAAATTGTAGAATGCTTGCTTACAGTCTCTGACTCTATTCAGACTTGTAAAATCACCCTACCCAAACGAAATACCTACTTGATTTTATAATTCAAAAAATTTGTCATTGCAACAATTTCCTTTCCTACCCACACAAAATTCCTAGAACCTAATTTATTGATGACTCATTTGTACAAAGTTTATTTGTAAAGGCGCGTCCCCACTACGTTTACACACACGAGGGTCGGCCGCGCAGCCCTAGTGGGAACACGCCTTTATACTGCATGGCTAGAATGATCTAATCTTACTACATATTTATACAATTTGTACAACGTAATACCACCCGAGTTTATAGAATAAAATCATTCATGGTACATACCTAATTATAATTTATACCGCCAAACATTTCACAACCACCTTCCCGAGTGGAATCATCATTCTCACTAGACATAACTGCAGACTACACTACCTTCTACGTAATTTACCAGCCAGCTCTAGTAAGTATCCCATTGCCTTACCAACATTAGTGATGCTCGAGCCATCAAACTACTTACAACACATGGTCACTACGGACATCAAGTAGGTAAGTATAGTTGTACAAAGGTCTTTTGACGCGTGAATGAAATCTGAACTAGCGCAAGCGCCATCATTATTCAAGCGACACAATATTCATAAAGCAGTGTAGCTTCAGTTTTAGGAGACTCATTTCAGCAGCTAACTTCCGTCGATTCCGATCCAGGGCCATCGACCTTGTTGACTGGCTAATCCCCCAGGTGATAGCTGTAAAGTAAACCCAAAACAGTAACTCAGCTTTTATAAAACACTTATTAATTAGGGAAACCTTGGTATTTAATGTGGTTTTCAATGACTGTTACAAATTGCAAAACCCATGATTTTTTTATGTTAATAAAAAAAAATGATCATTTTATCGACATGAAAATATCTATTTTTATCTTCTAGCGAACACCGCTCAGTACGCGCACTTCGTTTTCAACACACTGGACCAAGACAGAAGTGGCCTGTTAAGTTTTGAGGTAAATATAAGTACCATTTTTAGAATCCCTACAGGAAAATGTATGCACTAAGTATTCCCACAGGACATCATTAGAAACACGTTCAGTATCCTGGATGATACAAGCTGCATCATTTGGCGTACAAGAAAGGTACCTAGTCAACAAAACCTGTTGACGTAGCCAACACGTTTTCCCATGGACCGCATCGTCGAAAGCAACCAAATGAGATCCTTTGCTGTGCAGCTGCTGTGTCTGTTGTCTTTATGCAAGAACCCTTAGACTCTTAATTTGTTCTAACTTCTAACAGCACCAAACTGCAATGTCTGCAATCATCACACAATAGGGTGTCGATTATTTCAGTAGGCCCATGTCTGGTACCTACAGCAACGTCTTGTAAGCTTGATCAACGTTAACGTAAACCTAATCAAAATTCCGTCTATTGATATACCTACCTACATAGGACAGGCCCAAGTTGCTCCACCCACCTACTGCACTGTTTTTCACCAGTGCTCTTTAGAGTTCAGAATAACCTTACCGGAAAAATAACATCGTTTTATTTCCAGGAATTTGTAACCGGGTTATCAATATTATCGAGAGGGACCTTGGAAGAGAAGCTGCGATGGACGTTTTCACTGTATGATATTAATGGCGACGGATGCATCACTAAAGAAGAAATGACGGAGATTGTCACCGCTATTTACGACCTTATGGGGAAGATCGTAGAGCCCAATTTAGAAGATGATGTGATACGGGAGAAGGTTGAAAGACTGTTTCAGGTTTGTATTTTCTTTAATTTCACATGATTATTATTGATTTATTATTTACAACAATGGCCCGACGGTTATCGCGCGAACTGGCGAGTTCCGAGAGGCTGGTCGTGCGTTCGATCCCACCATTTGCACTATTGACAAGAATGACTATTATTTATGGAAAAAATTCAAATCCATAATAAATACTTATCAAATGAATAATTACAATCAATTATAAAAATGTGCTGTATCATTATTTTTTGCAAAAGATTGTGATATAACCTGGTATCTACAAACGGATATTATCCGCTGATTCATCATATTCTAGGTTCTATATAGATAAGTGCTTTCATACACATACACATCGTTGTTATCTTTCCCACCTACCTACTATAGGTCAGTATGCACACTCAACCTCAAAATGATGTGCGTGTGTGTAATCAAATGAACTCTTGTCGTTGTATACATCTTTTTAAGGCTAACTGTACTTACATATTAGAATATTTATTGGCACAAGCTACTATTGGCAGATTTTCCATTTTTATATTCCAGATTTTCCATCATCTATCATTTATATGTAAAATCTGTGTTTTTACAAAAATGTAAATTAATGCAGAAATTACGTAACTTTCAGAAAATGGACTTGAACCGCGACGGAGTGCTGACTCTGGACGAATTTCTGGACTGCTGCCTGCGCGACGAGGACATCTCCAGGTCGATGAGCGTGTTCGACAGCAACTTCTGACGTCCTGCGGCCGGCACGCGCGCCAACTCGTGCCGCCCCCCCTGACAGTACGCACACTCACCACCTACGTCATTTTGTACATAACCAGTCTGCAATTCTGCATCAGCCAATTGATACCTGCTTAAGAAAATCTAAGGCGCTCAGCAGACGTCGGTCATTTTGTCCGCGAATGACCGCGAGAGACATCATCCGGCAAGCATCGGCAGTGCGGTCGTTTTGTCCTCGATGTGCGTTATTGCATAGATTTCCATACGTTTTATAGTCGCGGACAAATTGGCCATCGTCTACTCAGCGCCTAAATGAAAAGTAGCTGGGAAAACAAATGCTCCTAGTGCGGTATTATATGCCTCTTGGTATCATAGATTTTTTGTTACCATCTAAATTCTAAATGGTTGTACCCCCTTATTGCCAGACCAATTTAAAAATGACGTAGGATGATACAGAATGTATCTTTGATTGGTGAGTTACGATATAATTGTAAAAAGAAATGCCTTATTTATAAGAAGCTTTAGCGAAGAAAAAGTGGATTCATAGAAATGAAGTTTTATGAATGGCACCAGTTGCTATGAAAGGAATGACTTGTGTTTTGTACGTAGGTATGAGATCAACAAGGAATGATGTGAGGCTTATTTTGTACCAGTAATTATATTAGGACCTTTACTAATTTAGAATATCTAAGTGTCCAGTTAAGAACTTGTTATAATTCCACATAATTATCGTATATTCTAGCATTATCCCTGCCTTCAATGGGCATTTTGTTAGATCCTCGCTAGGTTTAGTCAGCTGTACCTAACTGGCTTTTTATCGTAACATTCCCATGACCCCGGCTTACTATGCCGTCTGAACGCAACGTTTTTATTTAACTTACTTGGTATTCGCACTAAAGTAACCCTTTCTTCTTGTATAGCTGATATAAGATAAACCGAATTGTCCTTATAAAACATATTTTATATACACTCCCGGACATCTAAATCAAGCCATATGTTTGTTTTATCTATATCTTTTTGAATAATATAAAAAATATGTGGTTTTGAAGCCAGTCACTCACTATTATATCCGTTTGTCATTGTTCCAAATTAGAAAACGGAATACCTACAAAAAAAAAAACAGTATCAATATTGCAATAAGTCGTCTTTTTGCGTTTATCAAGGGATTAGCGTGGAATTTTTAAAGATGGTTGACATAGAGAAAACGTTTATTTAGTAACTTGTGTTAACTCCAACAGCATTTACAACGCATATAAACCGCATAACGGCTCATGCGGTTTGGCATGGAATTAATGCCACTATGACGTGCTGTGAAATGTTCTGCCATGCTTCCATGATGGCAGTTTTCAACTCGAGCAAAGTTTCTGGAGGAAATTGTTTAGCTCGAACACGCCTCTTCAGCTAATCCTATATGTGCTCTGTTGGATTCATATCGGGGCTTCTTGCTGGCCATGCCATTACTGCGATACTAACGTCATGCAGATATTCTCGAACAATTCTGCTGCAGTGTGCGCCCTTGTATTATCATGCTTAAAAATTAAATCCTAGCCCACAAACTCAGGATATGGAATCACATGAGCCTCTAGGTATTGACGAATGTATCGGTCGCTACTTATTAAGTGGTGGCAACCGTGGTCCCGTCACATCCCCGAGGCTAGTTTTTGCTTTGGTGGCAATTCCGCCCCAGACTATGCATGACCGCCATTACTCACCTTATCTTCAATGCAACATTGCTGCAAACGTTCTCCCTGTCTTCGGCAGACTGTCCTACGTCCACGTCCATCATTGCCATACCTACATCATAATCTTGGTTTCATCCGTAAAAACAATCTGCCTCCATTGACGTCGTGTCCACACGCGTTGACACAACGCGTGTAAACTGTAGGCGAGCCATTCTGTGAGCTCGTGTCAGATTGGGAGCATTGGCTGGCTTATGAGGTTTCAGGTCACGTTCTTCGAGTTTTCTTCTAACAGTTCGCATGTAAAAAGTCAATCCATGTAAGTCTCGAAGCTATTCTAGGACCCTGTACTGAGGTCAGGTGATCATTACGCAGGCTGGTGGTAAAGATTAACCGATCTAAACGGCGCACGAAGCCGCCTGTCTCCAGGTATCCATAGTAAATTCTTTGAACGACAGAACGGCTTACAAGAAGTTGTGTAGGTACTTACGTTTCGCAGACTAAGCCCAGACTGAAGAAATTCCACAGCTTGCGCGGCTACTTCAGGTGCAGTATCCATAATTTGAACGTCGAATGGATTTAAAAATAAAGAAAAACAATTTCGATAGATGCAAAACAAATAATGAAATAACTATTGACGTATCAGCACATATTAGTACTTATAGATGCCCTAACTTCGACCAAAATCCGAATTTCAAGTCTTCTCTTTTTCAAATTCGTGAATTCTGAAACGATGGTGATGCCGAAATGATAGCCAGTAAGTCAGCTTCAAAACTGCATAAAAACTTTTTCTCTGATTATCATTACTTTTATGTATTACGCCTATTAACATAAAAATGCAAGGTGGCTCGATTTAGGAGTCCGAGAGTGTAGATGTATTATCTTCACAAGATAACATTAAAGATTTCTAGTTTGATGAATGCATTCTACTTTTATCAAGATTCTAAGATATATCTATAAAAAATATAGTCTTTTATCTAAAGATTTCTGTATTCAAAATGGTAGTTTTATCTGAATATCACTGATAATAATTAATTCTAAAAAGAACAAAATATTTTAAAGCTATTCAACTAGATACTTATAGAAAATTTCTTCTTATATCTGAATCGATCGTAAGAATAAAATATTTATAATTCGTAAAAAACGACATGCCATCCAAATAATCCTGTCGTAGTAAATCGGCCGATTAAAAAAATATACATAAATGACCCATAAAACACCTTGCATTATTGCTTCTTATCATCCAAGCAGTTAGGAGTTTGTCCTCCAAACTCGCGTTGACCAAGGTGCTTATTAATAATTAAATTACCTAGGTTCTACATGCATGAGATAATATCAAATAAGAACCTATTTTCTTTTCTTCCGAAACAATGAGTGTCGAACGGGCACTCCCTATCCTTACTTTACTTCCAAAATGATTAAATACTTAGTTTCCTTCATTTTAAATCGTTCCGGCCATTTTTCATAGTATTTAGAGTAAATATTTCCTTTAAGATATTTTATAGTATGCATACCATTTAAGTAAGTAACGTAATCAAAGTGTTCCGCTGATTATATAGGGTATTTCAACAAGAACTTTGTTTTTCAATTGGGGCAACACCAAGAACGTGATAGTTTTGACCTGTAGTTTTTGGCGGTATTCGTAGTAGGTGCTTTGGCAATTGTTACAATGAATTCAATTTCGCTCGAAATTCGCATTAAAATAATTCAAATCCACTATGAAAATGGTCGTTCTGTTAAAGTTACATTTCGTAAAATTCGTGATATTTTCGGACAACATAATCGTCCTTCTGAGACCAAAAATTTGGCCTATTATTGATGACATGGATATCACTGAAAAGTGGTTTCAACAGGACGGTGCCACGTGTCACACAGCCAATGAAACGATCAATTTATTGCAAACCAAATTTCCCGATCGCATAATTTCGCGAAATTCAGCTGTTAAGTGGCCAGCCAGATCGTGTGATTTAACACCACTGGATTATTTTTTGTGGGGCTATGTTAAGGATAGAGTCTATACGGAGCCAATCGAATCGATTGCAGCTTTAAAACTCAAAATCCGTGATGTCATTGACGAAATAGACCCTCCATATTGCCAAAAAGTGATTAAAAATTTTGATGAAAGAATCAACATCTGTCAGCGTGGTCGTGGTGGACATTTGCCAGATATCATTTTTCATTCATAATTGCCAAACTTTTCTCTTTGTAATACAATAAAAAAAATATTCATTTTCCTCCAAATTCTTTGTTTTATTTTGTTTTAGAAAACAAAGTTCTTGTTGAAAAACCCTTTAGTACCTACTTACTAATAACATTTTACCAAGTTTTCTTTCTCGTACAGAAGAATGCTTACTACCTTATAATCTCATATAGGTATTAGGTACTATCATTTCTCCTAAGAGAGATGGCCAAGCCAAGCCGTAGCTAGCTGTAACCAAATTGAACTGAATAAAAATTAAAAATTCATAACAAAAAGAAACATGAACATACTGCCTTAAAATAATTTCCTGATATCTACTACCCTTGTCGATTCACATCAGTGATAAAGATAGGTAATATTCAGCACATAAACTAAAAAACAAAATTAATGACCTTTATTTTTTTTAAGCCTTTACGGCAGTCATTCAATTATTTCATCTGCGTATTTAAAAAATATTTAAATGTCTAATATTTCTCATTGTCTTTACGGCTGAAGAAAATAAAGATATTTTCTAAAAAGATACCATTCATGTAAATATACCTTGTATATACCGATAATATAGATTTTAAACGTGTATATTTTCATAGTAAATGTTAAATGGAACCAAATAACTAGATGGCATTAATTAACATCGTATTTTTAATGTTAAAATAAATTATAAAAATGACACGCAAATAATAACAGCACTAATATGTATTTATGAATTTTATGTAATGTGATTAAAAAGTGATGAAATAATAATCTAAATGGTGTTAAGATATTTTACGTTTGATAATAAATAATTAATATGAAATTGATACACGATTACACGACCACATTGTGCTTAGAACATTTTAGGTAGGTAATGGCATCATGTGGAAATATTTTCATGTACATTTTAAACATTATTTTATTGGTCGAGCTTACATAGATAAGGTTTATGTGTGTGTCTTCCCAAATAATACCGTTACGTTCAAACTATCTTACGACCATGTTGATAAGCACCCATAAAACATGATAGTCCCGTTGAAGAGATATTTATTACATACATAAATACTTTATTAACCATTACCCAAAGGGTAAGGCAGAGGTTACTACTACTAATTATTTTTTAGTTTAAAAGAATACGAAGATATATATAATATTATATAGGATTAAAACACAATCTTATGATGAAAATTAGACGTTATTACTTACTTAGATAAAAATAAATCTATGTACGATCTTAGGTTGTTTTTTAAGAATGTTATTTTCTGTACTGTAACTACCTACTGTAACATTTAGTTATAAATTATTTTTAATCTAAATCTGCGTCCCCACTTATAACAAACACGCCAACAACTTTCCCAACAAAGTGACCAACATGTTACGCATAATGTGGACAGGGATTTTAGCATTCAGCGAACCACCGAACTTGTCCAAATATAGCGGCGTTGCCGACGGTTCGAGACTCAGATCATGCTTTTATAATCTTCAAACTGATCAGTTTCATCTTAGCTGACTGACTATCCACCAGATAAAATCACGCGTCAGATATGATAATATTCAAACGTGTTTGTCACAAGTGAGGACGCAGCGCAGCGGACGCGTATGTATAACAGACCTATTATAAATATCTAGTGCCAAAAATGACCCTTATGATATGAGTGCAGCCTTTTTGGTATCAAGTCGTGTCCTATCGTTTGTTTTCTTTTAATCCTATGTAAAAGGTTGCACCAGTTAATTAATCAGAGCGTTTTTAATAGGCCTATTAGGATGGTAAATTAATATCGATTTTGTCTTATGGTCCATGTACCTACTAGTCTAAAATCTACAGGTACTTGATGTTAGTAACTTTAGTATAGATGCTGTTTTGTCCCATAGAACTTAATTCTTACAATGCATGCGATGTCATATCCAAGAAGCTTTTGCATTGATTGATTTACAAAAAAATAACTTCCAACTTCCATTCGCGTATTAGTTCTTCAAAATATCCACGGAAAATGAAGTACATATCAGTTATTTGTAGTTTTCTGCTATGTCCATCGAAGAACCTACACTTATTTTTTGTAATGAACAGGTACCTATATTTATTTGATGTTGTAATTGTCGCATATGATCCAGCATCCGTGTAATAGGACCTACCTACATTATAGCGTGGACGTAATGAATATGTTTAGGAACGAAATCTGTAAATTAGATATTTGAATATTGAATTGTTTATTTACAAATTGTATGTGTATTTTATAGAAAAATAAATAAATGCTATAAAAACAGTGTTTTATTTATATTTGTGATCAACACACGTCGTTCAATGATCATGTTTTCTTGACCTGGGAATCGGACCCTCAATATTTTCAGCAGTTATGATAAAGCACAATAAAAACCTGTTAAATTCCTAAGATGAGAATACCTTTTTACTGTTACGCCAATACATTGGTTCCTTGCAAATAAAGTACTACTTGACTTGAAGCCATAGACGTATACTTTTTTTATACGTCTATGCTTGAAGCATACATAGGTACAGAATTGTGCAAATCGAGGAATAAAAACAACTCGACACCGAAATTAAATAAGACGTGTTTACACTTTGTACAAAATCTTTATTAAAAATTGAAGTCACATGAACACACTCCCGAACAAAAGTGAGGGTTAAAATTAAGTCAAAGAATATTTTCGAACAAAACAATAATGTATTTCTAATATGGCAAAAGTTGCTGCATAGCAAGTTTACATCTAGAGTGAATATATGATCCCAGCAGGCGGCATGATTAATTAAGAATTAAGCTAATGTTGAAACATAGCTACATTAAGTAAATATTATTGTGCTTAAGAGCGTTTTTTCTGAAAGTGGGAAACGTCGCAAATAGATGTCAAATATTTCGCTGTTTTGATTAATTTGGCAATATTACTGTATGGAAATATGAAATGTGGCTAACTAGCGAACTAGAATATTAATAATGAATTGCAACTATCACGCTGAATTTGACGTTGAAACCGTTTTAGGTATAAAAAAGGCATTTGGAAAGTTACCAAAAACTTTTTTTACATCTAAAACTAAATATTCGGTGTATATTAATTATTGCAATTCATTATTAATATTCTAGTTCGCTAGTTAGCTACATTTCATATTTCCATACAGTAATCTTGCCAAATTAATCAAAACAGGTAAATATTTGACAACTATTCCGCGTTGCCAACTTTTAGGATAAGCCTAACTTTTGAGCAAAATCTCTTTAGTAAATGATCAAAAAACTGAGCAATGCCTGTGAAACAGTTCTGTAACATAAATCTAAAATCTACGAACAATTATTGAGCTATTTAATACAGTTTTTTCTTTTTCTGAAGCACTTGTTACGTTACAGGGCCTATACTTCTACTGGATACACACAACCTACTTGAAATAGTGACCCTAGAAGAAAATACTATTGCCATTGAAATTCCAAAATTAATTTCCAAACAACTTCATTTGTTTGTAAATAATGCTCTAGCATAAACAGTAACTATGTGTCTTTAGAGTACCTACCTATTCACCTAATTAATTGGTCTTCTTGGATTTAGAATTTAGATAGATTTGTATTAAGTATGTATTTAATAATATCTCAATTTGAGTTCATTATATTATTTGTCATGTAAAGGTATAAAATCTTAACCATAAAATGCAACTATGTGAATAATAATATTGTAGAATAAAATGCACACATGCAAGGAGAAACACAACAAACATAGTCAATTTAATCTGAAATCTGCCAATGTTATTATACCTATAAAATAATCTACGAATATGATTAAGGACGAAGTGCTTCCCAAAGTCTTATTTTCCTAAAAATATAACTTGAAATCACACAACTCTGAATAATTTCAATAGTACATTACCAAAATATGATTTGTATACCTAAGTCAATATAAGTAAAAAAAATACCAATAATTCATTTAAAAATATAAAGAGAGCTTATTAAGTATTAGAATTTTGTACGGTGGTTTCGTAAGGCAGTTATTAATCTCAAACACTAACCTACTAAAATTAATAGATATGTCATAAAAAATTCAATAAAATATTGTCAAACAGATCTCTAGAAAATATAGTTTCAACTACATTTAAAATGTGATGCATTATTGCTTGAAATACATAGAGTAATAAAATTATTTACACAAATTAAATTCTCTACCTCATAATAATCTAAAATACATATTACATTTTCAGTACTCTGTAGTAATGTGTTCTGAATTTTTAAGATCTTTTACATTCAAGTCATAATTCATGTTCATGGAAGCATGTAATTTAAAGTTTTGCCTTCCATCAGCAACAAGAATTGCCTACCTTTATAAAAGAGGACTATGTGCAACCATGGATAGCAATAGCCTGAAGAGAATAGAAATTAAAGAAGTTTAGGTAATAGTACTGAAGGCACTCTTTTGCAGTATCTTTGCCAGGCCGCCCCATAGCGCCACTTGCATCTATCATGGTCCCGCCATGCGCGGTGCATCAGCATTAGAACAGTCAAGATCGCCGGTGCTGCCGCCACATATTGTCCAGAGACAAATCCAGGCAAAGCTAGGGCGATGTGAATCAGTATGTCACCTGCATAGTTCGGATGACGTAAGATCCCCCATAGATTAGAGACCAGAAGCTTATTTCCATGGAATGTCGGCATGGAGTCTACGTCTGAAAGTAAAAAAGCATTTTTGGTAAATAATGATAATCTTTTTCAATAATATTAGAAATATTCATCATGAAATGAAATTGTTTATTCTGTAAATAGGATACCGGAATTATTTTTACAAGTCATTTAAAAAAATATGAAAAGTAAGCTAGATGAGTTCAGCGTTTCCTATCTGACTACACTGAGAGGAAAGGCAGAAACAAACTCAGAGGTCACAGTCTCTTTTATAGTCCAGACATAATCTTGGTCAGGCCATATGAGGACCATGTAGATTAGTGTCTAAAATGGTCTTTTGAGGAAAGAACCACACATATATGAGTGGACCTGTCCAGTCAGTGCAAGCATTTGTCAGTAATTGTGAGCTCAACTCAGAACTTAAGAAGCTCAGTCATGAAAAAGTACCTCAATACTAAGTTTGTTAATGAAAATTACTAGGCTAATGATTACAAATAATAAATTAGTTTTTCCAAATGTTACTACAGGTACAGTATGTATTCATTATTTACTATTATAAATCAAAACTATATTCCACCATCAAAGCATTAAAAATAAAGCATCATACAATAAAATAAATAGCATACATGATACAGTTACTTACTTGCCAAGCTCAGATGTAGAGGATCTTTCCTGAACTCATATTTAATATTGTTACTAACAAGCATTATGAAGAATCCCAGCACAAATAGTACACAAGCAGAGATTAAGGTGTTAGTAGACAGAACTAAGTCTGTGTCTGCCACATGTTTAGATATTGTGGTGAAGTAGAATGGGTACAGTGCACTTGAGACTGTCTGGAGGTACCCTACCCCTTCCGACTGCCAGTAAAATGTTGCCGTGATTCTGTACTCCTTCATAATAAAGTTCAGAATATATACTATCTGCATTATAGAGAATATAATAATTGTTGGCTTTAACTGTACATTGTTCACCAACTGTTTTAAGTTTTCCAATGAAAAATCATTCTTCTCTGTCAGTTTGATATGAAGTCCTTGTGTGAAGATTAGTGAGAGAATTATCAGCTGAAACAAAATAAAATATTTTATTATTGGAATAAATTATAGAAAAAAAAATGTTTTTATTCATAAACTCATTATGTACGCTTATACATAAGTGCCTTTGATTCTACTTTCCTGTATAATTTGCTAGTTATAAATTTATTTAGCTCATCCCTATGAATAGAATATTACTATCTTTAGCTTACTACAAGTACAGGAGTTAATGAGTCACTCACTACTGGCAGCACTATGATTTAAGCATACTATAAAAAGCCTCTAAAAACGTTGTATGGCAATAATTTTTAATTGTGTACATCATTAAAATTCTGATGATGAAACATTTGGGAAGGAAAACCTATGTACCTATATTAATACTTACAGAGCTAATATTTGAGATTCTTGATATCCATAGTTTGACATCCAGCTTCTTGATAAATGGATGAATTTCCCTCCCCATGAAGTAGTCATACAATGTATATCCAGTGTTTCCATACTGATTTAAGTCTTCCTTTGTCAAGTCACTACTTCTTATGTACAAAACAATGCTTAGTACTACAGCAAAAATGTATGACATGGCTGCAAGTCTCAAGTATTCATTCAATAAATTCTCTTTTTGAATAATTTGGAAGAAATCCAATAGGAAGAGGGTATTCACTGTTACTATGCTGGAGAAAAATGCATTGAAACAGTGTCTTGTGCCAGACTCATCCATGCGGTCAGATCTCGTACCAAATACTGGTACTATAGCAAAGATGGCTTGAATAACATATTGCACAAGAAAAAAGCTACACGCTTGTAAACTAAACAAAATTTGTATAGATGTATATGCAGACAGATCTAATAGTGATTTGGGAGAACAAGATTTTCTGCAAGAAATTAATATAGAGAATACTGTTAAGGGTATCAGTAGCATTAAGCTCAAGGATCCAATTCTTCCACCAAACTCCCATTTGCTTGCAACTTGTGTCAAGCTATTGATACTGTTTCGAAGGGGGGTTGCCAACTTTCTAGTCACTGACTTTGATTTCACCTGATGATATTCATCTTCAGAATTATCCTCATCTGAGTATGCTCCTAGTGATTTGCTGACAGATTTGCTTACTGATTTACTTTGACTTAGGGATTTGCTGAGACTCCGTCTGATGTCTGGGACATTGTCAACGAACTCTCGCAACCTACTAGACCTGCGAGGCGCGACCTCCTCGACAGATCTCCTGTTTCTCAGACCATATATGTCGCTAGATTCCAAGCCATTCACTTTGTCAAGAGAAAATTCACTCTCTGTTATACTAGATGTCAAATCTTTGAGGGAGTATTCTAAGCGCTTAGACCGGGTGCGGCGGTAGACTTCGAGCTTAGAAGATAAATTTTCAAGTTTGACTGCTACTGCTACTTCTGAGTCGATGGGAGGGCGCTTTGCCGGAGACTTTGGTACATTGGAAACCTCTGGTTGCGTTGTATCCTTAGTAGTTCTCGAAGGTGATTTGCGTGCGGGAAACTTGGAAGCTGGTTTTCGACTAGGCGATTTCCGTGCGGGAGATTTACGGCCAGACGAACGCGCGGGAGGAGGAGTTTTCCCGGACAGCGGCGGTGAGCTTTTCCGCGTTCTGGCGGGAGAACGCGTCGGCGAGACACCTTTACGTGTTCTTGAAGGACTCACTTCTATAACGCTAGTCCTTATCCGACCGCTTCTAGTAGACATTCTGTAATTAATACCACAACATTTAAATTGCAGGTTTCTTTTTTTGTTGAGTCTAAAATTATCACAAAACCACACGCAATGATATTTACTTGTCACAATATTATAGTATTCATCGATACACAACTTGCTTATTCCGTAAATATTACTTCTTTCTCACACCACAATAAATGCCAACAATACTTTGAAACAAATAACAATTACAAAATTGAGACGAAAAGTATGCAACATAAACACTATGAATGAACGCAATATTATGGAGAGGAAGCCAAGCGCCAACGAACGACGACGCTAGAATGAATTTAAAAACGCTGCCTATGATTGGCTAAAAATAG
This sequence comes from Xanthia icteritia, assembly GCA_949128155.2. Classification (NCBI taxonomy): domain Eukaryota; kingdom Metazoa; phylum Arthropoda; class Insecta; order Lepidoptera; family Noctuidae; genus Xanthia; species Xanthia icteritia. Next base: position 16,423,361 of record OX421943.2, read on the forward strand.
TTGTTGCTACACTCTTCCGTTCGATAAACTGCTTCTTCTAATGGGAGAGACAGAGAAAAAAACTTTTATTTACCATATTGGCCAACCTAACTTCCTCATTTGATAAAACCGTTGTTTTCCGAATAGAATTCTCCAAATAGCTATGTGATTTTTTTATTGCTTTCAAAATATCACGTTCACACACATATTTTGATATCGTTTGCTACAAAAACTGGGTGTTAACGTGAGATTTAGAAATCGCCAGCGACTTAGGTCGTTGCGTAGTGCGTGTGTAACTAGCATTAGAGTATATGATAATCTGTGACAAATATGTTCCTTGGCCATGACACGCTTTGACGCTTGGCCGTTCTAGTGCCTAATGCACACACACGCAACGACTTTATGCCCCCAGTCTGGTACATGTTGGGCAGGTGAAAATACACACAAAGCAAACGGCAAATCACGCAAAAATGCGCTGTATTAGCTGTATACATTGGCCGAGCGACGGGGTCGCCCAACGTGTACTAATTTTAAGACTTTATAAGTCAATTTATTTTAATTTATTGTTGACATAATCTACTCATTACAATGTTTTTTTATGGGTTGTATTGCAATATGTGGTTAGCTAGCGACCTCAAAAATGATGCTCGCTTAGATGTCATTGCTTGCGGTAGCGTCGGGACTGATCTTTGCGTTATGCTCGTGGTGTTGCTCGTGGTGACTGGTCGTATTGCTGGTCATGGTTTTGATATTGTTACTGTTGTTTGAACTGTTTATTTATTTTACCCCGTAACTAATTATAACTTCCAGTTACAGCTATATAATTATAGCTATAAGTAAGCGGACACGCCCTTTATGTCTTAGATATGGTTTACGTTTAGTCTTTATTTTTTATTTCTGCCTGAGTATAGTTCTCGATGTTTTGGTTGGTATATTGGCGTGTGCTAGCTGTCATACGTCAATTAAAATTTATAATTAAAATTATGTTTGGTGTTGCGTAATGTACATTATTTTGCATACTATTATATAGAATCATTTTTGTCTATGTCTAACTGTGTAGTTGATTGCACCACTTCTTCTTCCCAACTAAAGCACTAGGAAGTGGCGCAGAGTGGGCGTTTTGAGGGACTCTCTTATGCTGATTCTCAGCCTAGTTCGAATAAATGACTTTTGAATTTTTTTGTAATCTTTATTTGTTATTTGCCATAGACATTATAATTTATTTATTTTATTTTAGAAAAGCTTACAGTCTAATAACTATAATTATAACAATAATTTATATCTAATTTGCTAATAACAAGCTTCCACAGATAACTACAAAAATAACTTCCTAATCGTTACTTCCAAAATTACAATATAAAACTATAAAACTACCAACTTTTAACACAACAAAACAAAACAAACTAAACTAACTACTAATACCTTGTACCTACTTTTCAATAAATGCGATGGTATTTTCGCGCCCGGACATTTTTACACCCTACTCACTGCACGGCCAACGGCTTTGAACATACTAAACGCAAAATGGATGTGGGTTTGCATCATGGGTCGCCCGACATGATGCCACGGCCCATGGATTTCTCACTCACAGACAAATGGCGGGACGCCAAACGATGTGAGGCTGTGAATTATGGCGCGCACGCAAAATCTATGATATGCCACGCGCCAAATTTTAGTTTTAAAGAATCACTTACGATTCAATTTTGTATGTATCACGCCATTTGACGCGATGAACCGACCGTGAATGCCCAGCTTTACACCAATGTATTAGATGTCAACATCTGTCAAACTCATATTAGAAGTCCGCACCACCACTCAAGTCCGCTTTATGTGGCGCTAGTGTCTTTGTCATTGCATCAAATTGAAGTAATATAGAAGAAGTAGAAACAGTGTAGTTCCACAATTTTCCGCAGGCCTTCTTTTGTGGCACGCAGCGCGCACTCTAGTTCTATAATAGTTCACCACATTTTTAGAGTCTTGACGGGCTGTAATGTTATTTATTTTTATAGCTACAGCTTTAATAATGTAACTATGCAACCGTAGCCGTTTCTGTGGCTGGGGCAGAAAGTAATAAATACTCAGTTGCTGTACAGTAAATTATTTGCTATAAACCATGTTCTACATAAAACAAGTTTAAAATAGGTATCTAGATATAAAAAATAAAATGCGAAGCCATTTTTTCCATTAGATTGTTCACCAGTACTTCTCGAGGGACTTGACCAACTCCAATGGGTTAACATTGGGTCCATGCCGCTCAACGGGCACGCCATCTTTGTCGACGATAAATTTTGTGAAGTTCCATTTTACGAAATTGCCCAGGGTGCCACCCTGCTTGTGCTGTGAAAAAAATAAAAAAGAAGCCTATCTACCAAATTATAAATGTATGCAGCAGGTTGTAAGCTTATAGCCTAATGTAGATACATATTTATAGCAGTGGGTAACTGGTTCAAATGCTGATATTATTTTATTAAGATATTTTGGGGTAAGTTCGGCGCTGGGGAAGACCGAAGAAATCAAATTTTAACTCACAATTATTATTTACGTTAGTTATTTACGTTGTTGAGCAGATTTTTTTTTTCGAACTTATTAAGCAATGGTTTAGCAATTTGTATCAAAACGATTCAAATTCCGATTGATCGTGTATTGCGTAATTTTTTACCTATATTAATAAATTGTGTACCTATATTAAAATTGTGTACCTATATTAATTTGCATTTCAGACTGTGTCAATTTGACCTGTACCCTACAGATCAAATTAACACAGTCTGAAATGCAAATTAATATAGGTACTGACACTGTACCTTCAGGAACTTCCACAATGGACTAGCATTATTCCCGTTCACATTAACCTTCTCAAAGAGATCAAATTTCACTCTTCTCTCTGAGATAGAGCACACAATCTCTTCAGAGTTACCTGGCTCCTGACCAGCAAACTGATTGCAGGGGAACGCTAGAATACGCAGACCTATAAATGGGAACGTTTTTATTAAAAGTTATTTATTTGGAGTGTGCGGACCCAGGCAGCTCTTGTGCCCGAGATACACGAGGCTAGTTTCTCAAGCCAGGATAGTACCTAACTCTTGCTTCGTGTATACTTCACTATTCTACTTCTTTTAATAGCTTCATTTTTAAGCTAGTAAGCTAGTGAGAAAGCTAGTAAGCTAGCGTCTCTAGGATAGTTTAATAGAAAGGGATTCTATTTTTTGAGCTAGTAGCACCCCCCCACTGCGTTTACTGTCCAGCTAACTAATTACGCAACACATTTTCGTACACGATTACGACTAATCTGTTTCATTTTGACAGTTCAACAATATTCATTGCGTGCGTTGTTACGTTGGTATACGTTATTGAGCAGTTTTTTTTTCGAACTTATGAAGCAATGTATATAGCAAGATTGCTACACGCAATTAGGGTACTGGCTTGTGTACTTATACTACCTTCATGTGGCCGGCGAAGTTAGTATTCGATTTTTACAAATGCAGTTCAGCTATCTAATTACGCAACACATTTTCGTAAACAATTACGACAAATTTGTTTTATTTTGACAATTCAACAACATTCATTGCGTTATTTACGTTGTTGAGCAGATTTTATTTCGAAGTTTCGAAGCAATGGATTAGCAATTTGTTTCAAAATGATTCAAATTCCGATTGGTCGTGTATTGCGTAATTAGGGTAGGTACAGTTTACTTCACGGACTTGTTGTTACCGTAATATTGATTGGCACATGGAAGTGCAGGTGCTATTTATATGATGCCAGATAATTTTAAGTCAAAGCCAGTACCATTTTTGTGACTTTAAGTCCTACGAGCGAGGCGTATTTATCGTAACAGATAGAAATAACAGATATTAAAAAATAACAAATAACAATTGTTCCTAACAATATAACTTATCTGTTACTTAAAATACAATCCTGAAAGACTGTAAGCCCACGTTCGCATGGACGTAAAATACCGCGGAGGGATTTTATCGCGCATTGTGCGCGAAAAAAAATCGCCGCGATTTTATTACGTCCGTGCGAACGTGGACTTACCGCTGCTGTTACTTTGAATTCAGTATAACAATCCCCACACAGACTGTTACTACGGCTGTTACTTACATACACACTCACACAAAGGAAGGAATATTGCAAGCTCAACTGTTACAACCCATCTCTACTTAGTCCGTATAGTAAAATGATCCTATTGGATACTAGCTTTGCCGGTACAACGAGGCTAGTAAAATCAGTGGTGGGGGGCGCTACGAACCCCATCCTTTTAAACTATTACACTAGCTTACTAGCCCAAAAATGAGGGCAGTATACACGAGGCCAGAGTGATTAGCTTGCTCGCTTAGCAAAATCTTGATACAGCTGGAAAAACTAGTCTCGTGTAACTCGGGCATTACCGTCAACTGCCCTAACTTTCCACGGATTTCGATATTTTTTGTCTTTAACATAAAATAAAAAATGAATTTACCCATTTATATTTATTTTTGGGGTACCTATTTTAATATTTAGGCAAAGTTATCCATATTTCTAACATTGCCTGATGTGTTTATTCCAAAATAAATATGTGCTCTGAATTCTGAGGCAATCTAAAATGTAGCTTATTAACTGCAGAGGGCTTTTTTACGAATTAAAATTTTGGAGAATTCTAGTAGGTTAACTCACAATGGCAATGTTTTGAAAAAAAAATCTCTATCTCCATAAATTGACAAACTATCACATTAAAAAACAAGAATAAAAATAGCAAGAAAATATCAAATAACAGTGTAATAAAGTCACGAGTCCATCATTAAAAATTAAAACAAGTGTGTCAACCCTAGCCTCGGGAATGATTATTTTATATTGAATTATACAACAACTCTTGAAACCGTCTTCGGCCGTTTCAGTTTGAAAAATAACAGTCAAAATCTATGCATAGTACCAACTTAATAGCACCAGTTTTGGGTTGCCAGATTCTAAAAAGGTATTAGTTTCGATTGCCATACAAATAAAATGAAAAATATAATAAATCTGTTCATTTTAGTTAGGCAAACATAGGACCCGAGGCAAGATTGGGGCAGTTGACGGTACTTCAAGCAGCCAAAAGGTTGGCGAGAATTGTTGTTTCATTATCAGAACAACCTACCTTTCTCCTCGGCATATTTTTCGTGCAGTTCATTCAATTGCTTGTAATTTTTTGCAGTAAGACCGCACTGTGAAGCCACATTCACAATGATGCAAATATGACCTTTATACACATCCAGTTTTACATCTTCACCCTTTATGTTTTTTACGGTGAATTCGTGGATCGATGTCGCAGTTTTGTAATTAGAATTCCTTTCCCTGGAAACCGCAATATTAGCTAAGTATGTACATACCTACAGTCAATCGCATATCAGTGGTTTTACAAGCCAACCTATCAGCCAGTTGCAGAAACGAACTTTAACTTTTAATCTTCTATTAACTTGTTTTAACTCGTTGCAGAAAGCAACATTAGATTCGATTTTAATGGTTCTTTGATTAAATTAACTAAATCAGTAGCGTTTATGATCCATTGCGTAATGGGGCATTAATGTTTCTCTTTGTGCAACTGGGTATTAAACTCCGAGCCGGCCAAAAGGGAGCGTAATTTTGTCACAGCAGATTTTTGACGATCGCCTGCACTGTGAACCGTTTTTGTCAATCAACAATTCATCAAATTGATACCTATCTACTAAATACCAGTTTTAACAACCTTGATAATTACTGACCGTTAACAGGCGACGTTAACGATATTGTAAAGATCGAAAAATCGAGCATATCTATCAGAAGCTGAAAGAATCTGAAGCCCCCCCCCCCCTTCCCCCCCGTGACAAGTTTTAAAGTGCACTTGATAAAATATTATTCTAATTAAACTTCTTAGCAAGCATTACCCTACCTAAGGTACAAATTGTCATTAATTATCCGTAGTAGGTATCATGTTTTCAAGTTTTAAATTTCTATAAGATGTTTTGTTTACCTACGTGACGAATTTTACGAATCCGCACGCCACTCATTCTGCCACTCACGTTGCCCGGTTTGGCCGCCATGTATATTCACAGAGATATCTTTTGTAGTCTACATCCTAAGGAAGTTATTGATAAATTTGCGAAAAGTAATCCGAGGAGGCTTTGTGTGCTTTATTTGTGTTTACTTTGCTAAAACCTACCCTCAGCGGGGTCAAGCCCCCCCCAAACGACAATCCTGGATCCACCATTGTACTGAATCCATGATAACAGTTTTCGCATCGATGTCCCTGCCATAGTGCCCTGTGAATCTCAAGTTCGATGGAAATGGGACGGCAATCCGACATGACGGAGAGATCAGGCGCAGCAGGACCAATAACTTTACGTGCATTTCGAGAGGCAGAGGTATCTATCGCTCCGCCAACTTCTAAACTGGGCTAGTGTCGATTTACAAACAGAGAAAAACCAAAGTAGGTATACCTGTTTCATTTTGGCTTGACCCAGGATTGCTCAATAACCCGTAAACAGATAATTTTGTAAGGTCGCACTAAAGATTCATTCATTCATTCATTTATTCATTCTGGTTCGGCTAAAAACATTGAGGTTTACATTCAACCTCAATGGCTAAAAAAAAAACAACATAAACACTCATGACCATTCAGTACCCTAATTACGTAATACACGATCAGTTGAAATTTGAATCGTTTTGAAACAAATTTCTAATCCATTGCTTCATAAGTTCGAAAAAAAATCTGCTCAACTATGTAAATAACGCAATGAACGTTGTTGAACTGTCAAAATAAAACTAATTTGTCGTAATAGTTTACGAAAATCTGTTGCGTAATTAGATAGCAGAGTTGTTTATTTTGTCCATGATGTGATGATTTTCATGTAATTACTATTAACTCTCACATTACGGTTTTGTTCTGACGGCACATTCTTATTTTATAATTTCTAACAAAATGTTCATCTTCAACTCTTCATCAAATATTTGTTTTCCTGCACAAAAATTTGTTTACCTTTGACAAATTGACATTTTTTTTCTTGACACTTGACTTTTTAAATTAGTTTAGAAATCATTCTATTCGAATTTATTTCAGTCACTTCAGTATCAGGAGTTCTGGGCGTCATGAAGAACAGTAAGGCCAAGGTCACACAGAAGAAATGACAAAGGATTCGAAGCATGCTTCTAGTCAACCATTACAGAACCTCACTCAAAACTCAAGCATTAGCCTTTTGATTGGTTGAAACTACATTGCCGTTAGTGAAGTTATATTATCCACAGAATATAAATAAGTAGGTACTGTATTTATCAAACACAAAAACACATGAGACTGGACTTTAAAAGAGACTGACCTCTGAGTTTGTTTCGGTGTTTCTTCTCAAAGTAGTAAGATAGGAAACGGCGACCTCATCTAGTTTTTATATAAAATATGATTGATGTGTAAAGGCGCTCCCTTAAGGTAACAGTTCAGCAGTGCTATTCTGTAACCATCTCACCGTGAAAACTTAGGTGAAGTGAGCTCGGAGTGAGCTGTCAGTCCCTAGCAGCAGGTGGAACGACAGCTCGCTTCATGCTCACTTCACCTAAGTTTTCACCGTGAGATTATTACAGAATAGACCGGCAGATTCGAGCATTACATCAGTGAGTGAGAACCGAGGCGTAATATATTATATGTGATCGAGGTATATACAGACGCCAGCACGTCAACCTACTACAATCTGTCAAATCCCAATAATTTTTTAACCTTATGCTTTAGTAATAAAGTTGAAAATCTATTAAAGTAATTTGACAGATTGTAGTAAGTTGATGTGCTGGCGTCTGTACAATAATATAGTAATGCTCAAAATCGAATATTGGATTGTTACATTACAGGCGAATGCTTCCGGTGAGAGAGCGCCTTTAGGTTGCTTTTTCACCAGAGATGAGCGAGGATGCGTAGCGAGGGATGTGTGTGAAACTAAACGGTGCCGATTCTGTTGTAAACTGAACTAAACTATCACTAAAATTCCTTACTTTTAGCTATGAGAATCTTTGAACTATTCTCCAAAAAAAAACTCTAAATTTAAAAATAATTTTGACTCAACTTAAATCAAATTTGACAATCGCGACTCCACGTGGTGCTTGTTTGCCCTAGCTCGTGATTTTTTTAGAGCGGGTGGCGCGCTGAGGGGCCGCCAGCCTCGAAGTGTTTTATATGGAATTTTTCACCTTTTGTGTGGAAAATATTAGTAGTACCTACATGTTGAGTTTTAGGGGTTTATGGGTTTCTTAAAAGGTGTCGAAACTCTCATTATTTTTGCGATAGGACACCATTTTCGAGATATCAGCAAAATAAAAGGGAAAAAAGATACAGTACTTAAGTACTGTTTTTGCACCTGAAGTCGAGGTGTTGGTGTGAAGTTTAGTTCATGACAACTAATTGTATTCCACACCGTTTTTAATCGCGATTAAAAATAGTCAGATTTAGTTAGACAATCAAAATTTTTGGTGAAAAACATAAAATTCAGAATACCAAAATTGCCATTTTCACTAAATTAATAACTCGGTGCCAACTTAGTGATGTCAAATTAAAAAAGTTGTGTCATTAGTCTACTCCAGAATGGGAAATCGTCGTTTGACAGGAATAAACAAAATTTTGGTGATTTTTAGTCTAGTTTAGTGGCACCAATAACATCGCTTCACTGTCTCAAACTCAAAGCATTTATTTCAATTAAACCATTTACAGGCACTTTTGAATTGTCAAAAAGTCGGTCAGTCAGAAATATGAAGCTAGATGCCCTTTCGAAAGCGTAGTAGGTACCTATGGAGGAACGGGCAAGAAACTTTTACTTTTTTAACACTTTTAAATAAAAAAAATTATACAAAATATTGTTATAGTTTGAGCTAAACTAGCGTTGTTATTGGTTAGTTTTACGAACATTGCTCGATATGCATCCTCGCTCATCTCTGGTCGATACGCAGCCTTAGTGTTTGTACAAACGGTGTTATAGCTTAGAACAAAAGTAATGGAATCATAACTGACCAGTTTAGGTAGACTTCTGCCTTTGGAGATATTATACTCTATTCAATACATTTTTAATTTACTCGTATAGTAATATCAAAAGTTTAATTTACTTATTGATAGATGGCGTTGTTCTCAAAATGTTCATGGGTTTAGTCTCAACATATGTGCCATTTTACTCAGATTTTCTTAAAGTAACAACAATATTTTTTTGTTACTAATATAAATATTTAAGGGGTTGAAGCACCTTTTAAATTCATTGTGTATTCTTATATCGTTTTTTTTAAATGGATACAATCATCCAATAACGCAACGGTAATTTGAAAATGTTTTAGAAAATGTTTTTATTTACGTGGAAATTAGAAGTCAGTTAAAAAGGAACGCAAATCGCGTAAACCAGAGTCTAGAGAGAATGGCTGTTAAAACTTAAAAACAAATATTCCGTTTTCTCTTTCCGAGCGAATGGATACGCTTCGATTATTTTGTGGATTTTTCTTGACGACTTGAGTTGTACATTGACGATTCTGCTTCTAAACATTGACTTCGAAAAGTATTGCATACCGCTTCGCATCGCTTTATCTGATTAGACTCTTGCACGAAAATCTGGACTATTTACTTGTTTGTGAAAAGCATTGTTATTTTGTTGTATAAAAATGAACGCGAGCAAGTGTTGTGTGAATTTAATTCAATGTGTAATCTTAGAAACGAACCAAAACTCTGGCAATGTATTTGTACGCCGGAAACGGCAGAATATTATGTACTTAAAAACTATGTACCATCTCTGTAACTATATTCTCACAAATAAATGGACTATAACTATAAAGTATTTGACATGTATCTGATGTTTTATTTTGAGTTAGTATAAAAAACTACTACCTAACTAAAAGGCAAGAAAGTAGGATAGGAGGGCCTACTGTAGATTTGAAGCTAGCTATACGTATATTGCTTCATGAATTGTTGTTTTTACTTGTTGCTAGAGGGCGCCATGAAATGTTCGAGTGACGTCTCTATCTCCCTATATAAAATGTACTCTGTGGTGTACAAACCTACTTACAGAAATAAAATTATTTATCACTCCAATTATTGTTCACATGTTTCGGTGCGTGTAACTGTGCGTTTGCACTGGCGAAACATCAGAACAAAACATGTTGAAATCTCTAGGTCTTGTCAAATATATTTGACAGAAACTACAGATTTTAAATGTTTTGTTGTGAATGTTTCGCCAGTGCAAACGCTCAGTAACAAGGCCCTGAGACACAACTAAAAAAGAGAGACAAACTTAACTAAATAAAAAAAAAGAATTCAAAATTATTATGATGATATATTAGGTACATCACAAAAAATTACAATAAGTCTTAAAAACTACGTAATATATCACACAGTGCGGTTGCAGTTTTTATTTTATTTTACGATTTCCTAAGCTACAACTTAGATTATTCTTTCGACATGCCAAGTTCCAAAAACATAAAGAAAATAACTGTGTGTACTTATCTATAGATGCATAGTAGAAGTGATGTGAATTATTAGAAAAATAATATAACGTTAAATGCTCAGTTGCAACAGTACATTATTTACTGCTAAACTATCTATAACCTGTGTAAAATATCTAGATAGAAAAATAAAATGCGAAGCCGTTTTCCATTAGACTGTTCACCAGTATTTTTCGAGGGACTTGACCAAGTCCAATGGGTCAACATTGGGTCCATGACGCTCAACGGGCACGCCATCTTTGTTGACGATGAATTTTGTGAAATTCCATTTGACGAAACTGCCCAGGGTGCCGCCTTGCTTATGCTGTGAAAAAAAAAACCTGTTGAATAGGTAATCTACTTACATAATAAAATTCAGACAACGCCATAAATAGGGTGCCATACTAGGTAATTTAGACCAAACCAAATACCTGTTACGAGTAGGTAGGTACGTACTTATACAGTATTTACTTAAATTCAGACAGACTCGCGTGCGGTAGAGCATCTCTCCGGCAACCCCAAGTTAAAATATGAAGAAACTTACGTAGATGCTTATTGCATTAACAAAGAAGTGTTTGAAATTTTTTGTACTGTTGTGTTTACCATTAAATATGCAAGCTGTGACTACTAGACTGTCGGAGAAATATTAAATTAGGATAATTTTTATGTAAAGCTATGTATTTTAAGCTCGAAAATTGCGTGATGTTTGAGGGCTGACGTAAAGCGCTATTAACATCATAAATCGTATAAAAAATAGTCACAATTGATAAAATTCTCGCTTTGATAGAAGTACTCGATGTACTTCGTACTTGACGCATCGTACAAGATGCGGCATAGTCCAAAAAAATACATAGTGCGCATACCTGTTCTGGCACATATTAATACAGATGGTTAATTCCGCAAGATCATTTTAATAAAAAGCGACTCTTGCTACGACACAATAAAGTGCAATTCAAGTCGCACAGCGCTGATTATTATCTACAGTTATATTCACCTAGAACTTGCAAGTTACTGTGCGTTTGCACTGGCGAAACATTCACAACAAAACATGTTGAAATCTCTATTTTCTGTCAATGTTCCATACAATGTTTGACAGGAAATAGAGATTTCAACATGTTTTGTTGTGATGTTTCGCCAGTGCAAACGCTCAGTTACACTTACTGAATTGGCCCAACAAGTCGAGCCCGCCACGTACTTGTAGCTTCATACCTAAAATGCGGAGTGAACCATCTGTATTAATCTGTGGTTCTAGTAAATACGTCTCATGTCTACATAGCCTAAATCACTGGGTCTAAACTCTAAAAGAATGAAATTTTGCACAAGAGTTCCATACATACTAATTTAAGATTTTACGTCAGAAAATATGTTCCTAGTTTGGTATACTTATACAAGAATAAAAAAAATTGGTTGCCTGTAAAGTCGGTATACGGGCGAAAGTTTTACGTGACAACGACTTTGCGTGCCTTTCACTTTTTATGTCTGTCTCTCTCGCTCTTAGGCGGGCTAACCATGCCCGAGTGGAAGGGACGCGTGCCTCTCACTCGCTCTCATTGTGAGCGCATAACGTGAGCGGAGCGTAACGCAGTTTCTTGAAGTGTCACCCGGCAAACCAATTTATAAGACGTTGTCACGTCAAAACAAACCACAGAATTTCATAAAGTACAATATTTTTTATAAATATCGATACGATATGTACTTTTTATGACTTCTTACATCCCTAATCCTATCGAGCACATGACTTGTGAGGTAATAATTATAAATAGGTAGGTAATTAAATATTGTTTATGTTGAATGGCGCAGTAACCGTCCAATCCAAGCGCTTTTGTTTTAAAGGTCGCTGGGTCACGCGACATTTTGATTGCACCTTTGATACCTATTATTGAAATATAATTGCAAATCATTAGCTGCCTAATCTTTACGTACCTAGTGATAATTTTAATCTTTATGATATTAAATCTTACCCTATTGGCTATTACAATCTGTACTCTGTACCTATATCTATGACACATAATTTTATATCTTTATGTGACCGCGTTGTTCTTTGAAATGACGCAACGGATTTTGACGTGGTTTTTCACCATAATTTTAGAGATTTTTTCTGGAAAGTTATTTCTATACATAATACATTAATATTAAATCTCGATGTTTTGTCAAGTCGTTAAAACCGTGCGAAGCAGAGGTGCGTCGCCAGTTGATAACAATAATATGATTAACCGCTATAGCCACCCAAACTCATAGCCTGATATGTTTTGTTTTCATGTTCTGCAATAATCCTGCAACTAACCGGGGGTTGTTCTTTGGTGCACATGCATAGTGCATACAGGGATAGTCATCGGCCTCAGACTCTTCGAGTTGGCTTCGGCCCCTCGTACGCCTTTCCAAAGACCGGGACATCATGGTCCCGAGATTATATAAACATACTAGCTGCCCGCCCCGGCTTTGCACGGGTAGCACTAAGTACTTATCTATGGCGCACCTAACTATCTACCTACCTACCCTACCTTCACCTACCAATCCTAAGAACCTTCTCCTGAGAATAACGAACACAACAAAAAATAATTAGCGAAATCGGTCCAGCCGTTCACGCGTGATGCCGTGACCAAGGGAAATAGGGATTCATTTTTATATATACATATAGATAAAAATAATAACATCTGTGGAAAAATCTGTGAGAAATACTGCCTACATATAAAACCATTCGACATAATTACTACTATTACAGCAATGACCATTCTAAGGCCATTTCCACAGAATTATGAATAATAGACCAAGTCTATTGATTTTCACCATATCACAAATTGATTATCCAAGGTTGTCCTTCTATACATTTGTGGTTTACCACATACATTGCACATTTGTACCTTCACATACTAGTTGTGCTAAAAACTCATTAACATTACTCAGCAACTTTTATTATTAAAATGCAAGTTTTTTTTTTGTTCAGATTGTGCTTTGACTGTTATCAACAAATACATCATTGGTTATCTTGTTAATAATTATTAAATAAAATTATTGCCAAGCACATTTTAGTAATAAAAAAAAGATTACATTTAGATTTGAATTCAGTACCCTAATTACGCAATATACGATCGGAATTTGAACGATTACGACAAATTTGTTTCATTTTGACAGTTCAACAACATTCATTGCGTTATAATACGTTGCTGAGCAGATTTTTTTTTGAACTTATGAAGCAATGGATTAGCAATTTGTTTAAAAACGTAATTGGTTTCATAACAAATATGAACTGTGGAATGTTCTACACTTTATTATATATAATTTAATGACACATGAATGTTACAAAATAACTCCAATTACTTTGCATTATTTAGTTTGCTATAAATTCCCAACTTTGAATTTCTAGCAAACTAAATAGGCAGAATAGAAGGCATGTTTTTATTAATGGATGGCAAAAAATTAGAGCAAAACAAATTATTTAATTTTTTGTATGTTTTACATAAACAAGAAGCACTTCAAAATCTTGAATTTTAGCATGAGTATTTTTGTGAATATACAAAAAAAAAATATATATACATATATAAGCACAAAGTTTTTTTCTGCCAAAATAACAATAAAGATGCACTGATTCAAAATAATTATGGTTATTATTATTTTTATCCATACCATAACATTTAAACACTATGTCAAAGGTAATGCTCCTCTACCAAAATGGAGTATCCAGATAAGTACGTAGATAAGGCAACAAACTAACAATGCATGCAGCAGTTTTAGGCCAGGTCAGCAGTTGCTTTGTACAGGCTGATTATTTTTAGTATTGAATGTAAACAGGCCAATTAATGCACTAAAAAATAAAATAATATACAGAACCTTTACCTTCAGGAACTTCCACAAAGGACTGGCATTGTCTCCATTCACATCAATCTTCTCAAACAGATCAAACTTCACTTTCCTGTCTGCAGCAAAGCAGACGATCTCCTCAGGGTTACCTGGCTCCTGACCAGCAAACTGATTGCAGGGGAAAGCAAGAATACGTAGACCTATAAATAAATACTGTTGTTGTAGGTAGGCAATCATTTATAAGTATGATCATGTTCTGTCTATCTTATTAAGTAAGGACATAACTACTCTTGCCAATCTTTATGGTTGCCCTGCACTCAAAGCGTAGGTATCTTGCACATGTACATTATTATATTAACTATCCGTGCCGTGGTGTAATAGGACGTGCGCGGGCGTTCACAGGGGTGCGCGGTCCCAGGTATCGCTTAGTTCAGAACGGGCAAAAGATTGGCGAGAATTGTTGATTTCTTATCAGAACAACCTACCTTTCTCCTCAGAATATTTTTCGTACAATTCATTCAATTGCTTGTAATTATTAGCGGTAAGACCGCACTGTGAAGCCACATTCACAATAATGCAAACATGACCTTTATACACATCCAGTTTTACATCTTCACCCTTTATGTTCTTCACACTGAATTCGTGGATCGATGTCGCAGATTTGTAATCAGGATTAGCACTCATTTTCCTGGAAATCGTAAGATTAATCAGTAAAATAATTATGAAGAAGAAGCTGACTCGCCTCAATAATTTTGATTTATAAATTCTATCATTCTTCATGAATCATTAAAAAATTCAAAATCATTTTTGACAGATTAGTGATGTACACAAAACGAATACAGCCGGTCATGGGATGCATCACCAATTGCATAACACCTATTTAATCTAAAAATGAATAGAATAATTTTATTGAATTTTTCACTTACACTGCACTTAATTGGGCTCGAGATAAACAAATAACGTTACCGACTATAGGCGCTACAAGCTTAGAAATCGCTCTAAAACCGATTGTCATGTTCGCATCGCAATAAAAAGGTCTTAAATGTGGCTCACGTTCGTAAACTACATTTACATAAATTTATACTCACAGACTAAGTAGTACTTTTTACTATATGATGCAAACGTACTATATATTGCACACTTCTCAGTAAAATATCAGACTTTGTATGTACTGCTTAGTCTGTACTTTGTGAATTATAGCATTCTCAACTTTAAAATACTTTTCATAAACAAGTACTCTATTATGTTTGATAATCTCTTCATCAGTACATCCTGTTAACACATGCAATTATATTTTTTTACAGATTTCGAACGCACCTGTATATGTCAATTGCTGTGCGTTCGAAACGTAGTTAGAAATTTTCCTACATTTTCTTATCGAAGAAATACACGATTTTATAAATAAATTTTGCAGTTCTGATTGGTTTGCATTAATTCTGTAAATATTACAAAGTTATCTACTAGGAAAAATTGGCTACCAGTCAAGATACGGACGATTGATACTCCTTTCTTGGAGAATCTCTACTTCACTACAATTTTAGTCAAAGTATTTTATTGTTCCGATTGTTCCTGCCATAGAGAACACAAACAAGACACAAACGTCAAATGAAACAGCAAAGACTTGTCCAGGGATGCTAGACGTACAAAAATTATCGTACATGTACGATAATTTCGACACCGGTACGATGTACGATACAATATGACATATTGTATCAAATTATCGTACTTTTGCGTACGATAATACATTGTATTATCGTACGCAAAAGTACGATAATTTGCAACCCTCCTCTGAATTGGAATGAAACGTCTATTCCGCAAAAATAATGTGGTGAAAACCAGAATACTTATAAAACAAACTTGCAACAAAAACTTTACTTTCTAGGGGCTTTACTTTCAGCGCAATGATGAGTAAAAACTCAATCAAAAGAGAATGCTGTCAAGGCATAGACGTTTATAAAAGGTTTTTTCCACAGAGCATGTAATTAGTTTTTTCTACGTCTATGTGTCAAGGTTTTAAAGCAACTGAAAAATTATGTCAGTTTTTTAATTTCTTTCACATTGCACAACTTTCTAAAAGTTTTACGATCAATTTTCATCTGGTACGATAATTTTCGATTATTGATACGATAATTCACTCGCACTCGTCTGGCAGTGGCAGCCCTGCTCTCGTCAAAAGTCATAAAAAGTGCTGTGAATACGAGTTGTAAATTATTATTTGATAACCGGCAAATAATACCGAAAAATGATGGCGTTTTTAGTGAAAAATACAAGTAGAAGCATTTGCTTGAAAGCTGTCAGTAGCCCCAGCTTAACCCAAACCACATCATACCATGCTAATGTAAGTATCTTCATGCAATGTCAAGGATTATCGTTTTCGCCAGTGAACTACGTAATTTCACGAATGATAAAATATTTTCAGTATTCAGTGTAAGAAATACTGATATAAAAATTCAGGACTTAGTGATCAGAATCTAGTCCAGTAAAGTATGCATTATACTTGTTATCAATTTATTTTTAATTTGTTTACATTTAAATTAGCCTTGATAAGTACACTACGAAAACTATTTACATGCTAATCTGTTCTTTCTTTATAGAATAAATTTTATTTTTCAATTTATTCAAGTTTAATACTTTTAGAAATTCAAAGTAAACAATTTAAATTAAATGGTCAGTGAAGTTGGTCTTTTACATTCAAACTGCTATTTCAGGTCCTTGATCACTATGAGAACCCACGCAACGTTGGTTCCCTTGACAAGAAGGATAAACATGTTGGCACAGGACTCGTTGGTGCCCCAGCTTGCGGTGATGTAATGAAGCTACAGATTAAGGTTGATGATAATGGCAAGATCATTGATGCAAAGTTCAAGACCTTCGGATGTGGATCTGCGATTGCCTCCAGCTCATTGGCTACGGAGTGGGTGAAGGGAAAGACAGTTGATGAAGCTCTGACGCTGAAGAACACAGATATCGCTAAGGAGTTGTCATTACCGCCAGTCAAGCTCCATTGCTCTAGTAAGTGATAATGTAATGAATATCTGTGATGCTATACCTATTATTTTTTATGTTGTTGCTCTTCATTTATAAATAGTGATGATGGGTGTCAACGTTTCATAGGGTTGTGTTCATTTCAACAGTATTAGGCTGGATGACTACTGAAGGTACCAGAGGTGAAGGGGTGCCGAGGGCGCTGCGAACCGGCGCCCCTTCGCCTCTGGCGCTTTCAGAGTACTTTTGTTTTTGTTTGTATGGAGTTTGAAAACCAAAAAAAATATTGAGCTCTTTTTTGCTTGTTCTTGCATCCTACATTCTCTGAATTCTCAAACTTTTCTGCATGAGTCGACAAATTCCCGTATGAATAGACAAAAGAAAACCCAGATGGACTGCTGAAATTTTTCGCCCGTCTACTCTCCAAGAGTGGAGAAGAGAGTTGAAGAAATTTCGCCCAGAGTGCCTCTAATGCTAAAACTGGCTCTACATGTTATTGTATGTTTTTCAATTTAAATGGAGATATTTAAAGATACAAATTGATTCATTTGACATGGTATTTAATATCTTACACTAACAAGTGGTTTTGAATAAGGTAACCCATTTGCAGTTTTATTAAATATACCTTTAGAGGTATGAGGAATAGGGTGTAAAGTTCACTCATCTTCTATAGAAAAGGGACGATCCTCCAACCAGACGGGTGTCGTGTCTGGCGGGAAACTGCCCAACGATTGATGTCGGGGAAGTTTTATATGCTGTTCGCGCGGTAAACTAAGGCCGCTTTCCGAATTAGAACATAATAGCTCACAGCACTGGCATCGATAATTTGCGTTTCGATTGAGAGCTCCCGCAGACATACAATTTTGTTGTTGGCCGACTTAAATCGTAGAGTATACCAATAGCCTTTGTTTTTTTTTTTTTTTGGCTGGGAAATTATCAAATAACTTCTCCCGCTCTGGGCGGAGCAGGAGGGCGTGTCAGACTCTTACTGACTAAAACCCACCCGTGTTCCTTCCGTTGCCTGTACGTTGCCAGGGGCCACGGTATCTCTTTCGGACTTTCCCGCAACCCCGGCAGGCATTGGTCCTATCGTACCCCTTCACTTGCTGATATCACTTTGAGGCGCGCGTGGAACACAACGCGCCGTCGACCCGGGCCTGGTCCTTATCGGACGGCGAGCTACCGCGCCTACGGTGGCCGGGAATCGGCCTGCGATCCCCGACGCACAGGGCGTCTCCTGCGGCGGCTAGGGGCGTGAGGGCGCGAATTTTGCCTTTCCCCTCACGCGTTCTGCCTCCTCCTTCGCGAGCATTACTGCTTTGCAGAAGGAGGTGACGGCCTCCCATGCCCTCTCGCTCCGTACCATGGCCTGGACTAGGGCCGGACGCGAGAGATCCCCGCCACCGATCGCCTCCACGAGGACACGGTGATGCTCTGCCCAAGCCGGACAGACCTCCACCATATGCTCCACCGTGTCCTCCGGGCGATCCACGCAGTGATGACACCCGGGCGTTTCCTCCCGCCTGATACGAAACAGGAACCTCCTGAAACAACCATGTCCGGTGAGGACCTGCGTCAGGCGGAAGGTGAGGACGCCGTGGCGCCTCTCTAGCCACTCCTCAAAGAGGGGACTTATCGCCGCAATAGTGGCTTGCCCAGCACTGTGTTGCGACAATCGCACTCTCCATGATGCCATGAGATCTCACTGGAGCTCTGTCCGCTGTCCTGCGCTGCTGTGTGCGCTGTTCTGCCTGCCAATTACTTGTTGAAAACCAAAAAGTTTAAGAGCTCATAGATGTAGTGCAGAAAAGATCTGCGTTGTACTAAAAAAAACTTGAAACAATACTTTGATACAAATATTAAGAAAAAATTATGGGAGGAAGTCTGCGAAGTTTTAATAAGCAACTAGGCAGAACTCAGTGTGAACGAAAGAAAACAACAAGTTTAGTCTACCTGTACGTTTGTATCGGCGAAACCCCCTTATATTCTACAAATAGGCAAAACATTCTCTTAAAAACATATTGAAATATACAGGGTTACAGGGAAAGTCGTACTGAATATTAAAGGTTATTATTCAGGTCATTTCTGATGATTTTGATTCTGAAATAAAATGTCCGAAACTTAACCGTTATGGAGATATTAAATTTTAAAGATTATTTTTAAAAATCCTTTATTTTTTGGCTTTTAGTCGTTTTCTTTGGGATTAGAGCTCCTAGAGTCGGTTTTTTTGATGTATCTAGTTAGAGGACATGTCCATTAATAAAAATGATCAACAGAAACTGAACCTACTACTAACAGCTTAAAAAACTGCTCGACAACGGTTAGCATTATGAATTTTCTAATAGAGTGTTCTTAACTTTAACAGGCATTTAATAAAAAAAATTGTGTGGAACTTATTCTGCAAATAATTTTATAAAGTTCTACGTCTCTTTAGCTATTCAAAAAGGTATAACACTTGCTATTAAATAGGCAAATCATTGCCCAAATAACAGTTAAGTTAGGAGAGGGTACATTTTTAGTTTGAGGTAAAAGTAGCTAAAATACGTAAAAAAAAGACAAAAATTTTAGCAATATTTTTATAATTCATGTTCTACATGGCCGCCGCTATTTCTTACACAAAGTCTCATTCTTTTTCTTAAATTACTTTTCACGACAGAAGTTCGTAGGTTCCGCCTCATTTCCTCAGCCGCATCAATAATTTTTTGTCTTAGAATATCGACATTTGCGATCGGTGTCATTTGGTCGTATACTAGGCTTTTCATATGACCCCACACATAAAAATCCATCGGCGTTAAATCGGGGCTCTTCGCCGGCCATGCTATGGGTCCGCCTCTTCCAATCCATTGGTTTGGGTAATTCTCGTCCAACCATGCTCGAACACTTCTTCTGTAGTGCGCTGGGCAGCCATCATGTTGAAAGAACATGTCTCGTCTCAATGCAATAGGCAAGTCTTGCATTAAAGACGGTAACTCCTCCCTCAAAAAGTTTTCATATGTCTCGCCATTCAAGTTATCGGGCAGGAAGTATGGCCCTATCAAGTTATTTGATACTATACCCATTCACACATTAAGACTGAATCTCCTTTGTGACCCTTTTGGTCTTTTTTTCTTGGGGTTACCTTGCGCTTTGGGAGCCCAATAATGGGTGTTATGATAGTTTGTGATGCCGTCTTTGTCAAATTTCGACTCATCTGTCCACATGATTTTCTTTAAAAAATCCGGATCTTCATTATCGGCATTGAGCATAAATCTGCAGAAGTCTAGTCGTCTCAATGGATCCCCTTCTTCAATTACTTGCACTGGCGTGTAATGGTAAGGGTATTGCCCAGAACTGTGCATTACGAACCAGACTTTCCACTGGGAAATACCAAGCCGTCGAGCGACAACGTTTGTTGACGTGGTTGGGTCGGCTTCAAAGAGACGTCGTATTTCATTATCTTCGTCGTCGTCATCAAGAACACGAGGTCGTCCCATGTCAGTCCGACGTACTAGCACAGAACCAGTTTCTCGTAGTCTTCGATAAACTCTGTCAAATACGCCAATATCAGGTACTCGGCGAGTAGGATACCTTAGCATGTATTCATTGCGTGCACGCAACGACACTCCTTCGCAAAATCCATAACACATTAGGATGTCAGCATATTCCTCGTTGGTAAATGTTGCCATGTTCACAACACAAATCAAAGTCCAGTTACAAGTCACGTCACACAGTTAGAAGATGAAACAGTCCAAAAATCCAAGCCAAGTCGCGTTTTTACAAAAAAAAATCGGAGGGCACGGATAACATCTACCATGGAAGATTCGCATGAGCAGACTAAAAAAACACCACGATCCACGATTTGACAATTCAGACATTTAAAATGTCATAAATACCTGTCACCGCACGTCTCCCGTGCACAAATAATGTCTACCCTAGACTTTCGTGGGTAGTGGTGAAGGCATAACAAGTGCTTTTGTTTGTCTTACGAATTTTTTCGATTTTAGTGAATTTTACAAGTGTGAACTTCAATCGAGACTATTCTTTGTGTTTGTGTTGTTGGTTAAGGTTTGTTTTAACACTAACTTTTTATATTTTAAAGATTTTATCCCATATCCACCATGGATGACAAAAAACCGCCTGACCCTCCTGATCCATTTGATTACACTCCGGTGTTAACGGTCTCTCTCCCCAATGACGATTTACCAAACGATAAAATGGATTCTGAATCTGCAAGTAGGAAAAGACTGGCTACTTCTTCCCCGACTACTGTGACGAATCCTCCAAAGTTACCGAAAAAAGAAATTGGAAGACAGTCTTACACAATAAGGGACAATCAACCATATATTGTACATGTTTCTTTGAAAGAGGGCGTGACCCCAGGTACTGTTCTACACCCGGTTAAATTTGGGATGTTTTTGACGCAAAACAATTATAGCAACATCCTTCTAGGCAGTGTCAAACGCCTAGGAAGAAACCGCGTCTCAGTTGAGTTTAAGTCTCACCAGGATGCAAACAGCTTCCTGATAAGCCATACATTAGCCCAAAATAACTTTGTTGCGACGATCCCTCAATTCAACATTACTCGTTTGGGTCTTGTTCGAGATGTACCCTGTGAATGGACTGAGGATGAGGTAATAGAAAACATCAAGGTTCCTGATGGATGTGGCCCTGTTATAAAGGCAAGGAGAATGAACCGTAAGGTGACTTCTCTGGGGGTTACAGAGTGGAAACCCACTCAAACTGTAGTACTCACTTTTGACGGACAAGTCTTGCCTAAGCGAGTTTATTGTTTTTATTCTGCCCTTCCAGTCGAGAGATATATGTACCCGACTATTCAATGTTTTAATTGTTGTCGTTTCGGTCACACACGGACAATATGTCGCTCAAAACCCCGTTGCTTTAAATGTGGTCAAGATCACCCAGGTGATGGATGCCAAGTTCCCACTGATTGTGCCATTTGTGTGTCATGTTCAGGCAATCACTATGCTAACGATAAGGCTTGTCCTGAATTGGGTCGGCAGAAGGGCATAAAAGCTCTTATGGCCGAGAAATCTGTCTCTTATGCGGAAGCAAGTCAGGTTTTCCCCCCAGTTTCAAGATCATATGCTGAAGTGTCTAAAGCATCCCAAAAATCCAAACCAATACCTAACTCACCCCAATACCCCAGTCCAGCTTCCCAAGTACCAAAATCATACCGTAAAACGGTCTTTCTAAAATCCAAATCCCATGCCCCTCTTTCACCTAGCTATGACAAGCAGGCTCATCAAGCCCTTACTCAGGACTACTCCTTCTATGGCTGTGCTTACCCCAGGGAAGGCACAAGCAGTCCTGATAAGTCTGAAAATATTCTTAATATTATAGCAAATATGTTAATTACAGTTAATACTGTAATTAACATATTTGAGTTTGTGTTTGAGTTATTTTAAGGATTGTGCAGGATTAGCTAATGCTAATCCTGCACAATCCTTACCTGACCACGTTGCCAACAAACTGTCATCAATCATTAGTTATATAAATAACGTTCCATCCCCTGACATTCCTTCAATGGAACGTGAGGAGTATTACTCCCAAGAAACCTGACCTACTCTTTCTTATTAACAAATTCAAACCATCAATCTGCAGCATCGCTGAGACATGGCTTCGTTCTGATAGTAGTTTCAGAATCCCGTGCTTCAGTGATCTTCGCCATGACAGATCTGATGGATATGGAGGATGTGCTTTGTTCATTAGTAACAAAGTACCATTCTCCCCAATTCCTCTTCCCTTTGTTGGTGACAACATCAATGTTGTTGCTGTTAAGGCTGAGGATATAAATATCTTTAGTTTTTATATTGCACACCCACAAATTGAAGATCTTACTACAATAAAAAGTTTGCTAAGTAATGTTCAAGGTCTATTACTTATTATGGGCGATTTTAATGGCCATCATTATAGATGGGGATCAGAAACCTGCGATAACTTTGGTATAGGCCTAGTGGATATATTGGATGAACTTAATCTATGTGTGATCAATGATGGCAGTGCTATACGTAGGCCTGCACCAGGACAGAACAGCAGCTGTGTTGATTTAACATTCTGCTCATCTAATATAGCCAGCCTTTTTAATTGGAGTCGCTTGAATATGACCTATGGGAGTGATCACTATCCCATCATGGTTGAAATCCCTTCCAAGACAATCCCTGACAAAATTTCCCCACCATTGTTAAAATACCAGCTGAACTCAGTGGATTGGGACCTATACTCCAAAATTTTAGACTTACGGGTCTCTTCCCTTCCATTAATTAATTCTGAGAATGCTCAGGAATGTTTTTCCTCTTTTTCCAATATAATATCCACTACAGCAGATGATTTATTCCCTCCAAAAAAACCATCGACGGGCAAAATTCCATCCCCGCCATGGTGGGATAGGGATTGCTCTGCCGCGATCAGGGCCAGGAATGAGGCTGAGATTAATTTCAACTCCGACATGAACCTGGATAACATCATTGCATTTCAACATACCTTGGCTAAGTCCAAAAAATTACTCAAGACTAAGAAGATGGTTGGCGGAAATATTGTGGCTCGCTGAGTCCATCCACTCCAGCGTCAGCCGTGTGGCGTAAGCTGAAATCGTTCAGGAATAGTTTGAGGCCCCCCTCCGGGACCATACTATCTGAGGAACTGGGTAACCGGTTTCTGTCTAAACTGGCTCCAGTCTATGTTCCTGGTATGGATGAGTGTGTCACTACGAGCTCTGTGCTGGCATCGGACGACCCTCTGGATGAGCCATTTACTCTGGAGGAGCTTAAATCGGTCCTTGCCCATGTAAAGGATTCTGCTCCTGGAGTGGATGGATTCCCTTACTCCTTCATAATTAAAGCGGGTGATAAAACCCATCAGTATTATCTGGACTTAGCCAACTATTGTTTTTCTTCCGGTTCTATTCCTCCTGGTTGGAAGGTTCAAGTCGTCATGCCTATATTAAAACCTGGTAAAGATCCTAGTGATCATTGTTCTTACAGACCAATTGCTCTATCGTCCATACTTATTAAGCTTTTAGAGCATTTGATTAAAAACCGACTAGAATGGTTCGTAGAAAACAGGAAACTGCTGCCAACGACTCAATTCGGCTTCAGGAAAGGTCTGGGTACAGCTGATAGTGTGGGTACCCTCACATCAGCTATCCGACTGGCCCTTAGCAGGAATGAGTCCGTGGTAGCCGTTTTCTTAGATATTTCAGCTGCCTATGATTCTGTCCTCCTCCCACTTCTCAGGCAGAAAATGCAAGAGCTGAGAATCCCGGCTAGGATCCGTCAAATCATATGCAGCATTTTTTCAGATCGTGTTGTTAAACTCAGGATTCCCGTGGAAAATTCTGAGCCGAGGTCGGCTTGGAGAGGTCTACCTCAGGGATCCGTGCTTAGTCCCCTTTTATATAATATTTATACTTCTGATCTTCCTTCTTGTTTAAATTTTAACTGTAATATACTCCAGTATGCTGACGATATTGCATTATTGGTCTGTGACACTTCTATACAAGATGCCGCTCAGTCCATTAATATCTCTTTGTCCTCGTTAAACCAATGGCTTTTAGGTCACGGGTTATCTTTAAGTGCTCCAAAAAGTTCAGCAGTTATCTTCACTCGCAGACGCCTTATCCCCCAAGTTGACATTAGTATTGACGGTCAAGCTATCCCAATCGAAGAGAAGGCCAGGTTTCTGGGGGTTACCCTGGATTCCAAATTGTCGGGAGTGGATCACATTAGTAACATGGTTAAAAAATGTGAGCGCTCAGTCTCGGTCCTTAAGGCTTTGGCAGGTGTTTGGTGGGGTGCCCACCCATACACCTTGAAACTAGTTTACAATGCGCTGGTCAGAAGTGTGCTGGATTACTGCAGTTACTTAATTGAACCATGTAACAAAGAAGCTTTGCGTAGACTGGATTCTGTCCAAGCCAAATGTCTGAGGACCGTCATTGGTGCCATGAAATCCTCCCCCATAAATGCTCTCCAGGTAGAATGTGCAGAACCTCCTCTTAGCCTTCGTAGACAATACTTAGCAGATCGTTTCCTGTCAAAAGTTTTCTCCCTTTCGTCCCATCCTTTACTCCCTATTCTGGAACAAATCTATCTCTCTCTTAACGCGTCATCCTACTGGAATAATAAATCTATTCCATTGATGAATAGGTACAGAGAGCTTAAACACCTCTCCTCGCCTGTTTGTCAATACCCCACTCTTCCAGTCTTTTCTTCCGCTTATGAGGTGGTCCATTTCAGGCCAAAGGTCGTTTTGGGACTTGGTATCTCCAAAAATTCCCAGGATATAAAAGGCGTCTTCGATCGAACTATTAAAAAATACTGGGAAGGTTGGAATTTCTTTTATACTGATGCATCCAAATTGTCTTCAACAGGATGTACAGGTGTTTCAACATATTTTCAAAATTCAAAAATTGCTCTTTTATTCCAATGCCCACCAGAGGCCTCAGTATTTACAGGGGAATGCATCGGTATCCTGGAAGCCATCAATTTCATTTTAACCCATAATATAAAAAAATCAGTAATTTTTTCAGACTCTCGCAGTAGCATCCAAGCTTTAGCTCAAAACCAACTTAAATCTAAAATCCACAGCAAAATCATTTTCGATATTCTAAATCTATTATTCACTTGTTCGAACAACGGTTTAAACATTGAAATAGCTTGGGTTCCTAGTCACTCGGGTATAGGTGGCAACGAGTGCGCCGACTCACTGGCTAAATTTGCTACATCTAACTCGGTGGATCAGAAGCACTACATGTTGCATAGTTACGACTTACGGACTGACACCAAACATAAGCTGTACAACTCGTGGTCAGCAGTGTGGCAGGTAAGTTCGAAACTCAAGGGGGCGTACTACGCCAGTATTCAACCCAGCATCCAGAGGAAACCTTGGTTTTTTAAGTACCCAAAATTGTCCAGAAGAACTGTTGCATCCTTGTGTAGACTGAGACTTGGTCACTGTTGCAGTCCAGTATGTCTAAATAAGATCCGTGTTCGTGACAGTTCTTTGTGCGAATGCGGTCTTGATGACGGAACTCTGGACCATATCTTTTTCTCATGTCCTTCGAATTCCCAATCCTTTGACTTGTACCATAAGCTTTCCAAAATTAAAATCCCCCTTCCTACTAACTTCCATTACCTCCTGACTAACTTTTCTCCAAAACTAATCCAAATTCTATCAATGTTTTTAAATATTAATGATATCAAAATGTAGTCTGGTGTGTAGTAATAATAACTTTGTAAATATATATGTCGATTTGTAGTATTTTAAATATATATATATATATATTACTTTATTCTTTTTAGCTAGATTTACTAACAAAAAATTGTCTTGTCCTTTCAGCTACTAACAATTATAAATAGATAACTACCACGAAGTGCAAAGTTCGACGGCCCACCTTATTGCGTTGCCGTCATCACATGACGCTGGCAGAATAGTCAACACAGGCTCAGTTGCCAAAGAAGAAAAAAAAAAAAAAAAAAATGTCTACCCAAACCTTTTTTCATTGTTTAAAAGTGCCAGGTAGTAAGCCGGATTCTTTTGTATCGAAATTCTGTTATGTTGTACTACCAGATGGGCCTATTCTAATAACATTAATTTAAGATTTTATGAACAAACCTAGTAGATGATATACCTTTTTGAATAGCTAAAGAGACATAGAACTTTGTAAAGTTATTCGCAGAATAAGTTCCATACATTTTTTTTTTAAAGCCCATCAAAGTTAAGAACACTATTAGAAAATTCATAATGCTAACCGTTGTCGAGCAGTTTTTTAAGCTGTTAGTAGTAGGTTCAGTTTTTATTGATCATTTTTATTAATGGACATGTCTTCTAACTAGATACATCAAAAAAACCGACTCTAGGAGCTCTAATCCCAAAGAAAACGACTAAAAGCCAAAAAATAAAGGATTTTTAAAAATAATCTTTAAAATTTAAAATCTCCATAACGGTTAAGTTTCGGACATTTTATTTCAGAATCAAAATCATCAGAAATGACCTGAATAATAACCTCCTTTAATATTCAGTACGACTTTCCCTGTAACCCTGTATACTTTCCGTCAATGTTCTATACAATGTTTGACATGAAATAGTAAATATAAAACATAAATATAAATTTATTCGACCAGTACCGCAATTTCGATTTGTCTCGAAGAAGGTTGTCAAAAAAATGTTCGAATTTCCAAGCATGTTTGAGAAAAAGTATTTATGACGGGCCTAACTCCTAAGTCCGTTAAAAGTATGAAGGGAAAATTTTATAACAAATTGTGTTTCGTTAACTCAGGAGTAGGTATCAGGTGTAGCGCGAGCGACAACGACCGCGCGTCGCTCACGCGAGTGGTTTATTCCCTAAGCGAAATCCGTAGTTTCGGCCGAAGTTATGGACGCTTCCCTCCGCGCAAAAAGCGCCCGTAACTTTCGGATTTCGTTTAGGGGGTAGACCCCAGTCTCGTGCAGTCGTGCTGTATTACTATAAGTTCGAGATCGCCTTCGAGTTTTGTTTATCACAATTTTAAATCTGCCATTTATTTATCCTTATTTTTATAAATCAATTGTACTACCAAGACAAAATCATTTCGCTGCAGAAAAATAACCATTAAAATTTCAGCGTATATAATTCTTATCATATTGAAACGGAACAGATCGAGGAGGTTGAAGAAAATAAGACGTCAGATACTGTCAAACATTTACACCATTTATGATATTGTTTCGCCTGTTGTTTTCTGTTTGACGATATTGGTCCAAAGGACATTCGTACAATGTATCCATAAAAAGTAAAAGCGCTTCAGTCGAATTAAGACTAATTATTTGCTTATCTTTGGTTCCTTTTAAGAAAGAGCTGACTTCTGACGAAAAATTATAAGTGCGCATAAGATTTTTACAAACATTCCAAGACATAAAGAAAGAAAGATTGCTGCCAAATACATCATTTAATATAATTCAGCCTAGTACTTCTCAATTTCCAAGACCTTCCAAGTGGATTATTCCATCAATTTTCGTTCGTATTATTTCGGATCAAGTTATTCAGCCAAAACACAGTCGTTCAGTCCATTCCACACATCAAGCAAATTTATCACAGCATCTGACAAAATCTCATCAGAAGTCTATCATAGGGCCGCAGGATACAATACAATCATATCTGCAACATTGAAGTCCTTCTCTAGAAAGTCAAACACCGCCCCGCAACGTTTAACTCCATCTCCACATGATCATGATAGTATTATTTCATTGTGTAATAAATGTATTTTTATTAACCTGCTAGTAGCAGGTACCGGAGAGCCTCTCTTTAACGGCGATAGCGAGTCGGAAAGTTGTGTCGTTTGATTTTCGCTGGCCCGATTAGATATACGAGCTGATCAAAAGACGAAATACTCACTCTGTAGAAAAAAAAAAAAAACTGGGTTACATCTAAGTTTAGAGTGCAAGGTATGGTGTTTCCCATATTCGAATCTGTCATTTATTATAGGATGCACCCAAAACGTTTTTTTTTTGTTTTCGTCTTTTTATTAATAAAGCCTTTATTTAGTCTTTTTTTTTCGCATTTTCACGCACACGCACCGCGCTAGCAACACTGTCACCAACTAAATCGAATAAGTCTGCGGCTGACAAACAATAAAAAAGTTTGACGATTAAATTATAAAAGTACGCAATTTAGTCGTTCGATAGTCGGCCAACAACAAAATTGTATGTCTGCGGGAGCTGTAAGATATCACAATTATGACAGCTGAAGGACGCTCGTGAACGCGCTCACAGTGCTCTCAACGTCAAAACTTGCATAACATAATTTTATACCACAACTTCTTCTTCTTTTTGGTTTGCTTTTGGTTAGGTGGCGAACGGTAGCCAGAAGCACAATTTTGATAGTGCTACGTTAGTTTAAAGATATGATGCGACTCAAAACAAAACAGCACAACTGTCATTTTTGACAGCGCTCACGGTGATATTAGTAAAAGCCATGGTGGGCGTTATCGCAAGATGGCGCATGTCATGACGATTCAAGACATCGTTATCGCGCTCACGCTAATTCGGTACAGGTGTTACGAGGGGGCGTTTTTAAGTTCGCGGAATGGAGGGAAGAAGTGTAAATAAAAATACAAAATTATTTTTCTTTTTCAATATATTCACCTGCTACCCTTATACATTTTTCAGATCTTTCAATTAGCTTATGTATACTTCATAAAAAAATGTTTTGTCTTTGTCCGAAAAATAGGCTGAAACCGCGTCCTTCACTTCTTCATCAGTAGAAAATTTCTTCCCACGAAGTTCTTTTTTGAGTTTTGGAAAGAGGTAGTAATCACTGGGAGCCAGGTCTGGGCTGTAGGGTGGATGATCTAAAATATTGAAGCCCACGTTATGCAGGGCAGCCAAAGCAACACAGCTCTTGTGAACTGGCGCGTTGTCGTGTAGAAGAAGGACACCTTTGGTTAATTTTCCCCTCCTTTTTTCTTTAATGCTTTCTTTTAACCTC
Organism: Xanthia icteritia; assembly: GCA_949128155.2. NCBI lineage: Eukaryota > Metazoa > Arthropoda > Insecta > Lepidoptera > Noctuidae > Xanthia > Xanthia icteritia. Next base: position 16,453,005 of record OX421943.2, read on the forward strand.
TGGAGGATGGAAGCGTAGTATTGTCCGGTTATAGAAACGCCTTTATCTTTATAATCGATCAACAGGATCCCTTCCGAATCCCAAAACACTGTTGCCATGATTTTTCCAGCCGATTGTGACACTTTAAACTTCTTGGGTGGTGGTGTGCCTTTTTTGTGCCACTGCATAGAGTCCTGTTTCGACTCAGGTTATCATGATGAACCCAAGTTTCATCTCCAGTAACAATTCGACTTAAAAGTCCATCCTTATCTTCGTTACAGAGGTCCAAAAACGTGCGAGAACACTCCACGCGGCGTTGTTTTTGAGGCGGCGTGAGCATTCTTGGCACCCATCTTGCACTGACCTTTGTCATGCCAAGATGATCATGTAGAATTTTGAAAATTGTCGTATCCGATACTCCAACCATTTCTGCAAGCTGTTTCTTCTTTAGTCTGGCATCTTCCAATATAATTTTTTCGACTTTTTTAATGATTTCCGGAGTAGTCACCTCGGTCGACCGTCCGGGCCGAGGGTCGTCTTCAAGTGAGGTCCTGCCCCGTCCTGCCTTGTTTAAAGAGACTGTGCCACTTGTAAACCATGGTTTTACCCTGGCAAGAGTCCCCGTAAACGGATTCCATCTCCTCCAGTATATTTTGAACTGACTTTCCTTGCTTGGTAAGGAACTTTATTACGGCACGGTACTCGATTTTTTCCATAATTCACACTTTCTTCCCGATTGAGTTGTTTGCTTGACGATAGTTCAGAGACTAATGATCCAATTAAGATAAAACTTGGTATTTATACTAATATTGAGTGGCTGAAGTCGTGGCCATCCCGATAATGACCTATTATTATCCCCTCCCCCCCATTCCGCGAACTTAAAAACGCACCCTCGTAGCACGCTCAAATCGATTACAGCGTATTTCGGAACGCAGCCTAATTGCGCGATGCAGGATTTGTTTGATGCGTAAATTCAGTGTCGATGTAGATGCCGCCACATACCTAAACATTTTAAATGGACTATAGGTTCCCACTGATATGGCTCATACAATAATCAAGTGGCCTAATTATGATAAAAGTTACTGAGTAGTCAGTAGTATATTACTATAACAATTATTGCCTGTATTGTATTGCTAAATATAATAAGTCTGTTTTTATTATTTCTAGTGCTTGCTGAAGACGCCATAAAAGCAGCCCTGTCAGACTATAGGATCAAACAACAATCAGGCGAAAAGCAGTAAAGGATGTCACTGGAAGGCGTTTGGAACAGATCTGTGATTAATTAGGAAATGTATCGAGGCTGGAGTAGTATTTACTACATATTTAGAAGTAATTATAGATACTGAGATGGAAAAAGGACGTATCATTTTTTTTTCCGATGTTTCAATCTTCACTAAAAATCGTTGGAATTAGTTGTTTTTTAAATAAGTTTCAGGGCCTTTGATCTTGTATGCACAAAAATATTACACCTTGATATTAGAATTAAATGTTTTAGTCATTGTCCTGAATAGTTGTAGTATTGTTGTCAAAAATAGTTATTAAATTAATCTGATTATAAATTATTTCGGGGTTTTTACTATCATCCAACATCGTATTTTATAGTCTCTTTATTTCAGAAACAACTTTTTTAACAAGAATAATAATTATTATTACGTGTGTAAATCATGGCCACGGAGTACTCCGTGGTGATGGCCTCTCTTGGGTAGGTATTGGCCTCCTCCAACAGTCTCCATTTGTCTTTGTTTTCTACTTACTCTATCCAGTTTTTACTGGTTACTTTTTGAATATCATCATTCATCAGATCATTCAACGATCTTTGGGTCTGCCTCTTGTTCTTTTACTTTCCGGGACTTTACCACTTTGTAACCTGCTTTAGCCATTTTCCATCTGCCATGCGGGCTATATGGCCTGCCCATTCAAGTGCTATGTATGCTCTCGCGTCGAATTCTTTGGTTCTTTGTCTTATTTCAGAGATCTTATGTTTGTCCGGCATGATCGAATTTTAGTTTTTGTGGTTTTATTGAATATCTATGTTTGGGCTAGTACTCTGCCTAACATATGGTATGTTAGGCAGAGTAACTGACACAAATCCATCATTTTCCTAACTTTATTTATTGGTAGTTTGGACTTTAATATTTCCTTACAAGCTCCAATATTTCTTCTAGGTCATATTAATTCTCCTGTCGAGTTCGTCTTTTCTTCATGCCTTGTGTTCTTAAAGGTAATTGGCTTTCCGAGGTAGATATAATTTTCTATGTACCTACTGGCTACTGGATGGGTATTTGGTTTATTGTTATAGGATAATGTATGCTGTCTGTGGATACACTTGTCTTCGAGGTCATCAGGGTTATTCTATCACGCGCCCCTGAGACGAAACCATTACTATCGTTAATGCGAATAGCTTGATAGGTTTGTAAAACATTCACTGGTTTGCAACTTACATTTTTTGCGAATTACAGTAAATCAAGAAACATTTACCATTTTTGTACAGACGCCAGCACATCAACCAACTACTATCTGTCAAATTTCTTTAATAGATTTTCAACTTTATCAATAAAGCATAAGGTTCAAAGTTGATTGGGAAAATTTGACAGTTTCGGGTAGGTTGACCTGCTGGCGTCTGTACATTAACATTTTTGTACCTACTACAAGTGTGCCTCCACCACAATTTTACCATCGAATTTCAATTTCGTCTTCTTTTCGTATGGTTATTGGCTAACCTGGTGTCAGAGTTTTGGGCCTCTGACTTGTCTTCAAGATGGTTTCCTCACGATGTTTTCCTTCACGGTCACCGTTTTTGAAGCAAGTGATAATTATTAAACAATACTCACATGAATCCGAATAGTCAGAGGTGCGTGCCCTCTGGTTCGAACTCGAGACCTACCTATGACTTGGCAGTCTGATGGTCACACCACTAGGCTATCACTGCATAACTTTATTTTATTTTTAACAAGTTAGCCGCTAGTTAAAAATAAAATGAAGTTGTTCGCACGGTTTTTACGACTTGACAAAACATCGAGATTTCATAAGTAAACTTAACATTAATACTAACGTACTATACACATAAACCTTCCAGAATAAATTCTCTAAACTCTAAACAATGGTGAAAACCTCATCAAAATTTGTTACGTGGTTTAGAAGAACAACGCGGACATACACACAAACGCGAAAAGCGTCTTTGTTTTATAATATGTGTAGATAAAAGTCACAAAACCTTTTACAATTTCGGATGAAAGAAACAAGTTCATAATTACTATTTGCACTTTTATTTGATCGCAATACAAACCACAAAGAAACTGATGACTTGTAGTGTTTTACTCTGAATGTTTATTGACACCGCACTTGCATACGGTGTGCTTCGTTGACATCAGCACAGACTAAAATAATAAAATCTATAGAACTTAGGCGACATTGGTTTCATGCATCGCGTGCAACATCTTTTTAATATTTTAAATTACTGGCATTTAAACATTAATAGCGGGATTGTTTGCGCTTTCGTCGTTGGATTTCGATGTGACGCATATTTGAACGACTGTCAGCTTGTAGTCGCGGTATGATCGTGCGTTCACGCAAATGCATCCAGTTCAACGCCTGATTTAGACGTCCGCCATTTATATACGAGGAAGTGATATTAGAGCTAAACCTTCCATGTAAATAATTCTGTCTTCGACGTTTTTGATAATAAGGCTATTTTTCGTGTCACCTCATCAGGATCCATGCCAATATCAGCATTACTCGATGATTCCATGCTAATAGCACTACATGTGCAAAGCGTATATTTTGATTTGGGTGAATCCAGTGGACTGTGGAGTTACTTCGTATCTCTCGTAAAATTCATAGGTAAGACTGGAGCAATGTTTCGAATTTGGCGGGTTCTACTTCTGGACCAAGTCGCTGAACAGGTATACCGACTTTATTGATAATAAATTTTGTGTAGTTCGATTTAATCATATTGCCCTGCTTCGGGGGGGCGGTCAGAGTGTGCTAAAACAAAATAATTAATTATTAATTATGCTTTACTGTGTTATGAGTTTATTCTTGATGAGAATATGAGATGAGCCGATCCCCTGACTACTTAGGCTTTAGGGGGATGCGCTAAGATAGTCCGCGAAATTCTAATTTGCAGGTCAGTGTCAGGTTGTATGTTGATTAAAATATGATTCGCGACAGTAACAAATATGGCTTTACATAATTGTAATCATTACAATCAGCAATGCAACTCCTTGTGTTAGAATAATCCAAAAATCTCATGATTTCATGAAATAGTCATTCAATAGGATTATATGAACTTAGAGAGTTGTAGGTATTGATGATTTTTTAAATTATTATTCTATAAATATAATATATTTGATACGGCCGCGAGTCATATAATATTTAGATCAACATACAACCTGACCAGCAATTTGCAAAACTCGTAAGAAAATTAAAATTTCCTGACATTTTTTTTTTTAAACTGGCTGTTGGCGACGGGACCCTATCTATGCACCAGCAGGGCTAACATGACAAGCGCGAGAACGCTCTTTTTCTCGTTTTGTCGAATTTTGTCTACGATTCTGACGTCATTCTAAACCCTAACATGACCGTAAACGACGAGTAAACTCGAAAAAAGCATTTTGACACTTCTATATCTCGCGACGAGAAACCGATGTTGCAAGTTATTAAAAACAAATTATTTTTATGATAGCAACATCGGCTTGAGATTCCGTTTCATTCATTCAATGGTGCCGATTTCCTTGTCACAAATACCTCTAAACTAGACTAAAAATTACCAAAATTTAGATTATTCCGTTCAACCGACGATTTCCCATTCTGAAATAGACTAAAGTGACACAACTTAACTATATTTTAGTAGTTATTAATTTCTAAAATCATATAAATCTAAAATTCTGATTGTCCAAGTATTTAATCGCGATTAAAAAGGTGTGGAAATTAATTTTCATGAACTAAAATTCACACCAACACCTCGACTTTTTTTTCTTTTGTTTTGCTTATATCTCGAAAATGGTGTGTCCTATCGCAAAAATAATGAAAATTTGAACCCCCTTTATGAAACCCATAAACCCCTAATACCCAACATGTAGGTAATAATTTTTCATATTTTCAATACAAAAAACGAAAAAATCCATATAAAACACGTCGTTCCAATATAAATAGTAGTTTAAAACTAAGTATTTTCATTATTTATATATTGTAAAATAAAATGATGACTAAAATAATTACAATTATGAAACTGCCATGTTATTTTGGAGATATTTTTTGTATAATAATTTTGTCTACTCTTCTCGTCGTTCTCGTCGTCAAAATCGAGGACGAGTAAATACGACTTAATGACAGAAGAATCGCAGATTATCTCGTGTTGAATTGTCAAAAATCGAGATAACTAAGGTGCCATGTTAGGGTTTGTCGACAAAACATAAAGTTTGACAGAAGGAGTCGACTATTTTGTATGGAGGCGTTGTCAGAAAACGAGAAAAGAGACAAAATAGACAAAAATTACTCACGCGAGAACGAGTAATTGTCGCGTGCGTCATGTTAGGCCTGCAGGGCACAAGTAGCAGGTAGTCTACTAACGAATATTAGCGCGATAGATTGCAAATTTTAAAGTTTTAACTTGTTTTTTATTAGAATTTGTATATTATAATGTTATTTTTAGCAATAGGACCATATCACCCATACATATACATATATGCCGGCTGTCGCTGAAAACCAGCGCTGGGGCTCTGTCTCGCATAGGGTCGCAGCATTATGCTGAGCGATGGCCGTTTTGCGTGGATGTGACGCATATTTTCCCCCAATTTGTTATTCTCATGTTTTTTTTTTGTTTTTTTTCTCTTTGCGTCATATTTACCGCAAATAAACGTATTTTCTTTCTTTCTTTTTCTTTCTATATCCGTGCACTAGGGTACAAGTAGCGGGTAGATCGCGACGGAAATCTTGTAATATTTTCATACTAAATTGTAGATTAGGAACATTTTATTGTATGTCAAATTAGATTCCAACTAGAATTGATTATTGTGCTATTGTTTAGATATATTCATGTTAGATTCATATTAGATTTGTGTTAGAATTCTTATCTTGAGCCATTAAGAGCACTAAAACTAAATTTGAAAGGAAATTTTTGTAAGGAAAAATTGTCATAGATAATTACGTAACTTGAAAACATACTTTTTTGTTTATGGAGATATTTTGCTAATTTTGGTCTCAAATGAAAGGTGTAGGCTTAAAACTAATTTGTATGTTTAGTTTGTAAAAATCGGTCCATGCAATAAAAAGATATAGTCACTTTTATGTAACAAAATTTTACTTGACTAGAAATGTATAATTGTTTGTTCTAAAATGTTTTAATTACTTAAGTAAATGACTTGTAATCGTGTTTTATATAGATATTAGTTATGTAAGGATATAATGTACTAAGTTTTATAAGGTTTTTTGAAAAAGGGCAAAATAAATGCAAAATTCTGAGAATACGGCTTGCACCCAAAAATCCTTAAGGATTTTAGTATAAAAGGCGTGCAATTTTTTTATAAAATGTAGTCGTAAATCAACCATCAACAAGGAATCAACTAAGCAAGCTGGAGTCTCAGAATTAAGTCAAAAACAAGGTGTCTTATTTCTTGTCAGAACAGTCTGTGTCGTGGTCTCTGGGTAGTGATACCCGAACCCAGGTACGTATTCAGGGGTACGTGGTGGTGTGTGTAGCCAGCAGAGCCGTCTAGGCTCAGGTAAGTACGGAGCACACATCAACATCAGTGGGAGATTGTCCCAGGGCGACTGCGGTACTGTAGGTACCTAGGCCGTCCGCAACAGTTGGTCCTTCGAGTTCCGGATTCCCTGCAAGAAGATAGAAGAGTTCAGAACATAAGAAGACTTCAAGATGCCGGTTACCAGATCGCAGAAGGATGCCCCCTCACGCTCTGCGTCCCGTCCAACGGAAAAGGACGCGACAGAAGAAACGGCAGGGTCAGAAGGGGTCACGTCCGCGTCAGGGTCATCGGAGACTGAAGCTACATCGAACACTTCTTCGGGTACCACGACTACGGAAGAAACCACGACATCAGAAGCTACGATTACGACTGCGAACACGGCGGCGTCCGAGAAGAACGGACAGAAGAAGCAAGGTGCCGCCCAGAAGAAGACGAACGAGAAGATCCCAGAAGATACTCCGGAACAGGGAGGCCATGGCTCCGCCACGACCCTGAAGCCGAAGGGGGTCGTTCGTCGAGCCAGGTCCACGAAGACCACGAGTTCTACAGCCAGAAGACGTGAGTTAGAAGCCAGAGAAGAAGTAGCACGCCTGGAGTTGAAGCAAGCACAGGCTGTGGCAAAGCTAGCCCGTGTCAGATTGGAACTGGCACAGTGTGAAGATGGGGACTCTGTGGATGAAGACCTGGCAGAACAAGAAGATAGAACAGCACAGGTGCAGAACTGGATCCAGTCATCAGTATTGGAAGATGGCAACATGGAGCAACCAGAGCAACGAAACCAAACGTCAGAAGAGCCTCAGAAGGTCAAGCCTGAAGTGAATACTGCAACGAAAGGAGCTTCGATCGAGATTCAAGCATTGACGACAGCGTTAAGAGAAGCTTTCACTTCAAGAGGCGGACCAGCAGCGCAGCCGAAGTACATACACGAGTTACCCTACTTCGACGGCAGCAGCAGCGAGTGGTTGGCGTTCAAAGTCGTCTACGAAGATACAGCACCGATGTTCAACGAAGTTCAAAACATGGCGCGACTCAGAAGAGCGCTGAAAGGCAACGCAAGAGAAGCAATCAAGAGTCTGCTGTACTCCGAAGCTTCTCCGTTGGAAGTAATGCAAGCCCTCAGGAGAAGATATGGAAGACCTGATGCGCTGGTGCTGGCTGAACTGGACAAGGTCAAGGCACTACCGAAGATTTCAGAAAACCCAAGAGACATCTGCATCTTCGCAAGCCAGATCAACAACAGCGTAGCAGCAATCAAGGGACTGAAGAAACCACAGTACCTACATTCACCTGAGATGGTGAAACAAATAGTGGAGAAGATACCTACAGTTCTCAAGTTCCGTTGGTACGACTTCACTGCAGCATCAGAAGAAGGCGAGTTCTCCGACCTGACGTTGATATCCAGATTCTTGAACACAGAAGCAGACAAGTGTGGAGCCTTCGCGACTTCAGAAGAGTAGAGCGGCTTCAAGAGAATCCAGCGGCAAGCGGCGCATTCGACCAAAGAAAAGGACTTCAAAGAAAAGGATTCAAGAAAATCAGAGAAGACTTGCCCTGTATGTGAGGGTGAACACTTCCTGGTTGAATGTCAGAAGTTCCAGAAGGCATCGGTGCAAGATCGCTGGGCAGCTGTAAAGAAGAGTCACGTCTGTTTCAAATGTCTTCAAGGGAGACACAGGAAGGAGAGCTGCAAGAAACCACCGTGCAAGGAATGCAAAAGGTGGCATCATCATTTCCTGCACGTCCAGTCAGAAGATAACACTTCTGAAGACAAGAAGAAGGAGACACCGCAGGAGGTGGCAAGCGTCACTGCATCAGTGAATGCAGTCAACAACGCAAGAGCATACCTGAAGATAGTTCCAGTGGAAGTCTTCGGGTCACAAGGATCACAGAAGATATTAGCCCTTATGGATGAAGGGTCAACAGTATCACTTCTGAACAAGAAGGTGGCAGAAGAAATCGGCGCTCAAGGAAACAACGAAGAACTTGTCATCGAAACAGTGGGCGGCAAGCTGATAAGGAAGAAGGATTCTCAAGTGCTGGACCTGACAGTGAAGGGGGTTCATCAAGAAGCCAAGAAGACACTGAAGAGAGTCCGGACCGTTGACGAGTTGAAGCTTACGCCGCAGTTCCTGGACAAGAAGAGGATTCAAGATTGTCAACACTTGAAGAAGATTGCCGATTCTCTGTACTACGAAGGAGAGTCGCCACAGCTGCTCATCGGGCAAGACAACTGGGAGCTGATCGTGACTCAAGAGATAAGAAGAGGGAAGCCAGGGGAACCAGTGGCTTCGCGAACGGGACTTGGATGGGTGCTCCACGGGTCGGACATCGGAGGTGCAAGACCGGTACACTTCATGAACACATGTCTGCATGTCAACACGCCAGAAGAAGAAATGCATCAAGCAATCAAGGATCACTTCGCCATCGAAGCACTCGGCGTGCAACCGACCCACTACGGACTCAGAAGGAAGAGCACTCACCATCCTGGAGAAGACCTGCAGGAGACTTGAAGATGGTCGATTCGAAGCTGGACTTCTGTGGAAGAACGAAGAGGAACGGATGCCAGAGAGCTACATTTCTGCCAAGAACCGACTGACCAACATCGAAAAGAAGATGGATAAGGATTCCCAGTTGAAGGCAGAGTACTGCAAGCAGATACAGCATCTAATCGACAGCAAGTATGCAGAAGAAGCACCCGCTGGACAAGAAGACTCCAAGAAAACATGGTACCTCCCTCACTTCTCCGTGGTTCATCCGTTGAAGAAGAAGATTAGGATCGTCTTCGACGCTGCAGCCAAGTCAAAAGGAAGAAGCCTCAACGATGCTCTGCTACCGGGACCAGATCTACTGCAGTCGCTGTTTGGAGTATTGCTGAGATTCAGACAAGGACCCCTAGCAGTGGCAGCTGACATCAAGGAAATGTTCCTGCAAGTTCGCATCAGACCAGAAGATCGAGACAGCCTGAGGTTCCTGTGGCGTGGAGATCAACGCGACGTGTCACCGAAGAAGTATAGGATGACATCAGTTATCTTCGGTGCAACATCATCTCCGAGCACAGCAATCTACGTCAAGAATCGAAACGCAGCGGACTACAAGGAACAGTATCCAGAGGCAGTCAAGGCAATCGAGCTGAATCACTACATGGACGACTATCTGCACAGCTTCCATTCAGAAGAGGATTTCAGAAGAGTGACAGAGCAAGTAAACTTCATACATAAGAAGGCGGGCTAACTCAGGGGATGGGCATCAAATCAACCTGAGCTGCTGCGAGAAGTGAAGACTGAAACCACTGAGAAGACGGAAGTCGACCTTGGCGAGAAGGAAGAGAAGACATTGGGACTACGTTGGTTCACAGAAAAGGACTCTATCGGCTTCAGGGCGAACCTCAGGAATACGCCAGAAGAAATTGCAAAGGGACTTCAGGTGCCGACGAAGAGAGAAGTCACCAGCGCAGTGATGTCGACTTTCGATCCGTTGGGATTAGCATCACCGGTTCTCGTCCAAGGCAAGAAGCTGCTTCAAAACACATGGCGAAGCGGCGTCGGTTGGGATGAAGAGATAGAAGAGAAGGAGTACGAAACATGGAGAACATATCTGGAGAAGATGAAGCTACTCCAAGACCTGCAGATTCCAAGATGCCTGGCGCCACGTCGCACCGAAGGGGAGCTGCACACGTTCACGGATGCCAGCGAGACGGCGTATGCAGCGACGGTCTACTGGAGAACAGAAGATCAAGATGGAACTTACCACGTCAGCTTGGTGGCAGCAAAGGTGCGAGTCACTCCGTTGAAACCGGTATCGATTCCAAGACTCGAGCTGCAAGCGGCCCTCCTAGGAAGCAGATTGGCACACTCTGTTGAGGAAGAAATGGATCTGAAGGTGGAAAAGAAGACATATTGGACAGACTCCAGCATCGTACTTTCTTGGATCAAGACGGACCCGAGAACATTCAAGACGTTTGTGGCTCATCGCTTGGCTGAGATAGAAGATCTCACCAAACCTCAAGAATGGAGATGGGTACCCACAGCACAGAACCCTGCAGATGATGCAACACGCGACGTGCCAAATAATTTCAACTGCGATCACCGATGGTACACCGGACCGGACTTCTTAAAAAGAAAAGAAGTTCACTGGCCTGCGGCAAGAACCTTCAAAAAAGACAACAGACATCGCAGCGGCAGTAAGCATCACCCACCCATCACCGGATCCTGAAAAGTTTTCATCATAGAAGAGACTATGGCGAGCCACAGCAAGAGTACTGCAGTTCATACAACTCTGCAGACGCAAGGAAAAGGTCAACGTCAGCAAGAAAGATCCCGCCTGGAAAGCGACACAAGAAAAAAAGAAGACAGTTGAGAAGCAACGACAGTCTTCAAAAGTAACAGAAAGGAACTACAAGCCGCTGGACGCCGAACTACTGGAGCAAGCTGAAACTCTACTGCTGAAAAGAAGTCAAGAAAGAAGCTTCAAAGAAGACATCAGGTGTCTACAGCAAGGAAAGCAAGTAGAGGGCAGCAGCAAATTGAAGAAGCTCGACGTAGTGTCGGAAGACGGTCTCCTGCGGCTGAAAGGAAGAATCGACGCAATACAGGGCGTAACCAGAGACTACAAGCGACCCGTCGTGCTCGACAGCAAGGAAAGGACAACACGACTCATCTTAGAAGAATTCCACTGCCGTTTCAATCATGGGAATCATGCAACGGTCATGAACGAGATAAGACAACGCTTCTGGGTGCTGGGACTACGATCGGCAATCAAGACAGTTCAGCATCAATGTCAGTGGTGCAAGACGAAGAAGGCGAAACCTCAAGAACTACCGACGGGTAACTTACCTGTCGAACGGCTGATGCATAGTAACCCTCCTTTTACGTGCACCGGCATAGATTACTTCGGCCCGATGACAATCACCGTAGCAAGACGTCATGAAAAAAGATGGGGAGCTCTGTTCACATGCTTAACCACAAGGGCTGTGCATATTGAGCTTACGCCGTCACTATCTCTACCGACAGCATGGTCATGGCGCTACGAAGATTCGCTGCAAGAAGAGGGATGCCGAAAACAATCTACACAGACAACGGGACCAACTTCGTCGGCGCGAACAAAGAACTGAAAGAAGCATTGGAAGCCATGAAACAAGAAGACTTCACTTCTGAAGCAGAGAAGATCGGCGTGCAGTGGAAATTCATCCCTCCGGGTGCACCCAACATGGGCGGCGCATGGGAGCGTCTGGTGCGATCCATTAAAACCGCACTGGACGCCACACTCAACGAGAAGCATCCACGAGAAGAGGTACTCCACACCCTCCTGCTAGAGGCCGAGCACATAGTCAACTCTCGGCCTCTCACCCATCTCTCCGAGAGCCTTGAGGAGGAAGCACTCACTCCAAATCACTTCCTCCTCGGGCGGTCATGCGGCGCTACGAGAGCCGGCCACTTCGGAGACAACGAGCTCGTGGGCAGGCACACTTGGAAGGCTACGCAGCGACTTGCCGACCACTTTTGGCAACGTTGGCTGCGAGAATACCTGCCCACCCTGCTGCCGAGGAAGACTCCAGGAAGAACCAGCGCCACAGACCTACACGTCGGGGACATCGTGATGATCGTCGACCACAGCCTGCCGAGATGCACTTGGCCACGCGGTAGAATCCAGCAAGTGTATCCAGGACCAGATGGGCGAATCCGCATCGTCGACGTCGAGACAAGTGGAGGTGGAGTGCTGCGAAGACCCAGTTCGAGAGTGGTGCTGTTGGTGCCGGGAGTGTCGCCGAGTCTGGAGAATGGTGCGACGCACGAGGGGGAGAATGTTGGCGACGGGACCCTATCTATGCACCAGGGCACAAGTAGCAGGTAGTCTACTAACGAATATTAGCGCGATAGATTGCAAATTTTAAAGTTTTAACTTGTTTTTTATTAGAATTTGTACATTATAATGTTATTTTTAGCAATAGGACCATATCCGTGCACTAGGGTACAAGTAGCGGGTAGATCGCGACGGAAATCTTGTAATATTTTCATACTAAATTGTAGATTAGGAACATTTTATTGTATGTCAAATTAGATTCCAACTAGAATTGATTATTGTGCTATTGTTTAGATATATTCATGTTAGATTCATATTAGATTTGTGTTAGAATTCTTATCTTGAGCCATTAAGAGCACTAAAACTAAATTTGAAAGGAAATTTTTGTAAGGAAAAATTGTCATAGATAATTACGTAACTTGAAAACATACTTTTTTGTTTATGGAGATATTTTGCTAATTTTGGTCTCAAATGAAAGGTGTAGGCTTAAAACTAATTTGTATGTTTAGTTTGTAAAAATCGGTCCATGCAATAAAAAGATATAGTCACTTTTATGTAACAAAATTTTACTTGACTAGAAATGTATAATTGTTTGTTCTAAAATGTTTTAATTACTTAAGTAAATGACTTGTAATCGTGTTTTATATAGATATTAGTTATGTAAGGATATAATGTACTAAGTTTTATAAGGTTTTTTGAAAAAGGGCAAAATAAATGCAAAATTCTGAGAATACGGCTTGCACCCAAAAATCCTTAAGGATTTTAGTATAAAAGGCGTGCAATTTTTTTATAAAATGTAGTCGTAAATCAACCATCAACAAGGAATCAACTAAGCAAGCTGGAGTCTCAGAATTAAGTCAAAAACAAGGTGTCTTATTTCTTGTCAGAACAGTCTGTGTCGTGGTCTCTGGGTAGTGATACCCGAACCCAGGTACGTATTCAGGGGTACGTGGTGGTGTGTGTAGCCAGCAGAGCCGTCTAGGCTCAGGTAAGTACGGAGCACACATCAACATCAGTGGGAGATTGTCCCAGGGCGACTGCGGTACTGTAGGTACCTAGGCCGTCCGCAACACTGGCCATGTACGAGTCGGACTCGCACACGAAGGGTTCCGTACCACCGTACAATATTTAGCAATACCTAAACGCCGAAAAAAAGCACGTTTCTTGTATGGGGATCCCCTATTTATAACTTTATTTTATTTTTATTATTTGTTAATATAGCGGCAATAGAAATACACAAATACACAATGTCTGAAAATTTAAAATGTTTTTTATTAGTATTACGGTTCATGAGATACAGCCCGCTGACAGACAGACGGACAGCAGAGACTTAGGTTTTTTTAAGTTCAGATAAATGAAAATACCTACTAAACGAATAATATATTTTGTCATCTTAAATTAAAAAAAATCGCAAAGATAAATTTATATTTCATAATGATACTGTGAATTACGAGTACAAAGTAATTTTTTGGAGTTACAGAAAATCGTCCATATTTAAATAAAATACCTTATTATTATTTTTATTTTTTTTAAACCTTATGAATCGGAGGTTTTAATATTTGTTTATTAAATACAGTTTAAGGTACCGTGAAACATGCCAAGATGCCCACTTTTTCAAATGATTACAATTTTAATACGATTCTATGGAGACGTAAGTATTTTTCTTCATCAGCTACAAATGTCATGATGATGTTACAAATGTCAAAGATCATGTAGTTAGTATCGCTAAATTTGCTATTAATCAACATTGAATCCAATATTTGTTCGATTTTGTTGGCGGGCAAAGTTATGTGGACTTTTAGCCAACTTTACCCACATTGATTTTTTGACGCAAATATGGCCTTTATTCAGGTGACTTAAAAACTAGATGGCGTTTACTTTAGAATGTAAACGACACTATGAAAACATTTTTTACTAAAAATGGGCAATCTTACTCTGACCTTGCGCAAAAATTTGCCCGCAAAAACACGCACCTTATTCGACGAGTTCCAACAAGCTACTAGAAACTAGAAACCAGAAAGAGTGTACGTTACCCCAGCAGGAAAGTGTCTCCTAGAGTTATATGAGTGGAACGTTTAATTGGTGCCTTAGCTGCTGTAAATGTGCCCCCACATAAAAAATGTGTGCCCCCTGTCGTTTTGGAAAAAAACGGAAAAAACGATTCCTGCTGGGGTAACGTTTTTCTAGCAGGAAAATTCTAAACGAATGATCGGAGAGAGAAAAATTGTGCATGGCCAGAGAGCTTATATGTGTGCCAAAATGTGCCCCCAAAAATAAAATCTGTGCCCCTTCAGGTTTTCGAGATATTGCGTTTCCTGCTGGAGTAACGTTTTACAGAATCGTATATCTCTAAAAGCATTGCATGTGCCCCTGTAGAATAAACATACACGAGTAGCTCTTAATGTGTGCCCCTTAGTGCCCCAATTAGATTTAAGAAAATATTTATAGTTTTCAAGTTATCGTGGTTTTATGAAAACCCGAAAAAACATCGCAGTGCCAAAATGAGACAAGGTATAAGTTCGCTGAAAACTGTATTCGGTCCTTCTTGACGCTAATAATAACCATACAAAGTTTCAAAACTGTTCATGCATGCGTTTTTGAATAATCTTGCTAAAAGTCAAAATGATGGTGTCATAACTTTGACGGCAAAATACAAGCAACCGGCTCAATCCCAGATGTGCAGGTGTAAACCAAAATCATGTGCCTTTAGTTAAAAATATAATGGTGAAAATATTCAGCTTGGAATGTTTTGCATTAAGTAAATATTAACAAAAAACCAAAATATGCAAACAACGGCTGGTTATCCGCCCAAATTCGAATGACTACTAAAAAGCGACGGATTCATACATATCGATGACCTTCTTTATTGGACGTATTATACCTAAGCTGTTGTCCGTACAGTCGCGTTCAAAAGTTTTGGGGGCTCATCAAAAAATATATTAAATGCACATTGTGACCATATTAAATTAAACAGCTTGTTGATGTGGAAATTATTATTTTTATTCATATATAAATAAATATATAAACATATATATAAAAAAAAGACAAATACGGGCTTTTTATTTATATACAAAAAAGAGCTACCTCTTTTTCGTAGTAGTTATTCATCACAAATTTCATGAACTGTTATTTTTTTTAAACATCGGGACCAATCAAATTTTGGGTCAAAGACCTGGGAAATATCTGGATGTATTTCTTTCGTTCACACATAAATTACTGGATGTATTTTAATTAAATTTAGAATGGAGAAGATAGCTTACCTTGGAATAGCACTTAGGCTACTATTTATAATGTACTTAATCGTGTGTAAAGTCACAGAAACAGCAAGAATATAATCCAATAACAACTTTATTTTATTACTTATTACTTTTCTACTTCAGCGTACTCAGGCACAACACGTGTGAGCCGGCTAGTGAGTAAAGTAAAGAAGGTCATCGATATGTATGAATCCGTCGCTTTTTAGTAGTTATTCGAATTTGGTCGGATAACCAGCCGTTGTTTACATATTTTGGTTTTTTGTTAATATTTACTTAATGCGAATCATTCCAAGCTGAATATTTTCACCATATATTTTTGACTAAAGGCACATGATTTTGGTTTACACCTGCACATCTGGGATTGAGCCGGTTCCTTGTATTTTGCCGTCAAAGTTATGACACCATCATTTTGACTTTTAGCAAGATTATTCAAAAACGCATGCATGAACAGTTTTGAAAATGGTTATTATTAGCGTCACGAAGGACCGAATACAGTTTTCAGCGAACTTATACCTTGTCTCATTTAGGCGCTGCGATGTTTTTTCGGGTTTTCATAAAACCGCGATAACTTGAAAACTATAAATATTTTCTTAAATCTAATTGGGGCACTAAGGGGCACACATTAAGAGCTACTCGTGTATGTTTATTCTACAGGGGCACATGCAATGGTTTTAGAGATATACGATTCTGCAAAACGTTACTCCAGCAGGAAACGCAATATCTCGAAAACCTGAAGGGGCACAGATTTTATTTTTGGGGGCACATTTTGGCACACATATAAGCTCTCTGGCCATGCACAATTCTTCTCTCTCCGATCATTCGTTTAGAATTTTCCTGCTAGAAAAACGTTACCCCAGCAGGAATCGTTTTTTCCGTTTTTTTCCAAAACGACAGGGGGCACACATTTTTTATGTGGGGGCACATTTACAGCAGCTAAGGCACCAATTAAACGTTCCACTCATATAACTCTAGGAGACACTTTCCTGCTGGGGTAACGTACACCCAGAAAGATATGAAGGTACAATTTCATACCTTCAAATACTTCCACATGTCAGACGCTTCTTCTCCATTAACGTCAACTTTAGCAAATAATTCGATTTTAATATTATTTTTCTCGGCATGTGAAGCTATTTCTTCCGAGGAACCAAGTTTGTCTCCAAACTGATCGCATGGGAAACCCAATATTCGTAATCCTTAAAAAAAGAATACAAGTGCAGTCATCATGATCACTGGATGATATGAAAACTAGACAATTTGATAAATATACGTAGGTAAGTAACATCCTTTGGTCTTTAATGCTACAACGATAAAATAAAATCGATAAGCCTAGCACATCCATACAACCTAGTACAGACGCCAGCAGGTCAACCTACCCGAAACTGTCAAATTTTTCCAATCAACCTTGAACCTTATGCTTTGGTGATAAAGTTGAAAATCTATTAAAGAAATTTTACAGATTGTAGTAGGTTGATGTGCTGGCGTCTGTACATCATTCCGCAACAAGGGCTATCAAAAAGTTTGCTTTTTGTACCCCTGACTGTCCATCCAACGTTGGGCTACATAAAATATACAACGTCGATTTATGTACGTAGGTTCTGTACATACCTACTTTTATACATAGCTAGATAACTTAGCGACTAACTTACGCGCACTACGCGGCCATGACCACGGCCAGTGACCTCACAGACCGACCGAATGCGCATCACGCATTTAGCTGCAACGACCACCCTGATCGCACGGCCGGCCCTCCGACCAGTTGCGACCAAACTTGTTGTAGATACCTACTTTAGTTTGAACGTATACATTTGGTCGGAGCTTCTGCGGCCAAGATTGCGACTGGTCGTGGTCGCGTAGTGCGGAAGGTCCCTTACTGTCTCCAAATTTATCCATTAATTCGTTAAAATGTTTGTAATTTTGTGCCGTAAAGTGGCACTTTGTGCCAATGTTAACAATTATGCATACAAAGTCCTTGTAATTGTTTAATTTTATAAGTTCACCCTTTAAGTTGCGCACAGTGAATTCATGAATGTTTTTGGCTCGAGTATAGTCCGGATTGTTTATTCTGTCCATGATGTATGATTTTCAAGTCATGTTTTATTTACTTGAATTTTATTTAGGTAATAATTTTAATCATGTTCTTAGAATGTCATTAATGTTTGTTTCATAAAGTAAAAGTACTCTGTGGTTAGTTTTCTAGATTATTTTTGACACAATAAAGTTGACATTGTAGTGCTAGAATTATTAGAAATGCATTTCAACAAATAGTTCCTATGCCATAATGTAGAAGGAATCGGGTTGTAAATCACAAATTAATTACACGATTTGTTACAAATAAAATAAACTCTAAGTAAATATAAACTAAAATATAGCGTCGAAAAATTCGTCCGTCTCACTGTCAACTGGTAGTGTACCCAAGAGATAGGCCGCATTGCCACGTTGTATGGCAATGCTTAGCCTCTGGCCCAGGTTAAAGCCAGCCCTTGGGTCACGGGAAGTGTCAACCAGTCGTTTGGAGATTTCATTGAACAAAACATGAGCACTCGGACTCCATGGCCCTACGGTTTCAACCCCAAATGGCTGAAAATATAGTTACCTATAAGGTTATTATACTTTCGCCGCTTGAGGTTTTCTGCGGCAGTGCCAGCACAGTACGCTGAGCCAGGAAGATGGAATGACGCAAGAGTATCAACACACGTTGCGTCCCACACGAAAGGCCTACCCACCTTCCATGGAAATAAAGACATGCCGTCCGGTCTCTTGCCATCATCGCGTGCCAAGTCATTAGGTTCTAACACAGCTGGAACGCTGACGCTGACAAGAGCTCGTCGGATGATGTCATTAATGTTCGCGTGCCGCGCTAAGCAACCCGCACTTCGGCTGCAAGACAAGCCGTCCGAGGTGTTGACAACTTCGCCACAGTGACAGCGATAATGTTGGTTCTTCTGTTGTAGAACCAATACGAACTCGCTACCGCCGCGTTACTACGCTACGTTTTTTTTTTAGTTTTCCGATTGATGTAGGACTGTAGGATGGGTTTATCAGGTCTTTACCTATGAAATTGCCATTCTGCAGGCCATTTCAAATCAAAATAATTTTTGTTTGGCTAAGAATTCTAATTTCAAATTAATTTTATTTAAAAAACATGTTTTTTTTTCCAAAAGTAGTCATTTGTTTATTGATTAGTGTTACATTTTCATCGCATTTCAATCTTTTTCGTCATCATGGATACGTTAAAAATTCGAGTAATTATGGAATATGAGTACCGTCGTGGCAGCAACGCGGCACAAGCGGCACGCAACATCAACGACGTTTACGGAGCTAACACTACAAACCAACGCACCACCTGTTATTGGTTTGCTCGCTTCCGTTCTGGAAATTTCGGCCTGAAAAATGAACCTCGCGGTCGTCCGAAGACTTTGGTCGACAATGACGAATTAAAGGCGATTGTGGAAGTTGATGATACACAATCTACGGCTGAATTAGCAGCAGCTTTCGACGTTAGCGTCAAAACAATATTGGTCCATTTGCGTCAAATTGGCAAGGTAAAAAAGCTTGACAAATGGGTGCCCCACGAACTCAATAATCGCCAGCGCGAAGTACGCGTCGAGACGTGCCTTGCACTGCTCAACAGACACACAAATGAAGGAATTTTGAACCGCATTGTTACCTGCGATGAAAAATGGATTCTGTTTGATAACCGCAAGCACTCAGCAAGTTGGTTGGATCCTGGTTCAGCACCTAAACAATGCCCTAAACGAAAACGTACGCCTAGAAAAGTAATGGTCACTGTTTGGTGGTCTAGCGCCGGTGTGATTCATCACAGCTTCTTACCAAACGGGGGAGCATTACTGCAGATGTGTACTGTGAAGAACTGAACACAATAATGGAGAAGCTGGCACATCTCCAACCAGCATTGGTCAATCGCTCGTCTCCGCTGCTCCTGCACGACAACGCGCGACCTCATACTGCACAGCAGACGGTCTCCAAGTTGCAAGAACTGGGGTTGGAAGCTCTCCGTCATCCGCCCTACTCACCAGACCTTGCGCCTACAGACTACTACTTTTTCCAGAATTTGGATAACTTCTTGGCGGGAAAAAAGTTCAATACCCGAGAGGCAGTACAAAATGCCTTTGAAGAATTTGTTGCCTCCCGTCCAGCTGATTTCTTTAAGAAGGGCATCAATAAACTGCCACTGCGTTGGCAAAGATGCATTGATTGCATGGGTGATTACTTCGATTAACACAAATAAAAAATACATGAAAAAAATCCGTTTAAATTTTTTCATACAAAACGGCAATTTCATAGGTAAAGACCTATTATTTCAGTCACTTCCGTTTCGATCGTCGCGGCTTCTTAAATCTATGCAGTACGGGCATGGACACACAGATGATATAACAAACTATTCGATAGACTATCGCTACGGGTTGTCTCGTAAGGGTGCCTTTCCACGTGCGGTCCATGGCCCTTTACGGGGCACCGGTTTGGGCGCGTTCATTGAGGCGGCGGCCAGCCCGCCGCCGGTTGAACGCGTCCCAGAGGGTCATGGCCACCCGGCTGGTCCGGGGATACCGCACGATCTCCGGTGAGGCGGCGAGCCTCCTTGCCGGATTACCGCCATGGGATCTGGAGGCAAAAGTCCTCGCGCATATTTGGGAGTGGCGCGAGGAGGCGAAACGCCGGGGCGTAACTCCGCTACCGCGAGAAATCGCGGCGCAGCGGACAGAGCTCCGGCGGGATCTCATGGCGTCATGGAGAGTGCGATTGTCGCAACCCAGTGCTGGGCACGCCACTATTGCGGCGATAAGTCCCCTCTTTGAGGAGTGGCTAGGGAGGCGCCACGGCGTCCTCACCTTCCGCCTGACGCAGGTCCTCACCGGACATGGTTGTTTCGGGAGGTTCCTGTTTCGTATCAGGCGGGAGGAAACGCCCGGGTGTCATCACTGCGTGGATCGCCCGGAGGACACGGTTGAGCATACGGTGGAGGTCTGTCCGGCTTGGGCAGAGCATCGCCGTGTCCTCGTGGAGGCGATCGGCGGCGGGGATCTCTCGCGTCCGGCCCTAGTACGGAGGCCATGGTACGGAGCGAGAGGGCATGGGAGGCCGTCACCTCCTTCTGTGAAGCAGTAATGCTCGCGAAGGAGGAGGCAGAACGCGTGAGGGAGAGGCAAATTTCGCGCCCTCACGTCCCTAGCCGCCGCAGGAGACGCCCTGGGCGTCGGGAATCGCAGGCCGATTCCCGGCCACCGTAGGCGCGGGCTTGCGGACGGTGAGCAATGGGTAGCTCGCCGTCCGATAAGGACCAGGCCAGGGTCGACGGCGCGTTGTGTTCCACGCGCGCCTTAAAGAGATGTCAGCTAGTGAAGGGGTACAATAGGACCGATGCCTGCCGGGGTTGCGGGAAAGTCCGAAAGGGATACCGTGGCCCCTGGCAACGTACAGGCAACGGAAGGAACACGGGTGGGTTTTAGTCAGTAAGAGTCTGACACGCCCTCCCGCTCCACCCAGAGCGGGAGAAGTTATTTGATAATTTCCCACCCAAAAAAAAAAAAAAAACAAAGGGTGCCTTTCCACCAGAGATATGCTGCGAGGATGTGCAAGCTAAGCTACGAAACTCTGTGACCGTTTCCACTAATGCTAAGCTGTGTAGCGGAGCGAGTAAGATGTGTCATGAAGATGCGCCGCCGTGAGGTTGGTAGATGTGCGAGGAAGATGCGCAGCTCGAGCTATGCGATGCATCACAGACATATAGTATGACATCGCACAGATGCATCGACAGTAGTGAAGGCAAGGCATGGAGAGCTGCTGCGGCGGCTCTGCACATAGCTACACCACTCGCGGATCCATAGCTCCCATTCATAACACGCATATAAAAAACATAGTTTCGTTGAACCCGTTTCCACCAGTGCTATGCTATGTGGACCAATGAATATGATTAGTGGATATCAAAGGCATCCATAGCAACGTAGCATAGCACATCTCTGGTGGAAAGGCACCCAAAGCCTGCTTCGTCACAGAGTGTGAGCAATAAACAAGTCACAAAATATAATAATAATGAGAAAAGGCCACACTTATTGGATCCAGTCGTAGTCATCTTTCGCGGCTCAGACCAAATAAAAAACCAAGACATAGGGCCGGTTTCATAAACATGTGTGCACTGTGAGCTGTAGTTTGATTGTAAATGGTTGTAAATGTGTGCATATGAGCGTGTACCGGGTACAGAGCGGAGGTGTAGTTTTGGCATGCTTTACTGTATTGTTCGCAGCGGTATCTTGATTTTTTATTGGTCTGAGTTTCGCCTATGCAAACTGTTTACCGTGTACCTACCTACCTACCGCAAGGCATACCACCATTGTATAGTTGGGTTGTAAGAAAGAGGGGGCAGAAAAGGCAATATCGGTAGGGTTGCCATAATTGTTCGGCACTGGGGATTTTGTCCCTAATCGAAATCCGTAATTTAGGCCAAAGTTACGGGCGCCTAACCGTCCTAACTTACTGACATACCATAAGGGAGACAGAGCAAGATGCGCCCGTAAGTTCGGACGAAACATGGACATCCCTTAGAGGAGACCCCCAGGTACCTACGGGACGTCATGGGGACGGCCGACAGAAGTATTTTGTTTACCTTTTGAGTTTGACGAATTGAAAATTATTTTGTTGACACTTGACTTAACTTTGACCTCTTTATATCAGTTTTGAAATTTCGAATTTATTTCAGGACTGCAGTTTTTCGTCGTGATGAGATGAACAGTAAGGCCAAGGACACACAGTAGAAATGAAAAACTATTCGAAGCACGCTTCTAGACAACCCTAAGAGGCAAACAAAAAAAAAATAAAAAAATTTATTAATTTTTTTTTTAATTTTTATTTGTTAATTATCATATTATACATTAAATGAAAATAAAAATAGCATCAACCACCGTTTCGTAGTTTATAATTTATTTATTATAACGGACAGACACTTCCCTATGTTTTTTATTCTAGCGTATGGCACTCGTGGGTTGCAGCTGAAAATCAGCGTCAGGTAGTACACCTTGTGTTGTCATCTGACATTATGCTGAGCTGAGGCCCTTTTGGCATTATAGTAATTTGTTTTCTGTTTTTATAGTTTTAAGGTGTATTTTTTGTAATGCCAATAAACGCATTTTTCTTTCTTTCTTTCAAACCGATTACAGCCGTCTTCTATGATAAACAAGGTTATATTATGATTGTAAGATATGGGGCAGTAGGGGCACTAAAGAGCTATATTACAATGGAACACCGTGGTGGCACAACCGCGGTTGTGCTGCCAACAAAATATACACAGTTATATGATGGGTATCTCACCTGGCGTCCGATTTTGGTTGCGCAACCAACCAAACACTTTGTCGGTCGGTGTCCCATATTATATTGCTCTTACTGTATATTATTAAACCCAAAAGCACAAATGATCTGAGTAACTGACCAAGATTATATTTGGACTTCAAAAGAGACTGACCTCCGAGTTTGTTTCGGTGTCTCTTCAGATTAGTCGGATACGAAACGCCGACCTCACCTAGTTTTTAAAATATATTTGACAAGTAAAAGCGTCTGTACGAACCTACTTTCAAGCATAAAATCATGTATTTATTTCAATCGTTCTCATGAAACGGCATCACAACAACTTGACACACAAAAAAAAAACTTCAAAATTATTATGTGGATACCTATATTATATCACAATAAATATAATATATTATATTATAACAAAATAACAATAATTCTTAAAAGCTACGTAATATCACACAGTGTAGTTGCACATTTTTTAAATTTTATTTATATTTTACGATTTCCTAAGCTAAAACTTAGATTATTATAGGTATTCTTTCGACATACTTACTTTCGACGTAGGTACCTACTTATGTATATTTTGGCTGGAAGATGCATAGCATAGCAAAAAGTAGAAGTGATGTGATTAATTGAGGAGTGACTTTTCAAAACGGCTTATTTCGGGTTCCCAATTTTACTTATTTTTTTAATGCCAATCGGGACTTTATGTACACTCACATTATATGACGTGAAGTGTCCGGTTCTAAAGTACTTTAATCTCGAAGAAAAATGGCCATAGAAAATGCTTTCCGCAACAAAATAGCTTAATTCACGTTAATTCTCGGCCCTACTAAATTGTGATAGGAGTTTTTTCAAAATAGCTCATTTCTAGAACATTTTGTATGGAAATTTTGTTAATACGTATCAAAATGGCTTATTTCTAATCTGGTATCACAGGTTATATATATTTTTATACATTGGCAAGACTTTTTATTTGACTACGGCCAATTAAAAAAATATTAAACGTCATGTGTCACCTTGCTGTCAACTTCTCAATACTTTCATGTCAATCAAGGCTGAGTGTCAAGGTGAAAAATATTTTCTTGTATCGTTGCTCGTTGGTGTTTTTGTTGCTAATCCGAATAATTCTGAGTAAATAACGGTGCATAATGGCAGATAAGACCGTGGAGGAGTTAAATTCAGGCACCAGAAAAAGGAAATCAGGACAAAACAGCCGAACAAGAAAATCGTAAGTAGTTTTCAGCAATGTATAAACGGCTCTCGTTTCAATTGTAATTTAATCCTACTAGATACCTATTTCTTAACAATTAAATTTATTATTGCTTCTGGTACATTGATAAGGATCCTTTGGGTTTAGAATTCAGGATTCCATGTCGGCACAAAGAGGGCAGTAAATATAAATGTAGTTCTTTCACTACGCGCCAAGTTCTAATAAACCGTAGTGCGTTTTATGCTAACACGTCCAAAATGGATCAGGATACCTATCTTTGTAGATTATTACATTCGTATGAACCACAGGATAAAACCAAACCATCAAAGAATATGAGAAAGAGAACTGTAAGCTGCAGTTACAACTTATTTTGTAAGAAAAATAAAATTAAACCTGTGTGTAAGAAAATGTTCATTGCAGTTTTTAGTGTCAATGAAAAAAGGCTTAATATGATCAATAGAACTACAGTCAGAGGAAACATTCCTAAAGAAAAGCGTGGTGGGGACCGTAAGTCATACAAATCTATTGATAAAAAGGAATCACTAAGGAATTTCATAAAATGTCTACCAGCAAGAGAAAGCCACCACAACAGACAAAAATCAAAAAGAATATATCTGTCTAGTGATTTAAACTGTAAGAAACTAATGGAGTTGTATAATTCTTCTGTTGCCTCAAACTTGCAAGTAAAAAAAACCATGTTTTATAAAATATTTTATGAAGAGTTTAATGTAGGATTTTCTGCGCCATCCTCTGATGCTTGCAATGTGTGTGTGCTGTGGGGAAATAGAATCAAAAATGAAAGAGACAGTGAAAAAAAGCAAAAATTAATGGTAGAACTTCGGGTACATAAGATAAGGGCCAAGGCATTTTATACCCACATGAAAGGTAATCCTCCAAACTCCATTTCACTTTGTTTTGATCTTCAACAAGTCCAAGCACTTCCAAAAACGCCTATTCAAGATGCCTTTTATTCTAGGCAAATAAGTCTTTATAATTTTTGTGTAGTACCTTTAAATTCAAAAGATCCTTGGTTTTATACTTGGGATGAAACCATTGCCAAGCGCGGGCCAACAGAAATAGGATCAGCTGTATATGATTATCTATCCTCCATGAACATTGACAATAATGTTGATACTATACGTTTATTTTGTGATGGCTGTGGAGGCCAAAATAAAAATAATCATATCATACATTCACTAATGCAATGGCTTTACTCCAAATCACCTGCTCAAGTGAAGGAAATACATATATTTTTTCCAGTGCGGGGTCACAGTTTTTTGCCCGCCGATCGCGTTTTCGGACGACTGGAAAAGGAATTAAGAAAAATACCAGTGATCACCACCAAAGATGGTTACCATGATATCTTCAAAAACCATGGCAATGTAAGGTTATTAGGAAATGATTGGCAACTGCTTGAAATAAAGGATTTAAAGGAAAATTTTAAAAATGTGGAGGGATTACAAAAAATAAAAAGAGTCTGGATAAAAAAAAACTGTTAAAAGACAGATGACTATCGGTTGTGAAATAAAAGCTTCCCAATATTATAGATTTGATGGAAATGATCCTTGGCAGACATTATTGAAACGGGGTAAACGTATTCCACTAACTATTGATGTTGCAGAATCTATTCCGCAGCCAGTTTCAGAAAAAAAGAAAAAAGATGTAATAAATTTACTTGAAAAACAATTTGGGGAAGAATGGACTGCCTTGCCTGAACTTCAATGGTACAAAACTATTTTGTTACATGTGACGGAGGAACCAGCTGAGGAACATGAATATGATTGTGTCTGCAATGAAGAGGATGTAGGAGAAGTCCGTGTGTGATTTTCAGATTTTAATAAAAGTTTTTAGAAAACAATTTTTTTTTGCTAGCCCATCCTTTTCAAAATGGCTTATTTCTAGGAGTGCCAAAACAAAATGGCTTATTTCTTAGGAGTGCTGAAACAAAACATCTTATTTCTTGGAGTTTGCGACTAAATGGCTTATTTCCTTAAATCATATGATAATAACTCATAATTTAGAGTATTAAAAAAAATATATACACTGTGAAACGATCTATTAACGTACCTAGATTATGTACATAGAAGTTTGTTACTAAAAATATTCATATATGAAAAGTTTTCGTATTTTTCTTGGTCCTGAAAAAAATGACCATACAGAAATAAGCCATTTTGAAAAGTCACTCCTCAATTAGATAGACAATTTATATAAAGTTAAATACTCGGTTGCTACAGTAACCTACATTATTTACTGCTGAACCTGTCTAAAATATCTAGATAGAAAAATAAAATGCGAAGCTGTTTTTCCATAAGATTGATCACCAGTACTTCTCGAGGGACTTGACCAAGTCCAACGGGTCAACATTGGGTCCATGGCGCTCAACGGGCACGCCATCTTTGTCGACGACGAATTTTGTAAAATTCCATTTGACGAAACTGCCCAGGGTGCCGCCTTGCTTGTGCTGTGAAAAAAAATATTCTTATTAATTTAGTTTTAAAAACTGTAACCCGACTACTTATGGGAAAATAAAATAATCTAAAGTACGAAACAAGAACATATTTCAGACAGAAATCAAGACAGGTGCAAAAATGATCAAGGTAAAGCCGTGGTCGCATCAGTCGCATGCGATTATAATTTTGTAGGTGGTCCTGGCACCCACATGGTATAAAGGCATGGCTACAGTTTTTTAAACTTAATTTTTTATTTATTATTTTTCCGTTTTAATTTAACGCTTGATTCGTTTCATTTAGTTCAGAGTATGGTAGGAGGTATTTTATTGTAACATTTTAAACAGTAACCCATGAAGGATGAGTCTACTTTAGCCAGTCTGAAACCAGGTTGAACTAATAGGCCCCTATTTCTAGTACTATAATTGTGTCTTTCACATTTTACTGAAAAGATTAAGATTTTTCCTTACGTACATGATGTTTTCATAGATGTTGACAAGGTACCGTCATGATGTTAATATTTTTAAACAGTTCCCTAAGAGAGAATCGCGCCCGCGGACGCCATAATTTTTTTTTTTTTTTTTTTTTTTTTTTTTTTTTAATAAAAACGTTGCCCTATACTAGGAATTTCTCCTGTGTCGTGGGTGCGTTTACAAACATTTAAACTCACATACACAAACAGCCAGACCCGGAACAACTAATTGTAGGTCATACAAATATTTGTTCCGTGCGGGAATCGAACCCGCGACACGCAGCGCAGCAGTCAATCGCTTAACCACTGCGCCAACCATGCCGTCAACATAATATTGGGTTTTTTTGGAAGGTATTGACCCAAGCTATCACCTCCTACAATATGTCGTACTATTTACTGGACACCCTGTATATAATTATATATAAATGAATCCCTATTTCCCTTGGTCACAGCATCACGCGTGAACGGCTGGACCGATTTCGCTAATTCTTTTTTTGTTGCGTTCTTTATTCTCAGGACAAGGTTCTTAAGATAGCTAGGTAGGTAGATAGGTAGGTGCGCGATAGATAAATACTTAGTGCTACCCGTGTGAAGCCGGGGCGGGCAGCTAGTGCAGAATAAAAATAGAGTCGCAGCTTGCACAATATCACAAAAAAGTTGACTCGATTTCGACTCTGTATTTCATTCGAACGTAAATTCTTCGTCTTCGATCAAAATTTTTGATCTTGAATTAATGATAGGAAGATGATTATTTTATATCTGAAAGAATGTTTCACAACAATGAAAATTGCAAAAAAGAATGTGAAAAAGGATAGGCGTACTCAGCATTTTTTTAGGGGTGGGGCAGAAGTAAATAAACTCGATAAGTAGTAGGAATTACTTTACTTGTATATAATTACGATTACTACGCATGCGCGTTTACACATACAAATTGTGATAAAAACCCATTATCATTATCTACTCGATGAAAGAAAACTCATCTAGATCTATGGCAGTAGCTGATATGATACATTATTCAGTGGCGAACTAAGCCTGGAGGGGGTTCCGGGGCGTCAAAACTAAATGGGGCCTTCGCTTAGGGAGTAGACCCCCAGGAATGATCGTCTGAATATTTAGCACGCTGTCTCGAAAAGGTTAGGTTTTTGAGGTTTTTTGACTATTGATACAGAAATAGGAGATACTTTGTCGACCATTCTAAGTCAACACAATAAAAAAACGGCCATTTTAAATGCGACATTTTTGATACTCGCAGATAAATCAAAATCTACAGGGTTACTACAGATGCAGGTGTTGCTCTGCTGCAAGTAGGCTAATGTACAGCAGTAATTTTGTACAGGCTGACTATTTTACTATTGCATGTAAACAGGCCAACTGCACTCTGAAAAATAAAATTATATAAATGGAACCTTTACCTTCAGGAACTTCCACAAAGGACTGGCATTGTCTCCATTCACATCAATCTTCTCAAACAGATCAAACTTCACTTTTCTGTCTGCGGCAAAGCAGACAATCTCCTCAGGGTTACCTGGCTCCTCACCAGCAAACTGATTGCAGGGGAACGCGAGAATACGCAGACCTATAAATAAATACTGTTAGGTTGTATAGTACTTATTCATAATTGTATAAACAAAAATGTTAGTCAATTGATGTGTTAGGAAGTCCTGCACTCGTGAATTTATTAGTTTTAAATGTTTTTAATGACTTATTCATTGATTTTTATAAATAATCTTGTACTTAATATGAATTTATTCGTTTGTCAAAGTATTTTAGTTGATTTATTTATTTCTGTTGGTCAGCAATTTCATTAAAGCGGGAGGCACCATGAGTGGAGTGATAAGTTGCCACCGTAACCGTTTCGTCTGCCACTATGGGCAGCTATTGTGAAACACATAGAATAATATCAAAATTAGGTGGAACATTGAGTAAAGTAACAAGTGTAAATTGTACTGTGGTGAACAATAAAAGTTAAGTTCGTGATTATGTTATGTTTTATTCCTGGCCAAAATACTGTTGTTGTAGCTAGGCAATCTATTATAGGTATGATCATGTTCTGTCTATCTCACTACATAATTACTCTAGCCATCTTTATGGTTGCCCTGCACTCGAGGCGTAGGTAGGTATGTTGCACATGTAGGTACGTTAACTAATCAGTGGCGTAATAGTACGTGTGCGGGCGTACACAGGGGTACGTGGTCAAAGGTAGTAAGATTGGCGAGAATTGTTGAATTGTTGTTGATTTCTTATCAGAACAACCTACCTTTCTCCTCAGCATATTTTTCGTACAATTCATTCAATTGCTTGTAATTATTAGCGGTAAGACCGCACTTTGAAGCCACATTCACAATAATGCAAACATGACCTTTATACACATCCAGTTTTACATCTTCACCCTTTATGTTCTTCACACTGAATTCATGGATCGATGTCGCAGATTTGTAATCAGGATTAGCACTCATTTTCCTGGAAATTGTAAGAACAATCAGTAAAATTATGAATGGCCGGCTCGCCTGAATGATTTTATTGCAAAATTCCATCAAACTTCATGAGGGAATACTACTACCTACTCTCTTTTCATGAATCATTTTTATCAGATTAGTGATGTACAAAAAACGAATACATACAAGACATGTACAGCCGGTCCCGTCTTACTGTGCGTTTGCACTGGCGAAACTTTCACAACAATTATGTTAAAAAAAATCTTTAGTTTCTGTCAAAGTTCCATACAAAATTTGACAGGAACTAGAGATTTCAACATGTTTTGTTGTGATGTTTCGCCAGTGCAAACGCGCAGTTAGATGCATCACGTCACCTAATGCCACCTATTTTATAATCAAACAATGAATAGGTATAGAATATTTTAAATGAATATTTTTATTGAATATTTCGCTTGTAATTTTATTGTAAGCCGATTGTAATGTTCACCTTCACATTGAAGATATTTAAATATTTGCCCCTATATATAATTATAGTCAGTGTTCAGACTTTGTATAATTAGAGCATTCTCAACTACTATTCCCAATACTTTTCATAAGATATTCATAAAATTTAATTAATATTTGTTATTCTCTTCACCTGGGGCGGCCCACGGCCGGCGGCAGTCCGATGCAAAGAGTATAATGATAATACGGGAGGTCCGATGCCACCCCAGTATTAAATCCTGAAACGACATGCAATTCCAATTTTATTTTTAGAGGTTTCGAATCGAACGCAGCTGCTTTAATAGCAATTGCTGTGCGTTCGAAACGTAGTTAGAAAAAAATTTCCTACATTTATCTACGACAGTCTTTCCCAACGTGGGCGATAACGCCCCCTTGTGGGCGCTGCAGGCCTAAAGGGGGGCGGTAAGAGACCCAGAAAAAAAAGGGGGTATTGTGTAGGGCAGTGATGTCAAACCCCCGTCCCATGGGGCCCTTAGGGCCCCACGTGAGATATTTCTTGGCCCCACTTATCAGTTAAGAATCCCCACTTTTTTGTGTAAAAGGCCCCACCAGTCGTTTGAAATTCCCTCTTTTTTGTGTAAAGGGGGGCGTTAAAAAATAATTTATTCTTAAAGTGGGCAGTAGACAAAAAAAGGTTGGGAACCCCTGATCTACGATTATACGATATTATACTAATATACGATTTTATAAATAAATGTTGCAGTTCTGATTAGTTTGTTATAATTTTGTAAATATTTCATAAAGTCCGCTACTATACTACCAGTCAAGATACAGATTAAAGACTTAAGAAATATACGATTTTATAAATAAATGTTGCAGTTCTGATTAGTTTGTTATAAATTTGTAAATATTTCATAAAGTCAGCTACCTACTATACTACCAGTCAAGATACAGATGATTGATACAACTTTCTTGAAGAATCTCTACCTCATTATAATTTTAGTCAAAGTATTTGATTGTTCCTGCCACAGAGAATACAAATGTCATTTTCAAACCAATCAATAGCCAATTAGCCCATGGACTTATTATACAAACAGGACTGAGCTCTCCGAAAATCATATAATACAAAAATGAACCATAAGCGTTGGATCTTAGGTTTACTTTTCTTATGCTATCTTAGCCAAGGCAATACGAGCCGAGAGAGATAGCCTACCCGAGGCGTCTGTCCCTTTTTCTCAATTGCCAAAAGATGAAAATGTTAAAGATGGTAGAAACATGGGTAGAAAATATTTCACCAACTACAAGTAAAATTACAAGTAGTAACCTATAGATATTTTTAGATTAGTTTTAAATAATTTTATTCATAGTTTTACAATCTGTACATAAAGTAAATAATTTTATTTAAGTTAAATAATCAAAATAATATGATTGTTTGGTAGGTATCATAAAATTACTCTGGTAGCACTGAAATCTGACAGCAATGGTGTCATGGCGTTGTGTTTTGCGGCGACGCTTAACGCATTTTAAATTAACTATTTCACAAGTTTAATATTACCTATAAGTAACTTAATTTCAACATTTTTGTAATGTAACAAAAACTTGAAATCACTTTGTGTCAACCGGACACAAATTATTTCAAAACGAACTTTCCTGTTTGTTTTATGAATCTTTGGGCACCCTATTAGAAAGGGATAAACAGCCTCGGTATACATTATATCTCTCTGCTCGTGTTTTTGGTACGAGAACTCAGTCCTGTTTGTATAATAAGTCCATGAATTAGCCACAGACAATGACTAAAGAATTAGTCATTGGCCACAGAGCATGTAACTTTATCAATAGATACCATAGATTGATAGATACGTAGTTAAGTAGTTACCTAGTCTGTGCCAGTGTTGCCAGATGTACGATTTAAATCGTATTCATACGATTTTTTACATTTATTTTGCATGTACGATCCAAGGTCAGAAATCGTACGTAAACATACGACTTTTTTAGATTTCATACAACCAAAGTACTAATACCAATATAGCACGTCACTATTTATTCTTTTACTTACTAAATACCAACCCTTCACATCACTAGTTAGTTAGATTTGTCTATGGTTAGGAGATTTCCCTTAGATCCCAATGATACACGTTACGTTACTCGGAAGTATTTCATTCATTCAATATTTAGTTATTTAAAGTTAAAGTGTGAAAGTTTTTAATCATGGAGGATGAAGATTCAACATCTAATCCAGGCCCAAGTCGCCATGACGAATGGAGAAGATTGCCCACGCTTATAAACCAAGTTGATATGACTCTTCCACCAGACGAATTTTGGGCAGGAATTTGCGCTTTTGAAGATTTTAAAAATATAGCAAAATTTGCTCTGGACTTATTATGCCTTCCGCACTCTAACGCAGATTGTGAACGCTGCTTCAGTTCAGTCAATCTTATAAAAACAAAGATCCGAAACAGGCTGAGCAACGAAACATTAAATGGCACACTTTTAGCCAAACAGCATATTAAGCGTTATGGGTGTTGTGTGGATTTTTCTCCAACACGAGAAATGTTAAATAACATGAATAGTAAAACCCTTTACGGGGATAAATGAAGATTTGAAAGGAGTGTTTTAATTGATTATTTGCTATAGTATAATAAAACAAAGGTTTTTAAAACGTACTATTTTTTTTTTGTAGCCTTCTTAGGGAATACGACTTTTTATTCACCCATCGTACGATCGCCCATTCAAAACGTCTGGCAACACTGGTCTGTGCACAAAATCAAGTAGTTACCTAGTCTGTGCACAAAATCATCAAAAGTGCAGTGTGTGTGGAATTGTGGATACGAGATACGAGCTAGAAATTTTTAATAACCAGCAAATATAAACGAAGAATGATGGCGTTTTTGGTGGCAAATATACGTAGATGCGTTTGCTTGAAAACTGTCAGTAGTCCCAGCTTAATGCAAACTACATCATACCATGCTAATGTAAGTACAAAGACAATAAATAAATTATTACTACCAATAGATGGGACATAGCAAACAAAATCGTAATCCTATACATTGGTCCTAGTGGGCAAGTCCCAAGTCGCTCAGTCTAGTGTGGTACGCTACCTGAAACCTGGTTCGTGTCCAGTCCACCAGAAAAATATTTTTCTAAGAAAATATGTTGCGCATTACGTTATTGCAAATCTCGTTATGGTAAAACGACTGGACCTAACTTCGGTTTATTTTCGTAAATATATTTTATATTTACTCAGGAAATAGAATTAGAATAATTTTCCTAAATAGTTCTAGAACATTTACTAATTTTGTAATGAACGCCCTCTTGCTGAGTAGCTATACTACTGCCTTGTAGAGATTTGATGTTTCTGTTGTAAATAATAAATCACACTTTAAAATATATAATACTGTTTGAAAATAATTAAATGTCAAATTAAATTATACATTTAGAAATTAAATGTACAAATTAATTGAAATTCCAACTATGCTAATAGTAGAACCGAACTACTGGTAAAACTGAATTTATGTATAAGAATTAATTTACAATAAATGATCAGTGAAGTTGGTCAGTGGGTCAGTTGGTCCTTTACATTCAAACTGTTATTTCAGGTCCTTGATCACTATGAGAACCCACGCAACGTTGGTTCCCTTGACAAGAAGGATAAACATGTTGGCACAGGACTTGTTGGTGCCCCAGCTTGCGGTGATGTAATGAAGCTGCAGATTAAGGTTGACGATAATGGCAAGATCATTGATGCAAAATTTAAGACTTTTGGATGTGGATCTGCGATTGCTTCCAGCTCATTAGCTACGGAGTGGGTGAAAGGAAAGACAGTTGATGAAGCTTTGACACTGAAGAACACAGATATCGCTAAGGAGTTGTCATTGCCGCCAGTCAAGCTGCATTGCTCTAGTAAGTGATACTGTAATGAATATCTGTGATTCTATACCTACTTACTTTTGATGGTTGTTGGTTTTCATTTATAAAAATAGTGATGATGGGATGGGTATCAACATTTCATAGGACTGTGTTCATGTCATTGTATGTTTTTCAATGTTTATGGAGACATATACACACATGCACACAACACACACATATGACACATGACATGACAACATAATGACAATGGTGATCTTGTGATATCATGTTTACATGGTTTTGGATATTTATAGACAAACATTGATAAATTTTGACATTATATTTTATTATCTTAAACTAACAAGTGGTTTTAGATAAGGTTTCATAAACACATTTGCAGTTTTATTAAATATACCTAAACATTTTAAATGGAATACTTATAGGTTACCACTGATGGTCTAATTATCTGGGGGCATAGTAGTGCCCCCGCCAAGTCAAGCAAAAACAAACAAACAAAGGCACAGCCATACCATCCTTTTCTCAAAACCATTCAGGACATTTTTGATCCCCCAGTCACTTTATTGTGGATAAAGCTAGAAGCTTGAATTTTCAGTGAACAAAAGGGCATAATAAGACTAGGTGTATTCCTGAATTACATTTAGTTTTTTCACTGACACACTCACTCACCGATCATTAAAATTCTAAGGTACTGCTAGCCCAACAGACACACTAGCTTCAAATTTAACACAATGTCAGTCACGTTTTCTAGATATACGAACTGCATAAGTAACTTTGTAATCATATATAAATAGATATGCGAGATATGCGATTACAAAGTTACTTTTACAGTTCCTAAAATTTTTCTTCACTTCCATACTCTACCTAAATAGATAGATAGGTAGGTAAATGGTGGATATAGATTAGTAGGTATAGTGTCACAGACTATGTCTCCTTTAATATACTATACTTATAAGTCGACGCAGCATGTCGAAGGCAAGCGATTGAGATTGAAATCTTAAAGAAAAATTGAGTTAGGTATTTGAATTTCATAATAAACAAACAGTTTGTAAAATTATTCATCACCTGCGCTACCTATACAGATTTACGTAGACAGGGACTAGGTACCTAGTGTACCTACCTAATAGAACATGGAATAGAAGGTAGCTACAATCAGTCTCTTCGAAGATTACTTGTAAAATAGCCAATGGAATAAATGAAATCAGTTGGCAATGTCAGTTGCCAATTAACACTTTGAGGGACACCAAACGCCCATAGGCATTATAACAATAAAACTTTTAGTGCGTCTCGTTCAGTGGCCTTGAATGCGTTAAACTTTATTGACTTCTTCATTCAGAAGCAATAATAATTAGGTAGATATAACAATCTTTGATGAACGATGCCGCAGATAAATAAAATAACTTGGCAATCGCATACGACAATAGAATCTAAATACAAGAAAATCTACCTAATATTAGAGCTCTGAGTGCTATATTTATGTTTAATTTTGGCCTGCTAGCACTATGTTCAATTATGACTTTTTTGATTTTATTCTTGTGATTATGTTACCGTGTGATGGCTAAGTCATTCTGTTTATTGATTTTACATTAGATCTCACAACTTTTTGCAGTAGAAGAACAGCATTGTGAGACTTGCTTTTTTGTACATGTTAATATGTTTTTGATGGTGATAGAAGTTACTAGGTAGTACATTACTTAACATTATTATAATAGTTATTGACTGTATTGTATTTCTAAATATAATAAGTCTGTTTTTATTATTTCTAGTGCTTGCTGAAGATGCCATAAAAGCAGCCCTGTCAGACTACAGGATCAAACAACAATCAGGCGAAAAGCAGTAAAGGATGTCACTGGAAGGCGTTTGGAACAGATCTGTGATTAATTAGGAAATGTATCGAGGCTGGAGTAGTATCTATTACATTATAAGAAGTAATTGTAGGTACTGAGAAGAAAAAGAACCTATATTATTCAATTTATTCCATTGATTCAATTTGCACTAGACATCTTTGGAATTAGTGTTGTTTTTTTCAATGAGTTTCTGGACTTTGCACAAAAATTACACTTCGATATTAAATGTTGTAGTCAATGTCCTGAATAGTTGTAGTAATGTTGTCGAAAATAGTTATTAAAATTAATCTGACTATGAAATATTTCTTGTTTGTTATTTTTATCCCAACATCTATCAGTTACAATCAGCCCCAAAAAGATGTACTTATACACGGACAAGGAACCTTTTTATTTTTTACAACCATTGTTCCATAACATTGTATCCACTGTCCAGGTACAAAACATAGTACCTACACATTTTATTTAAAAAAAATATGTATACATATTTTTGGGGCTGAGTGTATATAAAATAACACTCCATAGAGGAGAGTGAAACTGGGGCGTATCATCCGCCCTGAAAAGTGAAACGAATAATTTTCCTCCTCTTTCCAGACTTTAGATAACTGTTTAAAACCCCATCGTAACTTGCTCAATTCTTCCTCGAGCTGGATAATCTCGTTGATCCGCTTGGAAATAGCGCTAGTTTGAACGCGTTCCATGCGGTTGTTTCTCATCTCGACGAAGTAGGTATTCTTTTCTTATTCTACAAGCCGTGCGCCCAATAGAATTTCCCATTGGCAATATCTCGAACTTCCATACAATGTTTCATCTCCTAGTTAACCCCCTTTATTTAGGGTGTAATTTTTCAAAAAAACTTAGTGCTCACCTTCGTTACAAAAGGAATTTCTTAAGCATTATTTTATTCTTCTAAACAGTTTGGGCTGTGCATCTGTCAGAAGTAGATGATGACGTTTACTTTTAGGTTCTTAAGTTTCTCAACAATTTAGGTGCCAGATTGTAAAGCCAAACTTGAGTTTATGAGCGTTATTAGTCAGTAACGACGCTTGATATAGGCATCTCTTTAATATTTATATTTTTGTTGTCTGGTTCACATGGCAATGCTAAGTGCAAGCGAAGGTTTAACATCTACTTAATTATTAAGTAATCACTTCAGTCATACAATATTTCGTAGGTGCAGTATTTTTGAAGTGAAAACTTCTTTAGGCGCGTTGAGCACTTTTTGGGATAAAAATCATGGAACTTCGTCATCGTCACCGAACGCTTTCCATGAGCTATATGTATACTGTGTATATATGTGTACTTTTTGGGTGAACAAAAAGCGTGAAACTCGCGTCATCGTCACCGCACGCTTCCTATGAGCTACCTGTATGTATACTGTTTTCACTTCTATCGGCAGTCTCCAATGACTGCCCCGAAGTTTTATAATGTTTTTTAAAGGATGTCGCAGACTTGGGCGCAGAAATCCTCCCACATCACTTTTGCACTTTTCTATGAACTAACACACACTACAGGCTGGCACCGCACTTTATTGTGTATATAAAGTGAATTTAACTTTATTGTGTAAAATATACGCATTAAAAGTGCGTTGCGCTGCGGCCTATTGTAGCTATAATGTGCGCTTGGTTTTATGTTACCATTTTCTTGTTTTGGTTGCCATTGCTCATTTGCGTTGCAAAATCAACATAAGATTTAAGGACTTCAAATAATATAGTGAAATAAAACAAAATTATAACCCTAAAGACATGTATTCTAGCAAACATATTACAATTAGTGATGTACTAATCAAGTATAACAATAGAGTAGTATAAACAGTCGTATACAATTAGATCCTACGTGTTACGGTTACGTCACTATGCCTAATTTCTGTAATGCCAGTTGCGCGGCGTCGGCTTTAGCTTGCTTTTTGTTAGCGCTGGCTACTGCTGGCTGGTATTCTGTTCCTGCTACTTTTACCTGTAGGATAACATTTTTTATTTAATTAATCTACTAATATATAGGTATAAAAAAGAAAGTCGGGTTAGTTACACCATTTATAACTCGAGAACGGCTCGATTTTGATTTGTTGGATTTGTCTCTGCCCCGAATAGCAGAATAGCTATTTGAACATTGGAAAAATTCACAAAATAAGAATAAGAAAAGTCATGTTTAAATACATTTTGGATTTATGATATCGGTATAAATGCCATAAATCCAAACAAAAAGTACTAGGCTTGCATGAATTCACGATAGTATTTATTGGAAAATCCACTGGAAAAGTAGATATTTATCAAGACCGTTCTGAGCAGTAATCTAAAAAAAAGTACTAGGCTTGCATTAATTCACGATATAGTATTTTCAATCATTACGTTATGCTGCTAATAGGATTTAGATGAGGCAGACAGATAGTTTATAACCTGGATTAATTACATAGGATACTTTTTATCCCGGTAGTACGTTTCTATGGGATAATTTTCAAGTTCCACGCAAGAAAAAGCTAGTCGTAACATAAAATTACAACTGTTTTCTGCGAATGGGCGGTGGGCGGAGGCATTTATGAACACTGGGTTTAGCACGAACGCACGGAGTACCTAAACGTAAAGGCGCGTCCACACCAGCGCACGAGCACGAACCGTGCACGCTAGGCGCCTCGAATGGCTGTGGACGCGTCACATAGGCGTGCGCGCGCGCATTTTGCGAACGGTTCGTGTATAAGGATCCACACAAGCGCAATTGAAGTTCACGCGCACGAACCGTGTAGTGAAGGTGTCCAACTGTCCATACTATGTTCCGAAGATGCACACGAACCGCACTGTTGGTGCGCGTGCGCAGGTGTGGACCCGCATTTACATAAATTCGAACGATTTTAAAATGAAAAAAGGTACTCGTTTCGCACAGAATATTTAATCAGTTTTAAGACTTCACTCATATCTATGGGTATTAATAATGATTGTGCTTATCGCAATGTTTTTACCAAAATGCTATAAGATAGTTGCATTTTCGATTCAATAATCGTTTGAATTTACGTCAACTTTACGGCTCACGTTCGTGTTCGGCCTCATTAGTAAAATGATTCACACCCAGCTGCTTGGAGCGAGTGATAACTGAAACGATTGATCATTACTATTTTGGCTTTACAATCATTATTAGAACTTTGCACTCTAGATGCCTTGAATAACTGAGTCGTGATGACAATGCAGATATAATCACTCATTCCAAAGTCGGAATGACTTAGACTGACGTAGCAGCACTGAATATATGGAGTGATAACGTGTAAGCAGTAAGGAATGGAAGAGGAAATTACCAATTCTTTGGCTATCATCCAATGACTGACGATACTTTCCTGCCGGGCATACTTCGCGTGCTATACATAAATAAACTTCATCTGCCTTTCGCGAAGTATGTTAGGGTAAGCCTACCGTGGTCCAAGTGTCGATAGGGAACACCAGGTTGGTTTTTAGCCAGTCATCTGACAGACCCATCTCCGCCAGCCGCGGAAGATATCCATGAGGATTTACATTCCAGAAAAAAAAAAACAGCTGAGTACCAGCATGTTACATGGAGCGACTGCCTATCAGAAGGCCAATTTCCGCAATTAAAAACGTTCAAATCTAGTTTTATCTCATCTTAGCGGCCAATCAATGTCAAAAATGTAGGTAAATTAGAGGTTGACAGATTGAGATTAGAATGCAAACGACAAAAATTTGGGAAATTGCTCCTCTGACCTCAACAATCCAATTACCGGGTGGGTTACATACCTTTTGATAAACTTATAAAATAGAAAATCAATAAAAAATATCAACGTACGCAGACCTTGAACAGGAAGTTCTTTTTGTGATCGGGGCCGCATTCGAAACATAGGTTATATTCAGGCGGTCCTAGTTTCTGTTTGGAACAGTATTCTCCTAGTAATGATACAGGGTGTTTGCCACCGGCGACGAGTGGTGCGGGGCCTCGGATGCGACCGGGCCGCTGGGGCTTCATCTGTAAGGAAAAGTTAATATTTTAAAGGATTTTTGATATAAGAAACAGGTAAGGTACGTAGGTAGAAATTAGTAAGGTCAAACTAAATAATAAATGTTGCAAATAGGTACAAAAAAGTGGATGATTATTTTCCAAACGGCTACAAAAAACAAAATCGAAATAATAAAAAAACAAAATAAATTCTGTTACTTACTCCTCTACTGCGTCTACAGCTACTGACCTCTTCCTTGGCCTGTAGACCTCTGGTGTCCAGCTTGACTTCCAGGAGTAATGGCTGGAGCGTCCCAGTGCCTTCCTTACCCAACCCTTGGCCGGGCGTCCAGCCCATTTTCTGGAGCAAATGCATGCCCATGCCCCCTTCGACGGGCGCGGCTCGAACAAGTTGATCCTACACATTTTAGAACGAATTAGAGAATGTATTGACATTGGTGAATATATAAACTTTTGGCTCGGTAATGAAACATTTTTTATTTTGTAGGAAATGTAATCTATTTTTGGTATTTCTAGGATAAGTGAGTTCCCGTTTGGAAAAAAAAATAGGATGAGAAGCCTCGTAATTACTAGATATTTTTTTTAAATTGAAAGCTGAAAGTAATCGTTAGTTCAAACAGTTTAAAACTTGCTCCATCAAATAAATCCAAGTAATTTTTATATCATTTTGCGATTCTCCACTATGTACATCAAATAAAGTTCATTTTTGTTTGAGTAACATTGCCCCCTTCCCGCATTATACTTACCTCTTTGAATACATTGTAAGGTTAGCACCTATCATCGTAGACATCGAAGTGCACGCATCTCCTTATCACTTAAAAGCTGCAACAAATATTCATGAATTCCCCATTTCGGCCATACTTTTCTTTGAGCCATCCAACGCTGTATAATCTAGGGTTGGCAACCCATGCATTTGCAAATGTAAAATAATACAAATGTGTTGGAACATTTGTAAATGCATTGGCAAACAATTCTTTCGCGTGGCCGCTTTGGTAAGTTTGTATGTTGTGCAAAACTTCGCACATAGCTTTGCACAAATTTAGGTTCAAGCTGTTTTCGAACATTCGAAGATAGCTCAAAGAATTGATGGGCTTTAGTATTTGGAGACTGACTAAAATATATTTTGTTTTTTATCCATTAGGTCTACTTCACAAAAAAATCCGCGACCCAAAAATGGTTTTTATGTTTACAGTCAACGACAAACAAAATAAAATGTGTGGACGAATTTGTTTTTTTAAATAAGAAAAAAAAAAACACCAATAATATAAATGATGAAATGTCTCCATTTTTGGAACTATATTCTACGCGTCTTTCTGCTGTAACCAATTTTAAATGGAAGTATACTGTTGAATAAATAGTAAATATATGTTTTCCATTGTGAAAAAGAATAATAATTTAACAAAAGGATAACTCGAAAATAAATAAGTCAGTCATAACCAAGGGGAAAACTGAATATCTGTACGCAATCTTTGGTAATGATGATTGACATGCCAAATGGGAGCGGCATGAGAATTACCACCACATTAGAAGAATAGTGCGGTGTAACGAGCGAACTACAAAGTTCCCTCGTTACACGAACAAGGAATGAACGAACGTAATGGTTGCAGCAACAAATAATTCGAATAATACATAGCGAGGTTACACATTAAATATAATAATTCAAAGTGTTAATAAAAATACAATACTTCCTATTTGAAACTTGATAATAAATGCGATGCAATATTCTAGATAAAGTACATTCAATTTGCAATCAAAGTTGTGTCTGACGACATTAAAAATACTAATTGCTTTTTTACAACATAGGTAGTAAAATACCATAAAATAGATATAATTACTCGCAAGATACTATAGGAAATATAAGGCAATAATATAAAAGACATATAAATTCGAAGATTCATAATAATTTGCGGAATTTCAAACCTAAAACTGTTTTCCAGTATTAAGCATAAATTGTAATCAGACGTCGCGTATTTGGCAGTAGATTTAACAGTCTGCGTATTAAAAGACAAAAAAGACCAGAAAAATAAGCGTTTTCAAGCTTTAGTTCATATAAATAAATTACATACACGTAAAAACTGTGCTACAATATTGCTTCATTTACAAAAAGAGTGATACAAAGAAATAACAGTAAAAAATAAGTTGTTGCAACCATCACAGTAATATTGAAAAAGGTCAGAAAGTATAATACAACATGTATTATAAGTTCTGACCGCACGGTAGAACGCGCTGGGACCGTCGATCCCGACCGGCGAAGCAATCAGCTGAAAGAAAAGTCATTGCCACTCTATTAAAGTATTGAACGAAACCGTTGGCTCACTGACTGTCAGTATTGGTAGGCTGTATGGAGTTCAATTTTGTTATAGTCATTTAAATAATCTAACCGCTAGGATAGTTTTTTTTTTACCAAACAAATAGAAACAATAGGTAACAAATAGAATGATAGTCAATTGTTTTTTTTATGGAGTTGCGAAAACGATAACACAACACAAATCATACGAGTAGCCCTTCATATATTCAATATGCAGATACGGAACACAAATAATTACTTCATTTTTTTACTTTAGTTTAACCGGGACCGCTGTTCCGCGCCTAAGGAATGCGCGGCGAGGCGTTGACGAATGAACAGCCTGCACTGCCCCCCCGTGTTGCCGCACACTTACCTAAGACGCGGAACAGCGGTCTCGGTCAAAATATATTCGGTGTTACCGATTTTTTAAGGCTTCGATAATGCCTTATATTGAAAAACCTAAAGGTTGACTTACTAGGCAATTGAAGTGGTAAAAATCTGCTATTGAAATAAATATTAACTAGTAACCTGTATAATATAAACAACCCGATTTCAACCGGCTTCCCTTCGGAAATTCGGAACATAACCACTCTATCGTCATTGAATAATCACACTATAAGTATTTGATACACCATAAAATTAAAACATTCGAAAACGCCTACCTACATTTTTTTTGGTCTATATCCCAACAACAAAACATTTTGCGCTAAAATTACTCGTAGGCGCGTCCGGCTTATCGTGAATTCAATTTCTTTAAAAAAATAAAGTCCGGCCTAGTTTGAATAAATGTCTTTTGAATTTGTTTAAGTGTTTTGAGTTTAGAGAAAGTAAAGTACGTTGTAATTAGGTATTTGGGGTAAGTAGTTAGTTTATTAAGTTGAAATAACTTATTTAGAGTAGATTTCAAAGTAATTAGTAGGATTAAGATGGCGGCATATAGATTATTGTGTAATTATTTGATTTTTGACGAAACATGCTATTCTGTCGTGTTCGCCCATAATATATGATAAATGACAAACGACGTGATGGTTTTT
Organism: Xanthia icteritia; assembly: GCA_949128155.2. NCBI lineage: Eukaryota > Metazoa > Arthropoda > Insecta > Lepidoptera > Noctuidae > Xanthia > Xanthia icteritia. The sequence continues at coordinate 16,496,040 of OX421943.2, forward strand.
CAAAAATTTTAAAGTTTCCCTTTACTATAAATGTCAATGAATGACTGACAGTTGTAAATTAAATAAAATGTATTGTTTCCCATGTTTACTTGTCTCAGATTCTAGTGGATTACGGAATTGTTTTTTTTTTACATGAATAATCTGACGAACTCATCGAAAAAACATATGCAGATTGAAAATCATATTCGTAGCTGTTTCCTGAGTTCGGGACTGGTAGAAATAGTTTTTTTTTTGTTAATTCGCATAAAGCAGAAAAGTAGATCGAAATAGGAAATTAATGAAACGGTTTATTCACACCGGTATTTTGTTAGGTAAACAAGAAGTAGTTTTTCGCGGCCATGATGAAAGTCCGAAGTGACATGACGAGTCCATTCCGTATAGAACCGATATTTTTTTGCTCCGTCTTATTGTACCTCTTATAAAATCACCCGTCGCCATTGTAACATATCGTCGTAATTACCAGCTTTCAGGCGAATATCAATTATTGAAATTGACAAGCAACGTTCGCGATTTTATTTCAGTGCTTTGCAAATACTATTTAGTACACACATCAACACGGTCTAGGGATATTTCATACTCAATTAAATAACTCGAAAAGTACTGGCCGCATTGTAATCTTTCATACACCGATTTGTTTGTAATTTATCTCAGACTAATTCCAAATTCAAATTTTTGAAAATTCTTTTGTTTTGGTGGCATAAAAATGTCTTGATGTGTAGGAGAGGGAATTTTCATTTGTGCGAAATTTAGAAAACAATACGAATTACGTTTAGTTACAGTTTTTTTTCATTTTTAAACGAAAGATAAATTTAAAATTGAGGTATTGTAGCCATGCAACGCCAACATTTGACGAGGGCGGAGATGTTACGAGCTGTGGGAATGCTGGAAGCTGGGTCTGTTCAGCGTAATGTTGGTGAGGCCATAGGGACCCACCAAAATGTAATTTCAAGATTGTGGACACGCTATCGTGCCACAGGTGAAGTAGCGGAGAGGCACCGGGGGCCAAGTCGCATCACTACCCCCAGACAAGATCGATTTTTGCGTTGTGTTTTTGGAAATGGCCTTTAAAATAAATCTACTAAGATGATATCTAGTCTCAAAATACAATATATATAATACACAAGATTAAACACAATACATAGTACACAATAGGGCAGCTGAGCACTATTACTAGGTTTCGTTTGATACTTTAACGCATATTTTATGGTTCGCCCCAACAAGCGTATTGTTCTTTCATAATCACACGCCACAAAATATCGATAAATAATTAAATGTAAATGCGAAAGAAATCAATTTTGTTAAAAAACATACGTTATTTATTCCTATAAATTATACAGAAATATTTTAGAGTAGATTTGAAGAACACGCCAAGTTGCTTTCTTTGCACCTGATACAGGTTGTACAATTTGTGACGGAGCAGTAAGTTAATCGAAGCTTTTGTAGCTACTGGATAATGTTCATAACTTTTGTAGCTACAGGATAATGTTCATAACTTTTGTAGCTACAGGATAATGTTCATAACTTTTGTAGCTACAGGATAATGTTCATAACTTTTGTAGCTACAGGATAATGTTCATAACTTTTGTAGCTACAGGATAATGTTCATTACTTTTGTAGCTACAGGATAGTGTTTATAACATATAACAGCGATTGCCGCCTTTGAAAAAATGCTTGTTTGGAACATATCGTAATTTTCAATCTATAGATATGCATAATATCCTAACAACGGTTTTCTGTACCTCAAAAGTTAAGAACTGCACTGGAAATCCACCCATTCAGAAGCTTCCTTCAGAAGACCTCAACTTTCTAATAGATGCAAATAATGACAACAGACCGTGTCTTCGTAAAGTATCGGAACTCAAAAGTAACGCGTTTTCAATGAACAGATATTGGTGCCGATTCTCTTGTCACAAATGCCTCTAAACTAGACTAAAAATCACTAAAATTTAGTTTATTCCTGTCAAACGATGAATTCCCATTCTGAAATAGACTAATGTGACACAACTTAACTATATTTTAGTTTGACAGCACTAAGATGGCTCTGAGATTTTAATTTAGTGAAAATGACAATTTTGCTATTCTGAATTTGACGTTTTTCACCTAAAATTTTAATTTTCTATCTAAATCTGACCATTTTTAATCGCGATAAAATATGGTGTGGAATACTATTAGTTGTCATGAACTAAAATTCACACGAACACCTCGACTTCAGATGCAAAAACAGTACTGTATATATATTTTTTTCTTTTCTTTTGCTTATAACTCGAAAATGGTGTGTCCTATCGCAAAAATAATGAAAATTTCGACCCCCTTTATGAAACCCTTATACCCCTAATTATCAACACGTAGGTAATATTTTTTTTTATTTTCCATGCAAAACGTGAAAAATTCCATATAAAACACGTCGAGGCTGCCCCCCCTGCGCACCTCCGGCTCTAAAAAAATTCACGGGGTAGGGCAAACAAGTGTGTACCACGTGGAGTCGCGATTGTCAAATTCGATTTAGTTGTGTCAAAATAATTTTTAAGTTTAGAGACTTTTTATTGCAGAATAGCGTTAAGATTCTCATAGTAAAAAGTAAGGAATTTTAGTGATAGTTTAGTTAGTTTAGTTCGGTGTACAAGAGAATCGGCACCATTAAACAAGTTTTGCACCGAATGTTATAATCAACGCAATTCGTCGTTTCAACATTCTATTGAAATATCAATTACTTTGTGAAAATGAAAGAACAATTTCACTGAAGTCATATAAAAATGCAGCAATAAGATATCCATATGTTTTGAAGTATATAATGTGTACCTTTTTGGCCCAAGCTTGTGTGCCGCTAGCTAGTTCCCTTGGCGTCAATATTTGTGCACCCGTTGAGCCGGTGAACTGACCCAGAGATGACTCACTCACAGACCCCGCCGACCAACCAAACTGTGAAAACATTACCTACGTTAGGAAAATAAGGTTATAAAATTGGTAAAAATTCAATGTGTCGTGATGGCCTCTCATGCACCAGGTTGTGGGTTCAAATCCGGGCAAGTACTAATGTAAGTTTTTCAATCCATATGTACTTTCTGAGTTTCGTGGCTAACATAACAGTTCCACGGGTCGATCGAAGGTTAAGCTACGCTGGCCGAGGTGTGTACGTGGATGGGTGACCATCCATTACATATCGAGAGCCCTCCGTGCCTCGGAAAGCACGTTAAGCTGTTTGTCCCGGCTGTCATTTGTAGATCTTTGACAGTCGTTACGGGTAGTCGGAAGCCCGAAATTCTGACAACCAGTCGTACCACCGGGTATCGTATTTCCCAGTAACTGGGTTGTGGCAGTGAGATAGTCAGTCGCTCCATGTAAACTACTGGTATTCGGCTGCATCTGGTTAGACTGGAGGCTGACTCCAACATAGTTGGGAAAAAGGCTAGGAGAATGATGTAATTTCTGAGTTTATCTTGGACATTACTGTCATCGGTGACGAAAAACATCGTGAGGAAACCTGGACTTATAGTATCAATATAACTCTGAAATTGCCAACCCGTCTCGAGAAAGCATGATGATCAATGCTTGTGCCATCTCTGAATGAGAAGAGGCCTTTTTCCTGCTGTGGAACAATATTACGCTGGTAGTGTAGTATTATTAACAATAATAAATATTTTATCCCCATTTGTTACACGTATTGCCGAATATCTGCAAAAATTATAGAAAAAAAAAGTTACACTACGACAAAACTTTGAAAAAAAAAACACTCAGATAAAACAAAAGGAATTTTGAATAAGGTTGGAGCACGCCTGTTATTGGAGATGGTTACGGGAGTTTCTACTTATAATATCTTTAGTAATAAAAATTCATTATTAAGAGTAAATACTCCAGCGTTACCTGAAAACTTGTGAAAAAAATAACTTACTCCATGTGTAGTATAAAGCTCACTCTCCTCTTGTTCCTTCCGAATTATAGACAGCTTCGCAGACACGAGGGTCGCTACATCTTGCTGTAAGAGAATTAACATAATATTAACCTGACTGGCAACATAGAGATATTTCATCAAAGACATCATCATCATTTCAGCCAAAAGATGCCTACTGCTGGACATAGGCCGGGTATATAACCGGTCGAAGTGGCGATGCTTGGGGGGGCCCAGCATCGCCACTTCGACCGGTTTTATGCTTCTCGCATCCAGCGGATTCCTGCGGCCTTCACAAGGTCATCAGGCGTAGCGGAAGACATAGTGTTAGAAGGCCCCCCATAAGGTGGACCGCTGGCCTGGTGAAGGCCGCAGGAATCCGCTGCATCAAAGACATGACAATGAACTATCCATTTACGAATGTCGGCTCATTGATTATGAAACCTAATTATTAAGACAATGGAACCATTATCGTCGTTTGGGGTAGATATAATATCTTTCAGTCAAGTTTGGCATGATAATTAAAATAATTAAAATTAAATTATAGGTATAGTACTGACAATTTGCACCATCTTCTGTGCATCAACCCCTGGGGGGTAAGCTTGGGGTCCCGGTGCCGGTAACGCAGGTATCACTGGCACGGAGTTTAGCTCTGAAAAGATATAACATTTCGAAGTTATAAAGGGGTTAGGCATAGATTTGGCTTACTCAGTCCTTTCACAGTAAAGGTATATACGAGCCCAGTAATGTAACAGTACTGTAAGTCAGTCCAGTGCTGACTGTAATAATAAAATTATGGCTCGCGACGCTATAGCAACGTATTTACGTAGCGTCGTAGCTACACCTGCCAAGCTAGACAAATACTCAAGAGTGAAGTAATATGAAATAAAATGTTACAATATGGCGCCGACGGCAATTCCAATTTTATTTTAATCTTATCCATACTAATATTTTAAATGCGAAAGTAACTCTGTCCGTGTGTCCGTGTGTTCTAAACGGCTGAAGGAATTTGAATGAAATTTGGCACACGGGACCATGACTTGACCTAGGATACTTTTTAGCCCAGGAGTACGTTCCCATGGGATAATTTTCATCCTACACGCGATCGGCAAAAGCTAGTAATTATTCATATATCTTGAAGTTTTTATTCCGATGTTTTAATAATAAGTAACTGTAACACTTACGGCTTCCCGTCGTAAAGCTTTTCATATAAGCAGGTGGACTTGAAGATCTTTCCGATATTCTACAACAGAAAGTCATATTTAGTACAATTCTTTATATTACAAAAGTTGTTTAATGCCTTATTAACATAGTAATAAAGTATACACTTACTTGGCAATTTCTGTGCATGTGCTAGCTGTAGCAGTAGCAGCAGTAGTGCTAGATTTTGTTTTAGTGCTGCTTGAGCTCACTTTTGCTACTTGCTGAAAAAAAAAAAAAAAAAAATTAGAAAGAATTCAGTTTTGAGTTTAATTATTTGCCGAAGAAACAAATGGAGGTAAGCGTTGGCCCAACATTGGGAGACTACAGGCTGGTACTATAATAATTCGGGGTCATTTCAGAGGTGAATGTCTTGCGTTTGAGATTTTCCTTTACCTATTTTATTTTTTTATGTTATTGGATGGCTAACAAGCCTACTTCCCATTTGACATCTGCAATACCGTTGGCGTCGCAGATGCATTGGCATTCCACAGAAAAAGCACTCATCCTCTATAGAAAACAGAGGATCACCCGACCAGACGGGTTTCGTGTCTGGCGGGCAACTGCTCGACGATTGATGTCGGGAAGTTATATATATGCTGATCGCGCGATAAACTCTGCTTGCGCGATGCAGGATTTTGCGTGTGATGCGTAGTTCGCATGTGGCGATGTATAAGCCGCCACACGTCTTATGTAAATGTAATTACACCAGCATTCATTCCCTTGAAGCCAAACCGAAACATATCACTGCTGTTTAGCGGTGGAAATTGGTACGATGATAGTATGCAATACCCCGGATAAGGTCATTCACAAAGTGCTCTCTCTATACTTATTATATACTAGCTGCGTTTCACCCGCATAAGTCTCGATCCCGTGGGAATATCGGGATAAAAATTATGTGTATAGTTTATTTTTATTTATCTCAGATATACTTAGCACGGACATATCGATATTCTGACATGTCGCCATTGCACCCGTGCGGAGCAGGGGCGGGTCGCTAGTTACTACTAAAACTATAATGCACTAAACATGTATATTACCATATCTTTCTTAGGTGGCGACACGGGCACCCATTCTGACGCCTTCTCTCGGTGTTGCGAGCCAGAAGACACGGGGAACTGCAGTCTTAACTCTTCCTTATTAGCTACAGGCAGGGGATTCGTCTTAATGGGCAGTGGGGCTCCTCCCTGGAAAATATCATATCATCATAACATTACGCCTGTTCTCCACGAAGGGTTAGGCAGAGGTGTACCTATCTATAGTACACCCACATTTCACCAGTTATGTTTAAGTCCCATGTAATAGGGGGTGAGCCTCAATCGGGAACATATCCAGATTCCGGGCTGCTACTGAGAATTTCCCAATGGAACCCAGTAACACTTTGCCCGAACTAGGAATCGAACCCTGGACCTCATGTTCAGCAGTAGCGATTGCAACCACTGCACTAACACTAAAAACACATACAAACAAAGCAAGTTATTAAAAAGCTTGTAATAAAATCACGTAAGCCATTACTGGCACTTATAGAAAATCAATTCTAATTGCAAATGTTGTATTTTAGTAATTATGTAGCAAAACTGTTTTGTGTGATGCAATGTGATTGTTTCTGTGTGTAACTACTCTACAGAGACTATTAAAAACTAAATAAAGTGGCTGATTGGTTAATTATGAATGTAAAGGTGAAAAACGTATTCAAAGAATATTAGTTAAGTGTTTCTAGCATAAAAACTAAACAGTATTGAAGTGAGGATCACCATTCATGGATAAATAATATAATGCGATGCTCAACGCACAGTATTATTTTTTTTCGTAATAACTTATTGTCGGTTCGACTGCCTATTGCATTATGAGTCTCATTATTTTTTTATGAATAATTGGCGTGATGGCTCGCGCGTTGATTAATGCTTCACTGCATTCGTTTCACTTACGTTAAGGTAGTATGTACAGTTTATTACATCGAAAGCGACAGGGTCGCCCGCGAAATTCAAACTTTCTTTCGTTTTATGCAATTTGCAGGTCATTATCAGGTGATCTAAATATGATTCACGGCCGTATCAAAGGTTTATTTATAAAATTATAATCATAAAGTCATCAATACAACTCTCTAAGTTCATGTTCACGTAATCCTATTGAACGACTATTTCATGAAATCATGACATTTGAGCATTATGCAAACTTAAGGAGTTGTATTGCTGAATATTTGTTACGGTCGCGAACCTACAAAGAAAATTGAGTTTCGCGGGCTACCTTGACGCATCCCCGTTAATTATTTGTATTTTGATGTGGAGTTTCAGAAACTGAACTCTATACAATGAACGAACGCTGAATAGAAAGATTGCGTAGCGTTAAAGACGGGTCCACACCTGCGCACGCGCACGAACAATGCGGTTCGCGTGCATCTTAAGAACATAGTATGGACACCTTGGGACGTCTTTTTTCACTTCACTGTTCGTGCGTGTGAGCTTTAATTTCACAGGTGTGGTGTATGTGGCACGCGAACCGTTCGCAACATGCGCGCGCGTAATTATCGAAAGCTTGTTATTAAACAAGCCTTCGATACTTAAACCGTAGGCACCATAAAAAAAAATTGTATATATAATTATATTGTATTATAAATTAATACTATACAATATTGTTAAAACTTTTTGCTGTAAAAATATGAAAAGGAAAACTCACCCTTATATTCATAACAATAGGTGCTTTCTCTTTGACGAGGAAGGGATGGTGGAAAGCGAGTGTGTCTTCGTTCTCGCTCATATCGTCGTCGTTTGAAGAGACAGAAGACAGCTCACCAAGGGCCTCCTTCTTTGATAAATGTTTGCAGAAGTCTGTCAACTCGTCTACTGATTTACCTGTGAAAATGATTTTTGTTTGATAAAGAAATCATGAGAAATTGTTATTACAATGATAACGATTTCCATCGTGTGAAGTTTCACCAAGGTTAAAAAAAACCGGCGAAGTGCGAGTGCTACTCGCACATGAAGGGTTCCGTACCGTATTAAGATCAAACAAAAAAACGCCGAAAAAAAAACACGTGTCTTGTATGGAGACCCCTATAGTTATAGACTTTATTTAATTTTTATTATTTGTTGTTATAGCGGCACTAGAAATATACAATCTGTGAAAATTTCAACTGTCTACCTATTATGGTTCATGAGATGCAGCCCGCTGACAGACAGACGGACAGACCACCAATGAAGGCGTATTAGGGTTTCGTTTGACACCCTTCGGGTACGGAACAATAAAAATCAAGTCTAACTTTATACCCATTTGAAAGTTTTGTTCGAATAAGGGATTAATAATGTGGAAATACCATTATTAATCGTGAAAATTTGCGTCTTGACCTTTTTACTATATAATATCTATCTTCCATTTTGAACAAAGACAGTAGATCTCAGATATTTGTGCTAGAGCGAGACAAGTTACACGAACTACTAGAACTGCTTTGGAACCACGTCGTTATTGATCGTGTTGATCAAGAACCTTGACATTTCTTCTAGATCTAAGTTAAGAATTATTAAGTGTATAGAATAAAGTGTCAAAGTGTATTACCATATCATTTAAATAGTTGTATAACAATTTTTTGAACAAATAAATTGTTGTTTTTATAAATGTCTTGGCCCTTTGGAGGGCGTACGAGGGATCGAAGTCAACTAGCAGGGCCTTTTTTAATGAAATGAGGCACCAACCGACGATTATCCCTTTATGCACTCGAGGACAATCCCGGTTGGTGCTCGATGAACTGGTTATCTAGAACTTTGCAAGGATAGACCTTCCACTTTAGACCCTACCTGACCAATGTTTTATAAAGGTTGACTTGTAATTTGACGTATTCCTTCTAGGACGTGATAGTGTGACCTATTTGCAACAATTAAGCACCCCATAAAACTTAGACAAAAATTGATGGGATTCGAGAAAACCCAATTTTTTAGTATTTTTAAAATTTCCCGGATTTCGTCACTAATTATCACTTTTCTCTAAACTCAAATTGAATGGCCTTCATTGCGATTCCATTGGGTACCTAATACTTTAATAAACCTTTCGATGTAACCAAATTTTCTAAAACATCAAACAGTTAAAAAATAAAGGAAGAAGTTTGTTAACCATTTTCAAAAATCATCTACGTACTTAAACCTTGAATACTAAAAAAATGGGTTTTCTCGAATCCCATCAATTTTTGTCTAGGGTTTATGGGGTGCTTAGCTGTTGCAAATGGGTCACACTATCACGTCCTAGAAGGAATACGTCAAATTAAAAGTAACCCTGTATACATATATATGGATGAAATAGCACGGGGGGGTGACTTGCATACTCATTACTAACTGACCTCCAGACTGTATGGCAGCCATCACTTGGTTCCTAGTGTGAGGCGGCAGCGCGGCCGCGCCCGCCGGCACCGCGCCGTTCTTGAGCATGTTGATAGCATTCCTTCTGGCCACTTCCAGCAGTCGCTTCTTTTCACTGTCTGCTAGTTTAACGCCGGTTGGTGACCTTGAAAATATACGTGATCAAATTCATACTAAATGTATGCAAGCAATCTTTTTCTGTTCCTGAAGAGGCACTGAACTGAGTAGGACCGGAGACCAAAATACCCTGATAGATGTGATAAACTCGACGAATTTTATATATGGTTTGTAACAATTACTTTATTTCTATGACTAATTATTTTATTATTCTATTACCGAAATATACACATTTTTACAAACTCTAAATTCTGAACAATACGAACGCCATGGCGAAAACTGTTGACTATATTTTAATTTCCAGATTAAACGAAAAAATACGGAAAACATTTTCGCAGATTATGGAAATAGGCAAAGAAAATAATCAATAATTTTAATTTAAGCAATATTAAATTTTACTTTGCTAGGTTTTAATAGCCTTAGTTTGTGATTAAATTTATGTGTGACTAAATAATTTTACAGGCAAACTGATTACAATATTATACAATAATAAGCCATATGTAAAGGTAAAATATAGTAAAGGTAATATATAGTAAAGGTTGTGGAAAACCATAGATGCTGAAGTTTAGTTAAAGAAAAGTTTCCTAGACTTAGCCACAACACTTTGTAGCTTGTAGCTGTGTAGGTTCAGACGTAAATTAAAATTATATTATTTAGAAATGTTTTAAGTTTTTAATATTTAGTTTTACTTAAAAACTAAATATTAAAAACTTAAAACATTTCTAAATAATATAATTTTACACATTTAAGTGTGTCTAGAGACTCATTGACCCCACAGTCAAACCATTGCAACGGTTTTGTGGGGCTTAGCTTATATGTTACTTACCTTTTTGGAATAAAGATAAATAAATAATAATAATATGTATTATAATGATGCCCAGCTGTGATCGTGGCCCCACAATACCCTTGATACTAACTTTTCAAATAACCAATCCTGAGACCATAAAATTTGTTAGTAATACACATGTATATCAGATTAGTGGTTCTCAAGTTATCAGCGTTCGGCGCTCCGATTGGCCCTTCACCAGTGAAGGGCCAATCGGAGCGGTCGCGGTCGATGCGTAAAGTCGAGATGCTTAAAAGAAACTCACACTAGGGCCTCATTGCACTAACATATTATAAACTAGCTTTTGCCCGCGGCCTCGCTCGCCTGGACGGAAATTATCCCACAGAAAGGTACTACCGAGATAAAAAGTATCCTATGTCAATGCAGGTTGTATACTATCTGTCTGCCAAATTTCATTCCAATCAGTTCAGCCGTTTTTGTGTGATTGAGTAACAAACATCCACAAACATACAAACTTTGACATTTATCATTATATATTATTATAAAACAAGCCGCGTCTGTCTGTCTGAACGCGATAAACTCAGAAACTACCGAACGGATTTTCAAACGGTTGTCATCAATGGATGGAGTGATTCATGAGGAAGGTTTTGGAGTATAATTCAATAAGGTTTTGTGTAAATTGGCAGAAATATGACGATTATTGTTGAAGATGTCGGAAAAAATCATGCCGACAGGGAGTTTTACTGGCGTGAGCCGCGTAAACCGTTAGAGATACATAACATTTATGTACTACAGGATAGTACATTTTTAAAAATTCAACAAAAAAGTCTGCGGTAGCATCATTATGTCTAACTTCTAAGGATGGTCATCCTTAGAAGATAGACATAGTAACCATTATTATCTTTCAGAATTTGATAAAAAGTTCACTGTTATTTCTGAAGCGATTTTGGTATTTTCGGTATCATAATATTAATCCATACCCAATAAAATATGTTATTTAAATTAGGCATTTAATTTAGATTAAAATATGCCTTGACATCATATCATTTAATAGAAAAGTTTAAAAGATATCATAGATTCAAAATTACGCGTAACAAAATAATTATGGTTGACGGCAACGCGGGCGCAGCGGTAGGAGTCAATGACCTTTTCCTCGGCTATTAGGTATGTAATCCCAGTAGTACGTTCCTGTGGGATATTTTCCGACAAACACGCGGGTGAAGCCCCACGGGCAAAAGCTAGTAAATTTATATAAGTAGGATTAAAGTCGCTTTTAGTGTCTGTCTGTGTGTCCACGTTGTTCTTTTAAACTACGCAACGGATTTTAATTCGGTTTTCACCATCAATTTATAAAATTTTGTAGTTAAGTTTGTTGTCTTAATATTATGAACTAGTATTCCGTAATATTATGAGATTACATCAGTAAGTTTTCCACATACCTAGATCTTCTTCCTCTTCCTCCATGTCTGGGCGAAAGACGCCGCACCCCCCGATGGCGCGATCGTGACCTTGACGACCTCCGTCTCGAGCGTGACCTTGACCTTCTCCGAGACCTCGAGGTCGACCTGTGACGTGTGCGGCTACTGTGACGTGTCTTAGAACTTGAGCGGTGGTGGCGCTTCCTTGAGGCTGATGTGGAGCGCCTGGATTTACTTCCTGACCTGTTAAATGAATAAGTGTTAATGTTGACTTCTTTTTCAAGTATGAAAGGTGCAGTGTGGTTTGAATGTATGATAGTACCAGCAACCAAAGGCATTATAGAGAAGCCAGGAATCTATCCCGTATAAATTATTTGTCAAAATTCAATGAGTTAAAGTCACTTGAGTATGTTTCAAGCAAATACCAAATCAATTCTGAATACTTTCATCAAATATTATTTTTTAGGCTCTTCAACAATGAGTACACTATATAACATAACATAATATCACGCCTGTAATCCCAAAAGGGCTAGGCAGAGGTGTACCACACCTACATTTCGCCAGTTATGTTTAGTCCCATGTAATAGGGGGCAAGCTTATTTTACGCTTAGCTTTTTTATTTATACTATGAAAACTTAAGCCTAAGTACCCCACAACTGAAAAACAAAGCACAACATGCACTACATTATTAGATTACTTTCTTCCCAATGTATAATAAGATAAATAATGAAGAGCAGTTTAGCTCAGTGTATAATAATATTTAAAAGGGAAACAACAAAATACCTCTTGGGAGATTTGCTTCGTTCCTTTCGTGTTGTTTTTGATGATGTTTCAGCTTTTTTGCTCTTCTTTGCAGCAATTTTAGCATCCTCCAATAAGTCACTACTAATAAAATAAAATAAATATTATTATTATTGTCACATACAAAACAATGTACTGCCCCAAATAAATTCAAATAATGGCAGTGCCCAGGTGATAATGATAATGTTGAATCTCAAATTGTTCACGGAGGTCCTTCGTCTAATCATACAAAGAATAGTGTGGCCAGTATTTTTAAATGTCTAACTGTCAAAAATATAATTACTATAAAAAGATTGTACACGAGATTCAATAGAAGTTTTATTGTTAAGATGCCTATGGGGGTATAGTGTCCTTCAAAGTGTTAATAAAAGTCATTTACATATATTTAAATACTATGTACAATCTAACACTAAAATATTTATATTATGTACAAGTACATGAAGGGTAAAAAAAAAGTAGTAGGCTGACAAAAATGGTTTAGAATATGAGGCATAAACATTTACTTCTGTTACAAAATTATGTGGTACTAGCTGCGCCCCACAGTTTCACCCGCATAAGTGTCGATCCCATGGGAATATCGGGATAAAAGTATTCTATGTCCTTCTCCAGGTCATGATGTACTCATGTGCAAATTCTGTTCAGCCGTTTTTAGTATGAAAGCGTAACAAACAAACACACTTTTGCATGGTAGTACCTGTACTTGCACTGTCCAAATGTTACAGAGAGATCAAGATGATCAGAAATAAAGAATGGACTTAACTTACATTTTCATTTCATCTTCAGCTTGTTTCTTGAGTCCTCCAGGATCCGAGGTTTTAGGAAAATGTGAGTTACATACAATATCTTTCTCAGTACTACTAGAGGAGTCGGTATATTCACCTTCTTCATACTTCTCTGCTTTCTTTCTAGCCTCTTCTTCAGCCTGTTTCACAGTTTCCTCAAATACTGCACTGAATTTTAGATTCTTTATTTGAATTTTACCCTTAGATTTATCATTGTCTGCACTGTTTACATCAGGTTTAGCTTCAGTTTTCTTACTATCTAGTTTATGCCTCAAGTCTATGGTTGCATTTTTACAGTCTGGTGGCAAGGGAATGGGGTGTGGAGGTGATAAAGAGTTATCCTCTATTTTTATAGTCACTAGCTTTTTTGTACCTCTTTCAACCTTAACCTCTTTTGTTTTCACATCTTCCAATTTAATTTCTTTCTCATGTTTTATTTTAACATGGTCATTTTCAGGTTTAACTCGAACAGGAGTCAATGGGTACGGGTATGAAGGAGACCGGCTTTCTCTTGAACGTTTTTTAGTCTTACTTTTTTTTCGTTTCTTCCGTTTGTGGGAGTATTCGCTACCGTCCGAGCTGACACTGCTAGTGCTCCGGCTGCGTTTCTTCTTTTCTTTCTTATGTTTCTTCTTACTTTTCTTAGATTTCTTTGATAGAACTTCTTCTATTTTAGGAGGATCGGCGTTAAAAGCACTGAATAGTTCTGAAAGAATCTCACTTGATGACTTTTTGGAATCATCTTTTTTACGTTCGGGAGTCGTCTTCTCCCTTTTGATTAATTGTTCAATTTTATCTATTAAGCTCGTCATTGCAATCACTAATTAGGCTTAGTCGTCTTCAGTCATAACAAAATTCACAAGACAACGTTTAGCAAAACACAAAATCAAACATTTGTCGCCATGATGCGAACGAAATTTTAATAATTTTGACATTTCATTATTTTCATTTGACAATCAGCAGGGTTACCAACTAACAATATCTCAATAAACGACTTAATTTTTTTTACTTTGGCAACTAATATGGATCAAACAAAATGCTCGGAAAGCACGAAATACATATGTCAGGAAAATGAAAAATATTTTTTTTAACCCTGAATAATATTGTTACTGTTCTGATTTAATAGTTCTGAGTAGGTAATTATTAAATTTATAGGCCACGTTCACACCAAACTTATTATCAGCCGCCGACTGTGAGCGAGCGTTACACAGTTTACTACTTTTCCATACATATTCAACTTTTCGTTGACACTGAACCGACAATACGCTATAATGTCTTCACGTTCGCACAGTGAGCCGCGTCTGACAGACTGAAGTCTACGTGTGGTATAACATTGTAACACGGCATAAGTTCTAAACGCCCTACCGGGCCTACCCATTGTACATCCGACTAAACTTTTAACTCTGACGGCCTTTAAATGGCAGGCAGGATCACACTCCAATATTGCCCTCAGCCATAGTTTTACAATGGATAATAATGCACGTTACCCAGGGCCGTTATAACCATATTGGGCGCCGGGGTGCGAAAATCAGACTGCGGCCACCTGAACAATGAAAAAAAAAAAAAGTGGTCTAACTGTGGCTTTTAAGAATTAAGATAGGTAGGATGCAAGAGCGAGCGAAGCAAGCTTAAAATAATTAGCTTAAAATAATAAAAAAAGCTTAAAAGCTTTAAATAATTTAGGAGTTCAGTACTTTTTCGGCTAATGCACAGAAGCTTTAGAATTGAGAGTAAAATTTTAGGATTCGCCTCGAATAGATTAGGTTCTCTATTAGGCGCTTTCGGATATTGTTATAATTCTAAATGTTTTTACACCTATATTTTATTTTGAAGCCAGGGAGGTGCGAGTGCACCCTCTTGCACTCAGCTCCCGGCGCCTATGGTTGGTGACCAGAATCAGATACTATTAGATACTCGGTTCAAGGCTCGTGCAGACTAGCGATTTGTCGCGTGAAAGCGACACCGATAATTGTTCTACCGTGCAGTTTTCTTAGAAATTGTTTTAATAGAGTCGCGAGTCGCTGTCGCGTCGCGCCTGTTTGTATGAGGTTCAATGAAGCCTCGTGAAGATTGGCGCGACGCGACAGCGTACGCGTATTTTTTGTAAACACAATATTGGTTCCTTTATTTTTATAGGTATAATGAATATTTGTTAAGTAATTCTTAAAAATTGTGATAACGCATGGTATGGGTAGGTAAAAGGCGATCGGTTTGCGGCCCCTAAGACCCTACGACCGGGTGCTACGCACCCCTTGCACCCCTGGGTAAAGACGGCCCTGACGGTACCGATACGAGACTGGTCATCAGGGGGTATCACCGAGAACGCTGCAGGTTGGTAACCAGTATACCTACCTACTGTGTTCAGCTGAAGACTGCGACGGGACAGGGGTTTCGGAGAAAGGGTGTTTGTAGGTAAACGCCGCTCCATCCATAGTCGTTGACCTATGTTAGCTAGGTAGATGTATACTGTATATGTTTAGGTACCTAACTGTACTCTACTCATGCACGCATCTCAATGATGGTCTTATCTAGGATTACCAACTTTGCAGGCAGATAGATACGTGAGCATATTGTTGTAATCGGGAGACAAGAGGCTTTTACTAGTGGGTGCCTTAGTGCATATTTACCACCAACCTCGGTGGCTGGCATTAACCCTTAGAGGCTGCAATATAATAAATGTTATGCATGATATGTAGTTATAACATTCTGTTTTTTTATCGCAGTCAAGTAGGCATAGGTAGTACCGGTACAGTCGCCAGCACATCAACCTACTACAATCTGTCAAATTTCTTTAATAGATTTTCAACTTTATCACTTAAGCATAAGGTTCAAAGTTGATTGGGAGAATTTGACAGTTTTAGGTAGGTTGACCTGCTGGCGTCTGTACCTACAGTTTATCTAATTACTAAGGGGTTTATTTATAAACGTTATGTAAGTAATGATTAGCGACTGTAGGTATAACCATACATTTTTGACGTTTGAACGTCACGTTTATAAATAAACCCCTTTAAGGGGCAGGTGTAAAATAAAATAAATAAACTTTTTAGGTTTAGTTTTTATTGTTTTCTCAATACCTTTGCAAGGTTGGTAAGTGTTAAACTGATAAACAATACAGAATGGATACTAGATTCTTTATAATTTTCTGTACGATTGAAATACACTGCGATTTTCATGTCAACTGCAGCAGGACGGAAAACTTGTCCTTTTAGTTTAGGTATATTTTATTTAGGTACATTAAGTAGGTAAGGGAGTGTTCAGAGAAAATGTCTTACAATTAATAATTTCAAGAAATCTCGATCTACTTATTCGACAAGTACCTACATATTATGTAAGTAGGGAAGCTTTTAGCATGATTGCATGTTATGAGTGTACATTTTCATATAAACAGTTGAACATTTTACAATTGACTGTTACATACCATCTGTTTATAAGAAATATATCGTAAGTAGATGATAAAAAAAATAATGCATAATAGGTAATATCAAATTCGTTAACCTATCATCCAGTTCGAATAACTTTGACACAAACTAAGACAAGCACAATTCTTTAATAAATAATCATTACAATAAAATGCAAGAACAATAAATACACAATCAATAATTTGGCAATCAATTTCAGAATTTAATAATCGGAAGCTCCAATTATTGAGCAATACTTAACTTTACATTTTCAGGCCCTTGCCAATCATTTTTTATTAGACCAGTGCTACATTTAAAAGAAAAAGGATACAAGTGCAGTTTCCGACCAGATACACAGCAAAATAAATTAGGATAAGGATAATATTTATGTATTATTTATTCATAACGAGTCCTTTTTATACTACCCGCTTTTGTCATAAGAGTTGTTCATCATACTTATTATAACGCCTTAGGAAGACAGAATAAATACTACAAATTGGCCAAATTAATAAAAATATTCAAAAAGCAATAAATATTATCATATCACACAATAATATCCGTAATTAATACTTAATAAATCGATGATTAACTTAGATAATAATTCTAATTAATATTCAGGTATACATAGAATAGCAAACGTTTTTCATTAGATACGTTGATACAATCGTAAAATACATTCCCGCATTAAATTACCTACCTATCTACGTTTTCGTATCAAATTTTAAATGATTTTCCATGTACTTGATTTATAAAAACTTGTTTGCTATAAAAACTAATAATAACTAACAGAAAACTAGTCACAGTTTATTTTTATTTTACTCTACATTTATGAAAATATCTAGATAACAAGTTCATTTATTGATTATTTATGATTATTTTGCAATCACATTTTTTTAAACTTAAATTATAAATTCAAAGGATTGTCATTTCCTCCCATTACTTTTACAGATCCGCTTGTTCATTTACCTTATGAAATAAAAATGTTCAATGTTTTTAACGTTTTTTTTTTTAAATTTTTGTTATATTTTTAATATTCATCGCGTTTGTCATTCATTTAAAAGGTGCTTGATTAAATTTTTCGAATTGTGCAAACTGGGTGCAACGACGGCAACCTTTCTTTCTCATGTACTTTTATACATTTTCAAGTACGTCAATGTTAAACGCTAACACTTTTTTTTATCACACAGATCATAACGGGTCCCAAAAATTTTATAAACCATGAGACAGAACAGTTTCCGCTCGATCAACGAGTGGTAATGAAGCGTTCGCCTAAATGAGTAGAGTAACCAGCTTCACAAGTATTAGAGCCCCGATACATGTACGTCATATGGTATTTGATTCACTGATAGCCATAACGTACTAAATACAATATAATACAAGGAATGTTGAAGTGAGTGAGTGTGTGTGTTTGTCTAGCTAAGGCAATTTTCGAATAATCTAATCGCCATATTGCGGTAGGAGAACTAAAATGGTAGATAGAGCATGAAAGCTTTCAGATTTATTTAGTTTTATTGTCTGTACTCCAATAGTATCAGCGAAACAGATGCCGTCGAATGACGAAGCCTACTGATCTGATCATTAAATATCAGGGTTCCAAATAATGGTGAACGCTAGTATCGTTGAGATCAGTAACTAGGCTAGCGCCAGAGAACGCAGCAAGCGGCTACAGCTCTCGAATCTGACTGGAAGCGTGATGAGGCATCAGCTATATACGTATCAAAATGTAGGCTGACTTGTATGTAACGCCCACTAAGAAAGCCATTCGTTGTCAATATCAAGAAGTAGATACTAGGAGATTAAAAACGCTAACGGCAGAAAAATATCGCAGAGGCCCTATGTAAAGAAGTCTAAGAGCGCTTGTAAACAGCACCGGGTCTACACCGATCACCAGGAGCCCTCCATGTCTGGTTGTCTGTCCGGGGCACGCGCGGATGACCTCTGCCTGTACAAGCGCCACAACGGAGCTAACACTTGTCGTATCGGTCGGACCGAGAGCACTAGCCGCCCCATCTTAAAGCTACTACTGAAATTTTCTAGGCGATCAAAGATCGCAAGCTAAATTGATTTTATTCAAAAGTCTTAAAAAAATAAAATCTGCTAGTGATCAACTTTAACGCGTTAGCGGGGACGCAAAACGGCGCGCACCGTTCGGAAACGTTTCTCGAAGCCGAGCTTCGTGTACAGAGATCGGGACGCGTCGTTTTCCGGACGAATGACGACGAAGGGTTTGTAGCCGCGGGCGGCGACTTCTTTGGTCAGACGGCGGGCCAAGTAGATCCCGTAGCCTTTCCTGCGGAATTCGGGCCTAGTTTGCATGGAGAACATGGCTCCGTAGTAGGACTGGACCATCCAGGCGGCTAGCTTTCCTTCCACGAAGATGCCGTAGGCGGGCAGTTCGGCGACCAGCTTCTCGAACACTTCGCAGCATTCTATGTCGCTCGCCGGGTACAGGTCGTGAACTGCCTTCATGTGCTCTGGCTGCAAGCGAACTAACTCCACGTCCGATGGCAATCTGCAATCATATTTTAATCCATATTTGGAATCTTTTAAATACAAAAGTTATCAGGGCGCATCAGACGTTAAACACGACAACGTGGCAAGAAATTATTGAGCTTGTAACATTTTGAAAACGTTATGACCTTAATGGCACACGGTATAAAAGGTTTTAAAAGGATGCAATATTATTTGAAGTTAAATTAAGTTTTGTTCCTGGATAAGTCTATGTTGACACATAGACCTTCGCAAAGAGTTCCTAAACGTATGATTCTCCTTACCCCTCAGTACTGTCGTCTTGTGGTGGGTTATCACAGGCGTAGACGTCGCCAGTAATCTTGTCGTGCGCCTCATAGTGCCTCTCGAAGCGGTTCACGATGGCCTCGTGAGTGAAATTCAGGTACAATGGCTGGGTCAGGTCTAGGAGAATATCCTCTGTCGTCAGAAGATCCACCAACTCTGCGCGCTCCGAAGGACAAAACACAGTCACGCTTTCGTATGTTGTTTTGTTCGGCTGAAATTATTAAGAAACAAATGTACGTCACACTAATTGGACAGGTGATGGGCTCTAAGTCACTGTCAACGTTTGCTAATGATTATTGCAAATTTATAAATGATTTCCCAATATCACAACACTGAATGCAACATTTTTATTAGAAACCTGTTCCATTGGAGTATCTTTCAGGGACACCAATTATTTTTCCTATGTTTTGTTAAACTTAAATTCAGAAGAAAGGGCTAAATGATACAGAATGTTTGTTTTCCTTAACTACATATCTAAACCAGAAATCTTTGTTCGCTGTCCACATCATGTAGACCATAGGTTTTTGGGCCACATTTCGTCCTAACAGAAGAATGGAACCCGTATAAGCTCCCGTACATCATTTAGGTCATCATGGTAATTAGATAACTAGGTCGCATTGGATTACTGAAAGCTTCTGAATTGAATAGGGACACGTTTCAGTATCTGATTCTGACGTTCGTTCCTATGATGTGTATACCCTATTCACAGGCAGTACACGACTCATTGGTTATCCGACAGATTTATTCTCGATTAACGTAAATCCTCGCGCCCACGGTCGCGAAATCGGCGAGACACAATGGCTTTTTAATTGTTTTTTTAACTAATGGATTCGACTGGTTAACGAATGAGTCGATTTTAATAAACAGAACCGCATACTTCATCACAAACATTTGACAGGCTTCCGTGTCAAAAGTGACCAATTTTCGGTTACGATTTGCCAACAGAAAATAGTTGTCAAAAGAATAGCGTTCGTCTGTTTGATTTAAACGATCTTCGAGGACTTCTTCGATAACATTGAGTGATGTTCGATTCGGCATAGAAGCGTATGAATGGTTGTGAATTGCTATGCAGGTTAAAACGAAGTCTGAAATAACATTGTTCCGACGGCTACGAAGCTCTACGGTGCTACGAGATTTAAAGATTCAATGAAGAAACGAAACATTCAAAGCAATCTATCTTTACCTACATAATTAACTATCAAACTCAACTCTGAAAGACAAGTAGACACATTTATTTGACGCATTGTACCTACCTTGAATATTTCTTGGTAGAAATAATAATATAATAAGCGTCTGCGCGGTTGTCAGGTGGATTTAGGAAAGTTTAGCGCACAAAGAACCTTCATTTTACGACGTCTTGTCTGGCCGGTGAGGCAATCAAACGCGTATTGTGGCTAAAATTAGGACCGCCTCGAAAAGGTCAGCATCTAGCTCAGATCCAAGGTACTTTTTACCTATAGGTACTTACCTAAATGGCTACGAACTCATAGGTATTTAAGAGCACACACACATAAGCATGGCTTTAATCTGCGGATACAGAATGCCCAAATACTGGAAATTAATGGGTTAGAAAGATAAGAAACAACATTTTTCACTTTTATTTCCTTCGCTTATCTTTAGATTTCAGCAAAAATGCTGGGTCTTAAAAGTTATCGACCTTTCAAAAACGAGTCCAAAAGGAGAATATTAACCATTCATGAAAATTGTACATCCTCGGAAAATGTTTCGATGCGTTCTTGCAAAGTCCCTTGATGTGAAAATGATGTAATCAAGAAATATTAAATGGATCCTCTAAAACCTTATTAAGTTTATGCAATGTAAAGATTTCAATTTATTACAATTTATTAGTAATGGTTGTGAGCAGGGCCAGCATTGGCCCAAGCATTTTTATCATTGATGTAATCCCCCAACTTACAATATGACTGCCTGCTTTTCTTCGCTTATATATGCCTAATTGTAGATAATGTGATTAAAACTGGATAGTGTCATATAATAATCTACGTAGCACAATAGTTTGAGGCCCCATGGGTCGTCATTAGTAGACAAGGCATGACTACGGGTTTAGTTACAAATTACATTTTCTATGAAGACCTACATAGCTACAGAGTGATATATATAAATACCTACGTAACGAGTTCTTGTTAGTGCAGGTACCTATGTAATTTGGGAAAGCCTTTCCCCGATTCATTGCGGATGTTCTAGGAATCCTTAGTACCTATTTAAGTTGTGTGCCTGCACACAGGTACTGAGCATTGTAGGGTTATTTCTCACAAATGAAAAATAACGAGTGATAGGTTTCAGAGTTTAATAAAAGGAACTTTTATTAAGACTGATCCAAGAGACCACTAAGGTTTGTCTACTTTGGCGAGACAGTTTTTATATTACTTCTTCATTAGTAATTAACGATAACATCTTAGAAATCCAGTTACCTTTTTTTACAAACCAACAATTAAAAACATTGTTAAACTGAACAGCTTAAAAGCCATAATTATCCTCGAAGATGAGTTTTTGTGTTTAGAATTCAGTCTAGATAGACTTCAAGGATTATCGTCTACCCCAGACTATATAATTAAGAGGGTATTAAAAGAGGCACATAAGCAGGGCTCGGCTGTCAGCCCCGATGTCTTAATGAAGTAGGCGTTTGTTTATCAAAGGGAGGTTTATATGTATAGTTGGTAAATGGGGAGTTATTACAGTCCAAATACGATAGTGTGAAACACTGATTAACCTTGATTTGCGATGAATGATGTAAAGACTGTTTATAACGGCAGCATTCAAGCTTGTACAAAAGCTCTGAATAATCTAGCACTCTGGATATTATAAAAATTACACTATATACACCATGGAATTAGTAAGTATAGTACAACGTATGTAGGTACGTATCAGTCCTTAAGGATTCATTTGGTCGACATATTTTCTCTTAAGTAAAGTTACTGAATTTAGTCTTACATTTAGATCATTACGCTAAGATCATTACGATTACCCAACCAAAAATAGTCAGAGAAATATTATTCACGATTTACGTATCCAGTCCTTTAGGATTAATTTGGTCGACATATTTTATCTTAACTAAAGTTACTGAATTTCATCTTACATTTAGATGCGATACGCTAAGATCATTACGATTACCCAACCAAAAATATTCACGATTCGAATAAATTATCTTCTCAGAAAGTTTTCGTTATCATTCTAAACTTTTTTTCACGAAAAAGCTGAGCAACTTTTCATCTTATCAGCTTTCTCTTTAGGACTTGGGTCGAAAAACAAGTTAATTTTGACGTAATCTTTAATAGATTAAAATATTCGCAAAACTCTGTGTAACGCGCTTGAAATTAATCTCCTAAAACAGTCTGAAAGCACTGAAAGAAAATTAATGAAGAAACGATTTCTACTCCCTCTATTTTTCCAGACTTCTAAAATATAAGTACTATGGAGAACTTCATTTCTAAGCAGTTTGCAAATAAAATCCCGTGAACACGATGACTACATCTGTTACCGCCCCGGGTCTATAGCGGCTGAGCGAAATAGTCCTTATGGTGTATAGATATGAACTTCTTCGATGATACATATATTGTAAAACCGACAAATCGGCTAACCGAATTATCGCTCGGAAAGCTGTACCAGGATTTATGTAACATGATTGATTAGAGAAAGAGAAAGAGAAAACATCACTCAAAAGTGAGGTTTTGTAACCAATCAGGTCCATGTAATAAATTTTTGGTTGAAACTAGTTTTAAGCATTACTTAAAACTAGTTTCAACCAATCAAAAGGCTTTAAACGAGTTTTAAGTAAAGCTTGAATTAATACGGGTCTAAGCATAGTAGATCAGAAATAAATACGATATAAACAAACTCAAGCTCAAAGCATCCAATAAAAAAAAATCAAATAAACCAATTACAGGCACTTTTGAATTGTTAAGGGGTCGGTCAGTCAGAAATATGAAGCTAGTCATTCCAAAGCGTAGTAGGTACCTATGGAGAAGAACGGGCAAGAAACTCCACGGACACTCTTTTAAATCAAGATATGGTTACATCATTCATGTTGAAGTTATACATGTGAGAACGATGCAAAACATTAAAAGCGTCCGTTAGAACTTATAACTTTTAGTTAAGTTAAGTTAGAATATATAATGCCGCCAGTCTCTTGGGTACATTACCAGTCGACAGCGATGCGGATGAATTTTTCGACGCCATATTTTAGTTTGTGAATAGTATTAATTAAGTTAGTATATCATTTTGTTATTTTTATTAATTAATAAGTTATAAGTTGTTATGATTAAGTCATTTTACTTTACCAACGTTTTATTAAGCTGGTGTTTCGTGCATTTGAAAAGGAACCTGAGATTTGCTAGGCAAAGAAACACTTGTGGTGACGAGCTCTCGAGACCGCTTACGTCACAAGATAAGTGATGTGAAGGGAAAGTCGGAAACGATGCCAACTTAAATGCCGTGGTTAGGGAGAGCTATATTAACTAAGGCCATTGGATTTTGGTCCCAATTTACGTAGCTACTGGGAAATTGTAATTGAGAAGAAATAAGTCGTTACGGTCACAACTTCTGTATCAAATTAGTCAATTTATGGCGTAGAAAATTGAGGCAATTTATTTAGCTGAATGTCAGTTTAGTAAGTATTTAAATCACGTTTCTTGATTGGATTTTGACAAGTTCTGAAGTAATTTTCATGATCACACTACTGTAAAAGTAACTTTTATTCAAACTGACCATTATTTAGCAGATCTTTCCATCCGACAAGTCTTGCAGTCTTTCCGACTACTAAAACAAATCTCCAACTCTTTTCTTCTGACGTTTCATAAGTTTATAAGTTTATGTAGGCTTATGTGAAAAATATATTAAGATTTTGATTTTAAAACTCAAAGCCTTGGTCTCCCCAAAAAACTATAAGGCTGATTTCACAGCTATCCGGGAGACCCGTACGGGCTCCCGGAACGGAGACACACGTGAGGCGCTAGAACATTCTTTCACAGCGACGCGGATTGGTCCGTACGCGACCCGCTCCGGGTAGACCCCGTATATTGCTTTTCCCCTTATCCCTTGTTTCAGAGCACTGCGGGCGCTATCCATACGGGTCTCCCGTGTACGGACGGCCCGTACGGGTCTCCCGGACATCTGTGAAACTAGCCTTAAGCTTGGAACTTCAAAACTACTTCCGAAAACAAAAGAAAACTACTTTTCCTTGAACTATATTTCCTCTTCTCAATCCCTCGCGGATTTCTAGACACAGAGCATAGTTAAATAATGCATGTAGCGCAGCGAGCTGCGAACACCGGTGATATAGCTCGTTAGCTCACTGTGAAGACAATCCCTATGGCACGAAGTTCGCGAAGACGGCAAACCAAGAAAAATGAGGTAAAAGACAGAAAAGCAAAGTCATAACTTAATTACTTTTAGAAGCGTGATACGCAGTTTTGCTGACGATGACGTCTCGTAGCTCGTCAAGTAATAAAGTAGTGAACGTTGAGCACTGATCTGGAAATATGTAAGTCCCGAAAAACACGCAAGCACGTCTCGTAGTGACATCAACCCAGTTAATTATATATTTGATTTTTTACCACCTTTTGGTAAGAGATTACAATGCCTATGCACACTGGTAACGTAAACGTCCGGGTGACCAATCTTACAGACAGACATTTTGTGTCTTTATCAGTAACCGACAACGTGGAGAAGTAGTATTTAGGCCCACTTGCACCCACTACATTTATCGGTAAACGTATATGTTGGGAAAATGCTAGGCCGATTGATTGGATTAAAAATGTCCTATGTATTTTACCTCCAACCACCACTTATTTTATCGTACGGAAGTTCATAATAGCGTGTGCTTAAAAGTGAGCCTTTTATGCTTTCTTATGTAGTGTAAGTAAACTCGCAAACGTCACGTTCCAAACTCATTTCCTGAGCCCGTTTTATGGATTAAAATAACAACAAACCTCAATCTTTATGTTGAGTAATGACGTTCTCATTTATGTAGGGTTAATGTTTGGGCAGAATAATATAGCATTCTGGTTTTATCAATTCCTGGTTCGAAGCTTTCGTGTTTCTCGGGATAAAGGTTTTAATATTTAATTGATGTCGCTGGTATTGTTTGAGGAAATTCTGTATCTGAAAGAATTAATTGTTGAGGGTTTTTTCGTGCCAAAGGTTTAGGACCTTTTTTATTGGAACGAATGTGCTTTCAAGGGCCATAGAAACTGTTTTGTAAATAAGAGGCTAGACAGGTACTAGTTATACAAGGTGTAGTTAAAATAACTGAAAACCTTACGGGTTAAAAATGAAATAACCCCTTAAGGGTTATTTATTAGGGGACCAACCCAGAAATCGCGAAAAGTATAATTCAGTTATTTCGATTGTTCAGATGATTGGTTGTTGATTCAGTTATTCCTTGTGAAATAATGACAAAAAGTTGGCTTCTCTCCCTGTCATACAACGACACTGAGGATATAGTGAATTAACACCAAAATATACAAGCAAGTCATTTACACAAAACTCACACCTGCAACTCACCACCACACGCACACTCGCACACGTACTAACACACCCACACACACACACACTCGCGCACATACACTACTACAATATTATTTACAATTATTTTCTTCAATTTGATTTTATTTTGATAATTCGCTACACTTATTTAAATAACTATTCCGTCCATTTTCAAACATCCTGAAATAAAATTTAAGCTAACGCAAACATGTTTCGAATTAAAATTTAAGATCACGCAACTCAGGCCCCCAACATACAGACGCTGCCTAGTTTGCGGACTACTGTTTTAATACTATGTTAAATATTCTAGTTACAGTAAGCATACAATATAATTATTTTCTGAATTATATTTTGTACTAATGGACCAATAAATTATTTTTATTCCTGTAGATATAATATACGACCTAATTACCTATAATTATTATAATCTAATCTAAACTAATATTATAAAAAAAAAAGATTTTATGTTTTGTATGTTTGTTTATTACGCTTTCACGCTAAAACGGCTGAACGGATTTGGATGAAATTTGGACCATGACCTGAGTTAAGAAAAAAAATTTATTTCAAAATTCCCACGGGATCGAGACTTATGCGTGTGAAACCGCGCGGCGCAGCTTGTCAACAATAACAATCTTAAATGTAAGCCCAAAATTACGTAAATTGATATTTTTCGAGCGGCGGCGAAAATAAGAGGCTCTACCATTTCAGTACCCACTCCAATTTTTATCTCGAAGCAAGTCGTTGGTGAGGCATAAAAGGTCACTTTTGAACAATTTAATGTAGGCATTCACACCGATACAATATCGAATTTATTTACTACACAATAAGGTACACGCGCTGCGCAGCACCGCGTATCTCAACGTACGTCGACATGCATTCACGCTCACACTGAATTTATACCTTTCCATGAAGAGAATAAGTTCGATATTTGATTAAAGTGTGCGTAGCGTCGCGTCACGTCGCGTCTAGGTGTGAACTGATCCTTAGACGTAAAATGGACGAGAGTAGTTTCTGTTTTCAATTTTAGTTTGTCTTGGCACAGGAAAAGGAAACTCTTAAAGGTATTACGACCGCGCCTTGCTAAGTTGCGGACGTTTTTTCTCTAGGTACTAATTAAACTTATACATTCTTTCTATATATAATCATCATCATTTCTTGCCCTTATCTCAATCTATTAGCGGTCAGCGCAACATGCCTTTTTCTTCCATACTTCTCTATCAGTCGTCATCTCGGTAGTCACCCCCTTTCTAGCCATATCATCTTTCACACAGTCCATTCATCGTTTCTTTGGTCTTCCCCTACTCTCATAGCCATCGACATTCATAATCAATGCCCATACCATTACAACCGATTTCCGCACAACTTTTCGGTCACAGCATTGCTATTCTGTAACCAACTCACCGTGAAAACTTAGGTGAAGTGAGCTTGAAGTGACCTGTCAGTCCCTAGCAGCAGGTGGAATGACTCACTTCACCTAAGTTTTCACCGTGAGATTATTACAGAATAGACAGGCAGGTCTCACTTTTACTTTCATATATTTTTTTTCTAGATTGTTTTACAAATTAAACCTAGGTTAATTTTGAGTACAAATGAGTTAAGCCGAACTAAGTAAAACCAGTATTTCAGCTATGCAAATCTCCTCGGACATTTATCAAAGTCATTAACATTATTTTTTACAAGATAATTAACAGTAGTGTTATTTTACTCATATTATTATATTTTATTATAATATTTAGAGTATGAATGTGTATCAATGCGTGTCCTCTCATTGAGTGGAATGAAGTGTGAGTGTGTGAATTAAAAGAGGGTGTGTGGGGGTGTAAGTGTGTGTTTCCATGAGAAGTTAAATATTTGGAAGTTTATGTATGTGATCTGTGTGAATTTTGAAAATATCAATCAAACAAGTTAATGCTAACGTGATCATTGTGCTATATGTAGTAGAAGTTCAGTCTCTTCATAATTTAGTTTTTGTAAATATTTAAAAAACAAGAAACCTAAATAAGAAGACGCGTAGATTCAGCAGATTTAAAAGTATTATGTACCTACCTAAATCATGTACATATAGATTAAGCAAAGCATCTCATATTCTTGTAAGTAGATTATAGGTTGAAAGAAAAATAAACTAGGTTCCGTAACTCCCACTTTCTAATTGGAATTATTCAATAAGAAAGTGGGACTGAAAATCTTGTTTTTTTAAATTATTTCTCGTTTATGATTTTCGATTTTTTAGGGGCTCGTGGCTAAGTAATAACAGCTGCAGGGGTCGATCGATCAGGCTAAGCTACGCTGCTGCGCTGGATGGGTGACCATCTCACACACATGCCTCGGAAAGCACGTTGCACGTTAAGCCGTTGGTCACGGCTGTCATTCGTGGATCTTTGACAGTCGTTACCGGTCGTCAGAAGCCTGAAAGTCTGACAACCAGTTTTGCCAAGGGGTATCGTATTACCCAATCGGAACTGGGTTGTGGAGATCAGTTATTCAGATAGGCTGGATAGGTAGTCGTTGTACGTAAAATACTGTTATTCCCATTCAGCTGCATCCGGTTAGACTGGAAGCCGACCCTAACATAGTTGGGAAAAGGCTAGGCAGATTATGTTTTTTATTCCCATAAATAAATGAAATTAGTTGACTAAAACTTACCGTACTAGTACAGCCGGGGAAATGCAGGCAGATCGGATCCTCGGGCCAATTCTTCGCTACATAAAAATGGAAGTCCCACACCTTGTTGTTTAGATATGTTTGAATCGTTTGATGAAACTAGAAATAAACAGAGAAATATGTCAATAAAAAGTTACTAATTAAATTAACTAGTTATTGTTTTCGGAATTAACTTTATGTTTTAAACCCAACATGAAAAAACATCAAAGGACATTGCTTTGTTCTTCAATCTTCATTAATAACATTCTAATTTCAAATTAGCATTTAAAAAAATAACGCATCGCATTTTCGAGTACACATTCATTGCCGAACATTTAAACGTAGAACATAGTAGCTATAGTACAGACGCCAGTACATCAACCTACTACAATCTGTCAAATTTCTTTAATAGATTTTCATCTTTATCACTAAAGTATAAGGTTCAAAGTTGATTGGGAAAATTTGACAGTATCGGGTAGGTTGACCTGCTGGCGTCTGTACCTCAATCTAATAACAATAATTCATGAAAATCTTTCCGCTCAAACTAAGTCGTTTGAATTTACTTCAAACGGCTTTGGAATCTTATTAAAAGTTACCTTTAAAGATTCAGGCATATACTGCACTAAAACATCGGCCACAGCTGGGAGCTCGTCTTCTGAAACCAATCGAAAGTTTTTCCCTTCGGGCACGATTTCCATCTCTGAAACAAACGTTGTAACGGTTTTCATTTTGCTCAGGTCAAAATGGCGGAAAACGGAAAGCTCTTGTATGTCAAATATGGAACGGCAGGCAAAGGCAGCTGTGCAAACTGCCAAGCATGAGTCCTTTGGTTCTGGTATATGTATCTATGAATGTTTTACTTATTTTGCTTTAAAATCTAACAGTAGAGATTAATTCTGGTGTAAGGTGGTCTGGTGGCCTTTAATATGGGTCGCCATAATATCATAGTGTCAAACATATTGACACGTCTAGAACAAACAAATCAAAACGTTCCGATTATGTCACTCACGTCTACGTAATCGTTATGACTGTTTCCAACAATCTAAATACCTAGTGACATTACGTAAAAATTGCCTACTCATGTCTTTATTCCATTCCAAAGGTTAAACATTAGCTGCGGGAAAGTCCGAAAGGGATACCGTGGCCCCTGGCAACGTACTGGCAACTGAAAGAACACGGGTGGGTTTTAGTCAGTAAGAGTCTGACACGCCCTCCTGCTCCACCCAGAGCGGGAGAAGTTATTTGATAACTCCCTCCGCGAAAAAAAAAATAGGTTAAACATTAGCCTTCATAACGACTTGTATCGTAAGTTAATCAGCCGTCATTACTAGAGTTTCTATGAACTGTAAATTGATAACGAGCCTTCTACGGCATCGGCATCAAGTCAGAAGTCAATAATGTTGGACTGCATGCAATGTGACGTATTAACCTGAGGGTTTATGTATATAGCGCAGTTTATTGCCATGTCGACAATGTTGTTTCTGTTGGTAGCGTATCTAATATTCGACGTGGTAGAAACGCGAGAGTTCAAACACCTGTATAACATTATTTTTTAGTAACAAACATTTATTGTGTATAAGATTGTTAACCAAAAGAGGTTGTTAACTTCGAGCTCGTATTATCACAATGGAAATCTTGTATAGGCAAATTATATCTAAGAAAATAATAAGGTTAGGAATTTTGTGTGAAAGAAATAACTACAGACACGCTAGGGGTAAAACGTTCGTTTGTTTTACTATATTTTGTGCTACTTACTACTACGTCTGACAAAAAAAAAAACGAACCACATCTTTTCCTTCTAGTGGCTATCACTCTGAGTAAGAAAATAAATTCGTAGCGATAAAGGAAATTACCGCGAGCTTGCTACGAGCGCTACGCTTTTCGTAGCGCTACGAGCTACGAGTTCCGGATAGCGGGCCTTCATAAGAAAAAAGTGCCCCTATATTAAGTAGATATACGACCGCCTTTAGCCTCGGGGCAGCAGAAAAGTCGTGACACGACCTTATAAAGCAATTTCTAATATAAAATATAGAAAACAGAAACACTGCAACAGCGCAGAGATTTTATAGATAAAATGTTGGAGAGAAAAGTGCACGGTGAGCGAAATTCATGCCAAGGTACCGCCGAGTGTCGTTCGAAGTGGATTACTGAATGTCAGCCAGATTTAATCTGGTTGAACTGTTTATTTTATTTGTTGTAAAGTATTTCTGATATTTTTATACGATTTAGTTCTAAACTTGTAACTTTCATCGAGCTTTAAAACATTATGTTATTCAGAGACTATTTTTATATCTGCTACCTCCTTCATCATAGTTAAAATACTTAAAGGAACCAAGCACGTCTTTCTGAATTTAATAAAATATAGAACAAAAAAGCTGTTCGTTAATAATATAAACAAATGTTAAATCATATTTTATTGATTTCAAAAATATGTACTAATTTCTATCAAAAAGATCGAGCATTGATTTTCAGATAGTAAAATAGGCACGAATTAAAAATTAGAACTCAAAACAAACATCAAAATGTTACACGTTAAATTACGAGGGCACATCATAAACTGACATAAAATCTTGCATGTTGCACGACACTAAACTAAAATCACGGCTGATGTTCCACGTTCAAATGTATGGCGGTAGATCTCGTGACGGTTGGCAGGTTATTCTGAACGTTTTATTTGCGGGCGCCTAAATGAAGTACAATTTGCTTAACGTTGAATTTATACGTGCGACTCAACGACGTGACCTTGTTATGCAGTTTGAATTCTATTTAGGTAAAAGTTTTATTCAGTTGGTTTTAAGTGAGTGTACAAAGTAAGTATAACTGCTTAAAAGTTTAAAATAAAAAAGAGTGAATCTGAAAATATAATTTATTCAATGCATCGGATTGTGATATAGTAAAAACACAATAATAACCATAACTTATCTAAAATTCGTGTGTCTGAAATGGTTTTCTCGCGATCCTTTGTTATGCAAATAGACTAATTTGTATTTGTATAAACCCCTGAAATGCCTTTTACAGCCTTTACACGGGAAGAAGGGGTGCGCCTCACTGTTCAAAGAACATTCTGAACTGTTCAAAATCAACGTAATGATTGTGTTAACGTATTACGTAGTCCTACTTATTTGTTTTATTTTCTTTGTAAAATGTGTACGCTAGCTACACATGGTTCCTATATCTCTGTTCATGTCAAGTAGTAATTGACAGCCACTAACCAACCAGCACCCTGATTGTGACAATCTGAATGATTTTGAAAGATATTGCTAATCCATTGCAGCATAGGTTCGAAAAATTTGTCTGCTCAACAACGTAAATGACGCAATGAATGTTGTTTAACTGTCAAAATGAAAGCCCTTGCTACTGTTAGTGTGTTATGCAACTACCCCGCAGATCAGCTCTAAAAGCTTTTTCACATAACATAAAGTTCAAAACAGGATGTTCAAAGTTAGAGAGCTTTCAATATTATGCACATTTTCATAGATGTCTACCATATTATCTGGTGGACTTCGGAAGCTATTAAAATGGTAACTATTAACATCGTTTTGTTTGACGGAAAATGACTCAATGTTTTATGACTAGTATGGACTCGGAACTTTAATAGGTACCTACTTCTGATTGGTTACTATGAAATATCTATTTCAAGTGTTGTATTTATTATATTTGATTTCCAAAACTGCTTTAACAAATTCTGAAATTTTTTAACAAAAGGACTGTGGTAGCTAGTGGCATTATCATTGCAATGTGTTGTGTTTTCAGAAATATACCTACCTAACAGACGTCCAACTCAAGAAAATAAAGTCATAATAGGCAAAGTTCTTACAAAAAAATCCACCATAACCAATCAACATTCCGAAGCCAATCAAAGTCATCAAGTAGGGAAAACGTGAAAATGTATTAAAGAATAAACCTTTTGAATTTGGAATCGAATTGTTTGTTACCCCGTTCCATCAGATGTTTACAAAAGTGTGTGTAACAGGGTTCAAACGTGAATCATTGTAAAAAATATGACAAAGACAGTGATTGCGAAAAAGGCACGTGCATGGAATTAGTATGTACTATATATTTAAGGTTATTGGGCACGTGTTTATAGGCCATTAAAATATTATTGTAGGACGCAAGTGACTCTCAGTATATCGATTTCTAAGACTAAAAGAGGTCGTATCATGTTATTGTGGCGTTTTATGGGTGATAACCGGCATTTTGCGTTTAATGGGAATATGCAGACGGTATGGAGTGTCTGGGTTTATGTGAAAGTCACTGGTTGTTTGAAATTCAGGTCACACGACTGAAATTATGGCCTTAAATCCAGTAAATGGATGTACTGTATTATTAACGTCTTTTAACTAAAACTGTGTTTGTTTATTTTACTGTTATGAATGTGACAAAGACAAGTGATACTTTAAGCATTTAAGTCAGTAAAGTTTTTTTTTTAATGAAAAACTAGCTTTCAACTTAAATATATTTCTCCCTCACTCGGTAATATTGTAGCTTTCCATTAGAGTAAGAATTATCGGATTCAGATCAGAAGTTCCAAAGATTACCCTGTACATACAAACTTATAAATTTTACCTCTATATAATAATTATTATTATAAAAGGGTGAAATTGATAAGTGTAAGTAGAAGTATACAGGGTTATTGGTTATATGTCGGCAATCCGTTAATAGGATGTAGGAGAGGTCATTTACAACCAAATAACCTCTGATGGCCACTATGCCAATGTCAACCATTTTCGAATAATTTGACAATTTATATTTTAAAATGTATGAAATTAAAATATATAAAATGTCGAATGATTCGAAAACTGTTGACATTTGTATAGGAGTTAAAAAGGTCATTTGGTTGTAAATGATCTCTCCTACATCCCCTTAATGGATTGCCGAGATATAACCAATAACCCTGGTTATAACGTATTTGGTTAGATTCGTCATACAAATAAAATAAGTACCTATATGACGAAACCATGTCTTGTTAATAGCCTTTTCTCCTACATTCCCTTAATGGATTGCCGACATTTAACCAATAACCCTGTAGATAGGTATCACATTGATCTAAAGGAAGCATAACCGTAGCATCGTAGCCTTTTTTTCGTAGCAGCGTAGTCTTTTCTCGTAGCAGCGTGCAGCGTAGCCTTTTCGTAGCAGCTGTTTATGTAGGCCTACGCTTACAGTTTCAGGAGGCTTTGGTATTTCAAATATTCTCATTCAATTTTAAATATGAGTCATTAGTTTTGCCAACAAAAGTATGGCATATAGCAACCTACGCGGCTACGGTGCTGAAGAATTTCTATCCAAGTACTTGAAATTCTTGAAATTCATTCTCAGCACGAGCATAAAGCGGTGACAGACAGTAGTGTATAAAAATCTAGCGTAGTAAATACTGCGATGTATTTACGTAGTGAATAATCTAAAACAGCCGCTTTTGAACAACGTTCGATACAATAATTCTCCTTAATTATCCTTCTTAAACACTCATAAAATTAGTTTGTCTGTACTTCTCCATATGCCGTTAACTGACTACCGCAAAACTCTTGGCATCCTACTGTTCCTATGATAATATTCACTTTTATGATGGAGCAATAAACAGCCATAATGTTAATAATTTTGGAAAAGGTTCTAGTTGAAAAGGAAATTAAGTATTTTTATTTTTAACTCGTTTAACTTTAAGTGTTTATGTTCGTTAGAAGCGTTTCCAGGTAAAAATGACTTCGGTTTTTCTTAAAGTACCTACCTGAATAACCAATTAATCATATGGTTATAAGGTCCAACGTATCGTTTTGACATTTGGGAACCTCTAGGTAAATACCAACCTGCAGCTAATTATGTATTTTAACTTATTGAAGTTAAATAAATACATTACGCTGCAGGTTAGCGGTTCCCTTTGATATCAATTACTATGTCCGGACGCCGGTTATTTCTTCACCACAGGGATTGTTTTTAATGGATGTCGCTAAGTTGGAGACATTTTGTATTTTGGACGCTTTCGAGGGTAAGGCTGCCTGTCCACTGGAGCGGAGAAGAGAGGAGAGCAGCGGGGATTTGCCAATACTACCAATAGAATCTAAACTCCGCTCCAGAGTTTAGATTCTATTGGTTAATATCGGCACAACTCCGCTCCTCTTCTCGCTTTGCCGCTCCAGTGGACAGGCAGCCTAACACCCATATTCTAAGTCAAATCCTCATGATTTCCTCGACTCGACTCAACCTCACTTAGGCAGTTTGATATTCATAGTTGCAATTTTAGTCCTCATCTTACACAGTTACCTCAGTCGAGGTGAGTTTGAGTTGAGGAACCAACTGTCAAATATAAGGTACGTCGGCATCTACCTTGAGGAAGTTTTTAACCAGCACAAGCGTATTTTATCTGATTTTCGTAATGTTTTTTGGAGAGTTTATTGAATATTTGTACGATAATCCATACAATTACGTATCACGATGCTATTTACGAGGTGCAAAAATTATAATTGAGTTTTATGATGAAAAAGAATTTAAAATTAGATTACGCTTTACTAAAGATATTGTGGTGAGCTTTTTGTTAGGTACCTCTATTGTTTCAAGATATTGGTGGACTGGTGGTGGTAACAGACGTGGATTGCCAATTCCACATTAGACCAAATAAAAAACCAAGATTGGCGCTGTCAACAGCGACGTGAGGCTGGTTTCGTAAACATGTGTGCACTTTAGTGAGGTGTAGTTGATTGTAAATGTGTGCTTGTGAGCGTGTATGCACAGAGCGGAAGTGTAGTTTTGGCATGCTTCACTGTATTGTTCGCAGCGCGATGTCTTGTATTTTTATTTGGTCTGAGTTCCACTCATAATCCTGTATTTTAGGAAACACTAATATAGAAGTATTTTTATGTTTCCAAGTCATTCCATTCTCAAGTATCATCTTATTTTTGCCCTTTTTGATTCAAGTGGATAATAATATTAGTTTGTTTACTTTCATTTGACGAATGTGACACTTCAAGATGAAAACCACAGTCACAGACTGTTCTAAAAATAAGGTTAGCCAATATAATAAACGAAATATTCCTCCAAATAATGACGTTTTCGTGACGTATCACCTCGACTCACACTCATTCAAGGAACCTCATAATTTCCTTAGGCTTACGACTATGAATACCGATTTTGAGGATCTTTCGAGGCAGGCCTTGAGGTCTCCTCGACTGAGTTGTGAGTCGAGGAGCTTTCGAGGTTATGACTTAGAATATGGGTATATGTTTGTGCCATAGGGAGGTATGAAGCAGTCTAAAATCCGAAGGAAGATCGACCTTCACACATCTGTTTACGAAAATGTTTTTTAAGAAATTTTTATCAAATATAATATAATTACAAATATAGTGCAAATAGGTTGCCTTATTAAATATGTTCATGGCTATATTTAATTAAAAATCCTGTAAGTTTTATTTTTTATATTTCACTGACTTGTTTACCAAAGAAATTAGATTCTAATTTAAATGATAAAGTATAGAGAACATGTAACAGTTAGGTTGCCTAACGTTTTCTGGTCCCTATCCGGTGACCAGAAAACGGCCTATATATATAATACATGGCAATCCGGTGATTGCCAGGTATAAACCGGGTGAGTTGAGTTCAGCTAGACTTCCAAGTTAAATAGAAAACATTCGTTCAGCAAGTTCTCTGTCATAATTTGTTTCACTGTTTTTCTCTCTGATTCACTTTTCTGTAAAAACACGTAGGTATCAAAGTCAAAGTCAAATAATTTATTTCAATTAGGCACAAAAAAGGCACTTTTGAACGTCAACATTTACAGAAAAATAATAATTGATTCTAGTTGCCCCTTCCAAAAGGTAGTTTTCGTATGGAGAAGAATGGGCAAGAAACTCCACCGTTACTCTTTTAAAATGTTTTCACAATATCTTGTATACATCAATTATATAATTATATGTGAAGACGATGCACCTAGAATAAGATTACTATACTACGTTAGGTAAAAATAATGAAAAATTAAGGAATGACAGATAAATTAATCATGTGATAGATGCATGGTGCTCAAATATTTAAAAACATTGTAAAATTATACGATATTCCTAACATTTTTACAAGTAATAGGTAGTATTAACTAATATAATAGTATGTACATACTGTAGAAGTTTAAACCTGAATGGCTTTCTCATCCAACCTTCTCGAATGTTAAAAGTTTTTTTTTTTTTTTTTTTTCTAAAGTTAATAGCATAATGTGGAGAAAACACTATAATGACATGGCAGCATGGAATTAGTATGTATATATGGACCTTAAAAATTTAATTAATTATGGTCGAATTTCGACCACTGGGCGACCACAAATAAAGGTAATTTATCCTAAGCTAGCGACCCGCCCATGCTTCGCACAGGTGCAATGTATTGGTAGGTGACATGACAAAACTGAGCTATATCGAAGTTAAATATTAGTTTTTTATACACATATCACCTTCTGGAATAAATTGTGAAAATTATGGTGAAACC
Organism: Xanthia icteritia; assembly: GCA_949128155.2. Taxonomy (NCBI): domain Eukaryota; kingdom Metazoa; phylum Arthropoda; class Insecta; order Lepidoptera; family Noctuidae; genus Xanthia; species Xanthia icteritia. Next base: position 16,533,172 of record OX421943.2, read on the forward strand.
CCATCAAAATACTCTGTGTAGTTTAGATGATCTAAGTGGTCACACAGGCTGATATAAAGCGACTTTTATTTATAGTATGTATAGATGTTTATTCTATTGCACGTCTATAATTATGCGTTTCATCTACACTAATATTATAAACAGAAAATATTTGTTTTATTCAAATTAATAAACTCAAAAACTACGGGACCGATTGTAAAAATTCGTTCACCAGTAGAATGCTATATTATCACTGAGTAACATAGGCTATAATTTATAAAGATATCACGCGGGCGAAGCCGCTGGCGAAAGTTAGTTTTATATAGATAAAAGACTAAAGACAAAAGACTCGATGCTGTAAGAGCCCTGAGGTCTTGCAGTACTTACCTATAATACTTTACTATCTGTTAGAGCTTTTAGTCTAATCTGTTTTCAGAACACGCGTTATGATGTTTACAACAAGATAAAGTAGCTAATGATTTATTACGAGTCAAGTATATGATAAAACACGGCACATTAACGAGGTTTTGATTAGATAAGTACAACATAGGTACGATGCGGGCAAATTTATGCCCAATGATCTCTTCCCCTTTTTTATTATATTCTTGTACATAATATATATATTTTAATGTTAGCTTGTATATTGTAATTAGGATTTATAACTGAGTAATTAACAGAATAAACTATGTACATTATTGCTATAATGACCTTGCTTCCTTGTGTTACCAATTTATGAAAGTAAGGACGGTAATAGATTCGCGACACCTAATTGTAAGCCAAGATAAGAGTGTCTTAATTACCTGTGTTTTTCCTCATAGAATCAATCGTCGCATATAACTTGTGGAGGCGGTAGCTGGAGGCAATTATACTCATATTATTATTAGTACCTTAGTGATGACGTCTTTGAGTTAATTTTGTCTCATCCAAGTGAGTGTTGATTAGTCAAATTATTAATTTATGAAAACCTGTTCCTGAAATAATTTATAAGCGAGACTCAAGAATTTTGCTAAAATTCCCCAAGTTCCTCAATAAATTAAACGTCCATGAATTTGCAAGTTTTTAGCAAAAAGTTGAAACCGGTAAAGTGCTGTACTAAAATCCGGAAATAATTATTCTAAACAGTTTGCGATTGTAAAAAGAACACCAATTAAAAATACATCACACATTACTTTTAGTTTTAATAATACTGTATAACACGTAAATATTTTGCTGCCTAATTAGGACGTTGCGTCGTGTAGAAAAGCTGCTCGCAATTAAATTTGCAATTTAAAGCATGTGCTACACCCCTGCAGTTGGCAGGAAGGGGTGGTCGAATGCAGCGGGCGTTTCAAGGACACGCGTGACGTCATATCCGCACGTTCCGTCCTGACTAGGGTTGCCACATGAACCACTTTATGCACGAGGTCAAACAAAACAATGGTTTCCCTAGCAGTGTGCATGCTTGTGTACTCTAATTTAAAAATTGCACGCCAGTGGAGTCGCTTTAAATTAAAGGATTCGTTACAAAATTATTTGCAATAAACGCTAGTAAAGATTAATAAAGTATGTTTAGTATTTAATACAACTTATTACCTACTATTTATATATTTAATTGATACGTTTTAGATACCGGAGCTATGTTAAAAAAATTGACGACACCCGATAGAGACAGAGACACACTCTAAAAAAAACAGCCTATTATTATCCCACTGCAGGGCAAAGGCCTCTTCTCAAACAGAAGGCACGAGCAGTGGTCACCACGTTTGCTCAAGAGGGAATGGCGATTTCAGAGTTGTATTAACTACTTATAAGTCCAGGTTTCCTCACGATGTCAGTAATTTCCAAAATAAACGCAAATAAGAAAATGATTTTTTATTTTTCCCGTAATTTTGACAGCCCTAGCTCAGGCAGTGTAAATTCATTATTTATTACGTTAGTACCTATCGGAAGGTAAACGTATGGTGAGGTAAATAGGTTTTTATAATATTACTCGCTTCGCCCCACGGTTTCACCCGCATAAGTCTCGAATCCGTGGGAATATTGGGATAAAAGTAATCTATGTACTATTCCAATTAATGGTCTATCCGTGTGCCAAATTTTATCCAAATCCGTTCAGCAGTTTTAGCGTGAAAGCGTAACAAACAAACTTACTTTCACATTTATAATATTATTAGTTAGGATTATCAAAGTTTATGTATCAAGGACAATGGTGCCGATTCTCTTGTATACCGAACTAAACTAACTAAACTACCACAAAAATTCCTTACTTTTGGCTATGAGAATCTTAAAGGTATTCTAAAAAAATAATTTTGACACAACTAAAATCGAATTTGACAATCGCGACTCCACGTGGTACTTGTATGCCGGACGCGCGCAGCTTCGACGTGTTTTATATGGAATTTTTCATTTTTTGTATGGAAAAAATGATTTTTTATACCTTCATGATGAGTATTAGGGCTTTATGAGTTTCATATAGGGGGTCGAAATTTTCAATATTTTTGCGATAGGACACCCCATTTTCGAGATGTATGCAAAAGAAAAGAAAGAAAAGATACAGTACTGTTTTTGCACCTGAAGTCGAGGTGATGGTGTGAATTTTAGTTCATGACAACTTATTTTATACCACACCTTTTGAAACCATGATTAAAAATAGTCAGATTTATTAGACAATCAAAATTTTAGGTGATATACGTCAAATTCAGAATAGCAAAACTATCATTTTCACTAAATTATGAACTCAGTGCCATCTTAGTGCTGTCAAACTAAAACATAGTTAAGTTGTGTCACTTTAGTCTATTTCAGAATGGAAAATCGTCGTTTGACAGGAATAAACTAAATTTTGTTGATTTTTAGTCTAGTTTAGAGGCATTTGTGACAAGAGAATTGGCACCATTATCTGCATATTTTTTTCGTAAAATGGTGTATACCTAAACATTTTATGTTAATTTAGTAGAGCAACATTCTGGATCCAAGGTACCTACGATGCAGCGTACATCGCAATGTACACAACATCACTAAACGATAAGAGTTTAGTGATGTTGTGTACATGCGATGAAAACGCCCAAAGACCAAAACCAATTGAAATAAAAAAAGCAAAACTAATCCAATAAAACCCCAACTCAGACAAAGAGCTTTTGAGCTCCCTTGATAACAAAAGACCTAGATAACAACTCAGAAGCTGGCCCAAAAACAGACAGTTACCAACAATTTAGGATCCTATATAAGAGAGAATTTTACTTTTAACCAGTTGTCAGGTTTTCCTTCGGGAACACTATCTAAATTAGCGGAATACCTGGGCGAGATTTCGTTTTATGAACATTCATAATTATCATGCAGGCAAATTATGCTGGATAATTATGTTGCTTATAGCGTTTGGCTTTTTATTATTTCTATAATTAATTTTGTCGCAATCCTAACAAATTTTGTAAATGTGAAAGTGAGTTTGTTTGTTTGTTACGGTTTCACGCTAAAACGGCTGATCGGATTTGGATGAAATTTGGCACATGGGTAGATTATAACCTGGGTTAGGACATAGAATACTTTTGTCTGGATATATTCACGGGATCGAGACTTATCCGGGTGAAACTGTGGGGCGCAGCTAGTTATAAATATTTTGAATATCTTTACCTAACGTTTCCTTGTTTGTAGACTGATAGTTTGACTGAATTCACTTGATTTTAATTTTAATAGAACGCACATTACATTCTAATCTGCAATGTGCATGTCAGGAAATAACAGTTTATTTTAAACTGACTAAGAAAGCAAGATTTGAACAGTTACTTTCTCACTAATAATTCACGATCACACTGCGATTTTTCAAATAAATTCGGTGACTCAGCAATACTTCTTTCCTAATGCTTTTTACGTTTGGCACATTTCTGTGGGGAAGGTATGGGTGCCCGATATCTAACTGATGAAATCTGATTGCTTGGGCTAAATTATGGGATAGTAGAGGATTATTACCTATAGGGAATCGTTGAAAGTAAGTTTTATGGAGGGTCTTCCTTATCAAAAGGCTCTACTTCGATAAGACAGTTCGATTTTTATGGAAATACGTATTTTTGGAATGACACATGATTTGTAGAAGTTGTGCCTCTTTTCAGTTATATTTCGAATCGATGTACAGACGCCAGCACATCAACCTACTACAATCTGTCAAATTTCTTTAATAGATTTTCAACTTTATCACTAAAGCATAAGGTTCAAAGTTGATTGGGAAAATTTGACTGTTTCGGGTAGGTTAACCTGCTGGCGTCTGTACCATCAGCAAAAAGGTAAGGCAGTAAAAGTTTTTAAGAAACAGCTATTTGATTTTCTTTACCGAAACATAGATCTAAAATTCTAACGTCGGTTAAAAAGTAGACGCAAACCACGGTCTTGGCGCATAAAGATGTAACTTTACGAACATCAAAAGTTACAGTCGCGTTTAGGATTCCGAATCAGACAGATAATGATTCTCTGAATGACGTATGAGCTAAAACGCGAGGAATAAGATGAATGAACGGCTTTATTCTAAGAGATAGCGCTGTCGAGACAAGTGATCGAATATTTATGACCTGTAGGAGAAAGCATTAATATCTCTTTACTGTTTTATGAATATTCTATTTACATGCCATGTCAAACACGTTTGATAAAACTCAGTCACCCATATATATTCGCGAATACTGAATTTTTTTGCACCTAACGCACACATCAAACCTTTAAAACGTTAGGTTTTATTTTTGAGCTGAAAATGGCTGGCGTTTTTGATAGCCTCGCCTGAGAGCCGTCAATATTTCGTCAGTAAACATTAAAATTTTGTTTCAGCACGTCATTTGGGCAGGTATTCGTAATGAACGAGTGGCCATAAACCGACAGAAAACTACGCTTTTGGGCTTATAAAGAGGTTAGCATTTTTCTGTGGTTATTTACTGGTCGGTAATTCGAAATTGACTCTGAAGAAAGTATGTTTGAGTCGGAGTTCGGAGTGCAATTATATTATAACCTGTAATAAAATGTGATAATTGGCCGTCCTACAGAGACGCTACAAAAACATCCACCAGACACATTTATTTTTTAGATTTAGTAGCAAAAACGCCTGCAGTTAAGACTAGATTGACCTAGATCTAGACAAATAGGATTAGAATGACTAGGATGAAAAATGGCTAGGCTCTTTGTCCTGTTTTTTTTAAAGTCGGATCTACTCTTTGTTTGGCATGATAAACCCTAAACATTATTCAGACTCACCTCGGTAAATGTTGTAAATTCATATGAGTATTTCTGCATGATTGCCATGGAAAGTTTCCAGAACTTGCAAATCGACGTACCATCAAGATTGATGTGGCGCGAAATTATGGACAGCGGATTCATAGACCGACAACCTCTGTGCGTGTCATGATAGTGCTGTGGAGATAAGATGTCAAAACGTGTCAAATCCAGAACATAATTTGTGAAATAGTTTTGAAGACGTGACGGTCTTACGTAAGTAAATACGCTAGAGTAGCTTACAGCTCAGTACGAGTAAAGCAACGAAATGGACATCAAGAAATATCGAATACAAATAATTTATAAGTTTGCACTTTTAAACGACGCGGCTAATCTTTCAACTACTACAAATAACTAAGATTAACTCAAACTGCTTTTCATAAAGCACAAAGCAAAAGCAGACTCCAAGAAGTAGGCAAATTTAAATCTTCTTCATCTAGGTAGCTTTAATACTTCTTTCGAGTTTCAACCTAGTTCGAGTTTCAATTAAAGAATTAAACTAGGTAGGAAGGCAGGTAAAAAGGCGAGAATTTATATCTGCCAGATTAATGTTCGTACCTCAATTGGTCTGGGGGACTTCGGTACCGTTTTCTGAATTATTACTTCGCTCAGTGGTCTGGGACAATGTATTGGGCTGTCGCCTTTGTCTCGAGAGTCGTAAACCCGGTACCAGTGAGCGTAGGGCGAACTCGCGGAGTAAATTTAACGTAACTTCGAACGATTTAAAAAAATAAAATATTCGTGTCGCACGGGGAATATTGGCTTAGTTTTAAAACTTAATTCATATGGGTGATGCTAATAAATGCTATAGGATACCTAGCTGTATTTTCGATGACCAAAGTCCTTCTAATTTACGTAAGGTTTACGCGTTCGTACTTAGGCCTTCTTCTGAGAGAAATGTACAAAGGTTCTCAATGGGTGTTTTAGAAGTTTCGTGTACATTGTCAGGTAGCTAAGTCAAGTTCTAATTTTGGCATTTCTATAAGTAAATAATGAAAGACCTTTAACTAGACCTAGACCTTTTTCTATTTATACTAATCCTGGATTGACTTCATTAAGGTAAAATATCAGCTGCGTTAAGGCTTCCTGTACCTACGAATGGAGGTAAGTGCTCCCGATGCTCATCAATCACGTTCGCGTATCGATGCGGATGTGTCAACTTGAATAGCAACTATAGAGAACTCCCCCTATCCCGCTATCAGCTGATCGTGGGAGACTCTGAAGTAGTTAACTTACTTATTACTTTAAGGCCCGGATTCCACCAAGGTGGAGACGAGACGAGAGGAGAGGAGATGTTGGGAGAGAATTTAGTTATTCACACATCTCGTCTCCGCTCAGCTTCAGTGGATACTACTGAGCAGAGATATATCATATTTGTAAGGCGCGATCGAAGCTGAGATGTGAGCTGTGCCTCGCAAGCTGGCGAAGGCGCGCAGCGGAGACGAAAAGAGATGTGAGCGGCGTGGAGTGAGTTGTCCATATCCAATGCTCGCCGCACGCAGCTCAGTTCCGCTCTATATAGCCAGCACTCATCTCCGATCCAGTCTAGCCAGTACGCATCTCCGCACAGATTCTGTGGATACATCCTAACTGAAAAACCTCTCATCTCGCCTCCGCTTCGGACATCTCCGCACATCTCCGCTTTTGTGAAGTCTGGGCCTAAGGATAGGTTGACTTTTCGCTAAGCAGCCTAGTCATCAGTCGATCCACTTTGTAAAAACCGTGAAAACTTAGGTGAAGGGTCCACCTGTCGATGTATTCTGTAAAAATAGTACCGAGCAATGTATAAGTGAAAATGTTATAAATAAGTGTATATGAATAAGTAAATAAAATGTAAATGAATAAGTGATAATGTATATGTGTATAGGACAGCTCACTTCACCTACCTCGCTCACGCATCGGGTGGAATGACAGGCCACTTTTATGAATTACCATTTCTAAACAGTCAACGTATTCTGTAAAAACTTAAGTGATGTGAGCTCAAAGTGAGCTGTCAATAGTGGAATGACAGCTCACTTTAAGGTACCAAAGTGTGTACCTAAGTTATCACGGTGAGATTTTTTACAGAATAGACCGACTGGTGTTAGGATATAAAACGGATTATTGTCTCGTACTCGGCTTTTAAAGAACTCTATGGCCGTATACGGTATAGGTATGTCTTATGTAACATGTATAAAATAAAGTAGGTACAATAGATAAAAGGCGTGGGTAAAAAGGGTGGCTGAATACTTTTGAATCAGAGATACGTCTGTCAAACAAAGAAATTTGCGGGCCTTAACTTGAAGCACGTCTTATTTATCTTAAATGGAGGAACCGCTTCGTTGGAAATTGTTCTATCTTTCTTGCTTTATTACGTGTTTATCTTAACAACCTTAGTTTTCATTGTTTTGAATACTAAGAGAATATAATTATTTGAGTTGGAATGTTGATATAAAGATACACACACCCACACAAACTCACGCCTGCTCCCCATGGAGGTAGGCAGAAACTACAGAACGCTACGATCCTTACCTATATGTACCTATTACAAGATAGCATTTTTACTTTCAGATATTATTATTAGGTCACTGGAATTATATCTCTCTCTTTTTATTGATGACATTTAATTATTACAGCTAAGAGTACTTGCTAATTCCATGCTAATTACTTTATAAGTTTGACGTTTAGCAAATTATCTTAAAGGTTGCACAAAAAAGTCTCTTTAAATTGTTTGCAAAAATACGGGCTGATACTGACGAACAACATCAAATCAAAACCTATTTGGTTCATAGAAGAATAAATAAAAATAAAAAAAAACATTAATGGTATTTACGATTATTTCTACCCGAGTGGCCAGTTTCTGACATTTGACAATAAAAATATTTCCCTAAAAAGGTTGTGTTATCATATCGAACATACGGGCAGGTAATATGATGCAAATTAATTAAGAGAAAACCATTATCCATGAAAAACAAATAAATAAAAACTATAACATAATGGCTTCATAGTAATATTTTCAACATAAACGGCCAGTAGTTTCAAATTAGTTTAATAAAATTAAAAAAATGAAAGAGGTTGCAGTAAAACGTTCCTATTATAATAAGATATAGAGAAAGATTATGTATGTACGTAATGATTTTGTGTAAAAAAAAACATGTTTGTAAAGATTTTTCAAGAAAAGTTTGGAAGCATTACAGAATTGTAGTGCGCGTCTCATTCTGACCTTGCTACGATAATTTCGCAATCTAGATGTTTTCTTACACCTAAAACCATGTAAAATTTCATTTAAAAGGAAAAAGTAATGTGTTAATTTCCCTACACGCGACGAAATAACAGTCATATCAAGTTAGCAACTACTTTGCGTGTGAAAAGCGGCAGCGACGCGCGCCGCCCTTGAATCTGAGGGAGTACTGCAGTGGCCGACGCGACAACGATCGATGGATTACTTATTTAAATCTCTTTATAATCCTATTTGTTTCCCCAGTCACAACTAATTGAAACGAGACTTTATTTTGAGGATGATAATATGAATTTATTGTGTCACCGTAGGTATACGTATAGTAAAAACTAAAACGTCCTGCGAAAATAATTTTTCATTTTCTTTCTAAGACTAAGATTTTCTGTTACTTTTGTAAATAAATTGTAATTTATGTTTTGTTTATTCATCTCAATGTTATGAATACAAAATCATATTGGTACTTCATTCATTGTGTCAATAATTTGATTGTTTGAAAAGAAAATAGGTACTATGGTAGTGTCTACAAAAACGTTTTTCGTAAATATTATTATTATTATTATTGAATTGCAGATCATACAATTTATTTGAAATGCTGGATTAAATAATAATTACGGTTTCAATAAAATTTTAGCTTATGTGGCTATTAGTACTGCCGAAAATGAACAAATATGCGTATTGTACGAAAATTATTACCTACTTTTCAGAAATATTTTGTCGGTTTGTAATAAATGATTGCACATTGGAGTGATTTATTAGTTTGTAATCAACGCTGAATTTTAATAAATCTCTCTCCATTGAAATGAATTTATTACGTGTGTGTTGGATCGTTAAGTTCCCTTGAAAATGGTTGAACTAAACGGTGCTGATCCATGCGTCATGTTCGTGAACGGGCGCCGTCAGTGGGGACTGGTCATCTCTTAGCTGCCACGGCTTATTTTAATTTTTGAATTGTTTTTATGTTTTTATTACGGACGCTTTTTAAGTACACGTATTTCTACATTGTTCTCACATGTATAATTTCAACATGAATGATGTAACCAATATTTTGTAGAGCCCGTGGAGTTTCTTGCCCGTTCTTCTCCATAGGAACCTACTAACTACGCTTTGGAATGGGCAACTAGCTTCATAATTCTGACTGACTGACCCCTTGACAATTCAAAAGTGCCTGTAACTGGTTTAATTGAAATAAATGCTTTGAGTTTGAGTTTTGAGTTTGACTCAAGTACTTAGGTACGTTGTACGCATGGTTTATTTTGGCAGTCAACCAATATTATATGTATTAAAAGTATTAAAACCAAACTTTGTAAAAAAGGGTACTATAAAATTTCAGATTATTTAGAAGATAAAAAGCGTGGGATTGAGCTGCTCGCTCTGCTAAGCTTTGTGATAAAACCACAAAATTTGACATTTTAATTATTATGTAAATCATTAAAAATACCAGTTTTTATATACATATTGACATTGTTGAAAATTATATAGAAAATAACATGATTACTTTGTAAAGTATTATATTGTTTTAATTATTGTGAATGTGAGGACTATGTGGATATTTTATTTTTATTGTTTTTCCTCTTTCTTTAATTTTTTCTTTCTCAGTTAGTTTAAATGATGGTCTGGCAGTTTGAGTACTTTATGCGACCTACCCAAATGTCCTTTCTTTGGTATTGTTCGTCGAGTTGAGCTCCTTAAGTTCTGAGTTGAGCTCTACGATTACTGACAAATGCTTGCACTGACTGGACAGGTCCACTCAAATCTGTGTGGTTCTTTCCTCAAAAGACCATTTCAGACACTAATCTACATGGTCCTCATATGGCCTGACCAAGATTATGTCTGGACTTTAAAAGAGACTGTGACCTCTGAGTTTGTTCCGGTCTATCTTCTCAGAGTAGTCAGATAGGAAACGCCGAACTCATCTAGCATTTTCTTCTTTTTTTTTTTAATTTTTTTTTTTAATATGACGTGTAAAAGTGATTGCAATATCCTATTTACAGAATAAACAATTTCATTTCATTTCATTTCATACATTAATTACCTTTGTAAGTAACGCATTACTACTACATAACTCATTCTATATTAATTGATTCATTCGAGTATTATGAGCGTTTATCCTAAAAGGTGGCAAAGTCGTAAATTATATCTGTTAAAAATTTACCAGTTTTGATAAATTTAGCTAAAATTACTGAATGAAAATAAGAAATGTGGCTAACTAGCGAACTAGAATATGTACCCGTTTTAGGTGTTAAAAAGGCATTTGGAAACTTTCCAAATACTTTTTTTTACATATAACAACGGACCGACCGTTCGGTGTTACGATAATAATTATTGGATTTCATAATCAATATTCTAGTTCGCTAGTTAGCCATATTTCTTATTTCCATACAATAATATTTCGCTGTTACACTTTCAAAATAAACGCTCTTAAAGTCCTTAAAATCATTTTAAAATCATAATATAAAAACCGAAAATTACTATTTCAAGTTTAATTACGTACATAGGTAAATAGTGTAAGTTTGAGTCGAAAAAGACAACTTTTTCTTGCATTTGTTCAGTCGTTATTTAATAATAGGTACTAGGAGTTCATAACTCGGTAAAAGTTTAATGAAGTCAAAGAAGGTGAATAAGCAAGTGCTTACTACAATGCTGTTTGTGGCAGCAACGACTTTTCAGGTATAAATAGTGCAGTATTTTTATGTCAACAAGGCATTTTAATGTAATTTTAGTTTCATTCAGTATAAACGTTAGAGCACTCTAAAATTCATGCAATCTTCTTTGTTCAAAAGAGCACGAGGCATTCAAATATTAGACAAGTGTACTCGTAGTTGGGAATCTGAAGTCTTGTTTCTCCATAGCCGAAGTAGGTCAGTTTGAACTTGCATAGGAGAACCATACCTACCTACTCTATTAGGACATAACTGTTCTTGTATTATACAGGGAAAATCTAAAACTACAAGTCGTGTTCCCTTGGGCAAAAATGCCGAACTTTCAGCCCCTATTTTACTCCTCTGACGGATGAATTTTCAAAAATATCCTTGGTGCTCACTTTCATTAAACAATGTGGAGACAAAAATACGACAATAAATTAAAACAATGCCAATACTAATGCATAAAAGTATTCTGGAACCATCAAATAAATCCTAGCATCGACATAAAAAAAGTGATTTTTTTCAAATAAACTAAATAGTAGTGATGGGCCGACTATGGGTTTTGCCAATCTTTGACTAGCTATATTGACTAAAATATTGGATATATTTGATTGAATTTTCGTATACAGACTATATACGCAGTTTAATTTACTGTCGTAATGTCGTCTCTACCACATAAAGGAACTTTGTGCAAAATTTAATGCTTATGGACATAGCGGTTAAGGCTGTGCGTTGTCTTTCAGTGAATAAGTTTAAGATTGTTACAAACTATTCGCGGTAGAGTTTCTCTATTTCTCATAAATTTATGACATCTCAACGCTATACATAATAAAGCAAACACAGACAAATAAACTGTACCGAATAACATAAGTTCGATAACTTTAAAAAACACTAGGTAGGTAGTAGGTACTTAAGCAACTAGGGACTGAGAAATTATTAATCGAAAAACCCTAAAACATCTCGGGACTCCGACACTAGACCAACTATAATATGATGGCTTTGTAGAGCATCGTCATCGGAGGAGGTCTCGATATGTAATAGATGGGCACCCATCCACGGACCTCGACAAGCGTAGCTTAACCTGTGATCGACTCGTACGGCTGTTATTATTTAGCCACGACCTACTGTGCCCCGTCTGACCATTTTATTAACTGCCCGGGCACTGCAACTAGTTACTTAATAAATAATCTCGTTTAAACTGTAATGGCAAATGGACGAGAACAAATTTCGCGAATGAACTATCCTGGGAATATCAATTATGAATTTCCGCCAAGTACTAAGTAAGCTTTATGAAATCTGCAGTTCGACCTACGCTTGAACTTCCACTAATAGAATATGAAATGGCCTTGTAATAATAACTACTACTCATAACATAACATCACGCTAATCGCAATCCCCGAAGGGTTAGGCAGAAGCGTACCCTATGTGGTGATAACAAATAAATTTGACATTCGATTTTAAATTTTAAATCGATGTCTAGATATGAGTAAAAAAATAGCTAAGTATAATTTTATTATTACATTTAACCTAGCAACTACATTATAGATATCCCAGATGACCGGTATGTGTTTTTAACTTGGTGTCACGACACGACTTTTAAAACCGTACTGGGGCACTATTATGACGTATTAATGCCACCATTTTTCCAGTGTGAGTGAGAGACGCAGCTATAGAAGGCCGATAGCACCATCCTTTTTTCGCAGTGGAATAATGATGGAATTAATACTTCATAATACGGCCCCTGAAATATGAAACGGCAACATTTAAAACGCTCTCGTATTTTAATTCCGGCTTTCCGGCTTTGGCTTTACAAGGGCTTTCCTGTGCCTCATTACTAGAACATCTTGGCATTATCGCCTCAAAATGTATCTAGGTTAACACTGCTTAAGTCAAGAGCAAAATGTTTTTTTTCTATCGCTATATGCCTTTCAGCGCCCTTTAATTCATTCTAGCGACTGCTTCGCACGGTTTTCACGCATTGACAAAACATCAAGATTTCTTAGGTAAACGTAACCTTAATATTAACGTATTATAAACATAAACCTTCCAGAATAAATTCTCGAAACGATACTGAAAACCTCATCAAAATCTGTTGCGTGGTTTAGAAGAACAACGCGGACATACGGACAAACGCGAAAAGCGACTTGGTTCTTCATGACAGATTGTTAGTTGGTGCGGCGTAGTAGGTACGCTATACATTACTTCTACATTCAGTACAGATGCAACATTTATTAGGTGTGTGAATAATCTGCCAACTGCAATATTTATCACCGTTCCTCGTGTCTCCGACAAGTGTTAAATTAATCAGGGAATAAATGTTGACATGTTTGATTCACTGATAAGTTTGATTTAATAGCGCTTCTGTCATTCATGTCAGTTGTTACAGACTGCGACATCTGTGTCGACAAAAGTGCAGATTATGATCGCGTGTTTCAAGATATATTTGTCTCACGCTCACTTACAATGTTAATTAGCTAATGTTATATTCTATTTCCAACGATTTTATCAACAATGTTCGCGTGATCGTTCGTTTAGCGTGTAAACTAAGTTCGGTACGATTTATGGTGTTTCTTAGGCTTCCAAGCTTAAAAAACGATACTTAAATTGCGTTGAATGAATAATAGGTGATGGAAATTAATATTTAGTGTGTCCTTGGCTGCAATATGCGAATATGTAAGCAAAGCTTGAATGAAAATGTCGCCGATAATACAGAAGCCCTCGTATTGATTCGTTTTCGTACCAAGTTATGATTGAGACGCCAAATCGAGGTTGAATAAATATGCATGTAGGTTTTACTATGTTCTGACAAACAAAGAAGCCGAGTTGCGTAAAAGCTCTGCTCAATGTATATTTTCATGAAAATAATGCAAATCACTGAACTGGAATGCCCGGCTCATTGAGTTCAATAGTCTTAGTTCAGAGTAAATATCAATATATATAATGGAGCTGATTGGAGCCTTAAAATTCGGCAGTTACCTACAGGAATTCAAAGTCATAACAAGAAAATCCGACAACCTTCTGTTATCATCATCATCATCATTTCAGCCGAAAGACGTCCACTGCTGGACATAGGCCTCCCCCAAGCACCGCCACTTCGACCGATTCTGTGCCTCCCGCATCCAGCGGATTCCTGAGGCCTTTGCAAGGTCGTGCTGAGCATCGTCAGCACCATCTGTGCTGAGCCTAAAAAATAACGTAAAAAAAGAAAACATGCAATTCAAATTCCTATCTTTTAGCGGTCTCAGCGAGCGAGTAGGGAGAGGTAGGTTGGAGATTGCTCATTAACATTACTTCAAAGGATTGTCATACTCAAAGTCTTATAAATTGTACCTACTACTGGTATACGGGTGCTTCCGAATACGGGAATGACTAAGAGTTGTGGGACAGCGTGAGAATTATGTCGAACTAATCCCCAGCGGAGAAATTAGAGTTACCAATCCCGCGAAACCTCTTTGACTTCCTTTTGAACTCTGGAATGGCCGCGATTTTAAGAGATTATTTTTTTCCTTTACATACAATCCATATATATTATACTAAATTTGAAAGTAACCCTGTCTGTCTGTCTGTATGTTACTTTTATTTAAACCACTGCACAGATTTCGACAAAATTTGGCAAGGAGTTAGATGGCATCCTGGGGAAATACATAGGCTTTTACTTTTTGTTATAAAAATTATCCTATAGGGGGTGATATAGGGGATGACAATAGGTATGGGAAACCCAGCAATTCTTAAGTTAGGCGTATGTAAATTCAAATTTATGCTTTTGGTATGAAATAACTCTAGTACCGTCTCGTTAGTAGTTATGTCTTACAGTGTTTTTATAAAATAATCCACCAAAGGGGGTAAAATAGCGGAGGAAACGGTTGAGCAGACCTCCACCGTATGGTGGAGGTCTTCGATTCCGTGGGAATATCGGGATAAAAAGTATCCTATACATAAGATAATTTTTCTAATTTAGCACAAATTTATTTAAATCCGTTCAGCTGTTTTAGTCTGTAATCGTAACAAACAAACTCACTTTCGCATTTATAATATTATTAGTTAGTAAGTTAGGATTTATAAAACCAGGATATCTTCACAAGATATCCAACACAAGATCAAACATGGTACAGAATTCTAATATATTTGTCTTTCTGTAGAAGAACATTATTTTTTTCTTTAGTGAGAAAAGAAAGGATTCTTCGTATGGATTGAGCCAACAAAATCAGCTAAATTACTATTAAATATACCCGCGTTTAAATATGAGACATGGCTCCTCAATCCATAGACACAGAAAGGATAAGAAAATCATGAAAATTGGGTTTAGAATCTGTGCGCAGCCAGTGGTTTTTGTCCCTAAGCAAATTGAGGGTAAACATGAATATGGTTATCCAGTCATTCTAGGGGTATCTTATCCTACTCTATTTGGGAATAAATGTCACCTTATTAATTTTCTGCACATCACAAAGACTTTTTACATCCGATTGACGACACATGACGATTTTTTAAATCCATTCCTACTAAAGGAATGCATAAAACGTGGTCATAAACGAAGGGGATGATACACAATAGGTACCGTACCGCATAATATTTCAATTGACAATAAATTCCTTTGACCCGCTTTACTTGGACGACTGTGCCAAGTCCTGTGTGAATGCGAAATGGCGGGATGGCTTTTGGGTTCATGACATTCTTACATTCATACCGCGAAATATGAGAATATTCCGCATTTAAAATTGAATTCAGAATATCGATCAAAAAGCTCAAAGATGGCGTTTGATCTGACGTAATTTTATAGAAACGGGCCACTCAGGGTTCGCCCCAGAAACTTTCGGGAACATACTAACAGGCATAACTTGGAGTTTTTGACTTCTTGACTCATGGGTTACAGTGCGGTTCCAGCAAATTTCTTAGGGCCCTCACTTCATTCGTAACATGGGCAGTAAAGAGACGTTTAATAGGGACATGCGAACAATTAAGTGCTTCTAGGTTTTATTGAAGACTAGTTTTTGCCCACGGCTTCGCTCGCGTGGATGTCTAAAAATGATGATTAAAAGTACCCTATGTGTTAATCCAGGTTATAAACTATATGTCTGCCAAATTTCATCCAAATCCATCACACCTCGTAGTAATTAACCTAACCTAACGTACCATAGAGTAGGGAACGTCACGGCGGCATCGAACGGTTCGCGTATTGTATTTTTATATTCGTGATAACTTCGAAATTTAATGTCCGATTCGAATGAATTAAAAAGTATTTTACTGCTACATAAATACTATTGATGATAAAAATATTTATTTGAATAAGAATTAATACTACGATACAATTGTACCTAATTTTTGTTATTACCGGTGATCCAATTAAATTTTAGAATACAAAAGCTGCTATTGTGACTTATCTATGATAGTTAGATATATTCCCTTGCAATTTTTTTTGTAGGTAATAATGAGTACTTTAATCATGTAGTACATACTTTTGATGTATCATCAATAGTTTTCTCAGCGCACGCCAAATAATGAATTTTATAGGCAAACGTTTGCTACTTTGGGTTACATTATTGCAATTTTCTTAAAAATCTCAAATGTTTTTGAAAATATATTATAGCCTATGTTACTTCCTAATACTTTAGCTTTCTATTGGTAAAAAAATGGTTAAAATCGGTCTAGGAGTTTCGGAGTTTATTCGGTACAAACAAACAAACAAAAAAATCTTTCCTCTTTATAATATTAGTTTAGATTTTACAGCTGAAAAGTAAAATGTTCGATCGAGTTTAAGAAGGTGGCTTTTGTTAGGAGAAGTGGTACTAGAGTGAAGATCGATAGCCGCACTGAATGGGAGCCGTCTCGATAGCCTAGTTTTTGTGGCGGCTTAGCAGAATTTACGCGGTACAGGGACAATAGCGTTGGGTTTGAGCTTAATGTCGCCTGCTCCTCTCTTTTCGTCTGAGGTCATTTGACGCAAAGACATGGTTCCAGGTTACGTCAAATGACCTCAGTTAGAATCGTAAAGATTAAGAAAATTTCCTACTGTGTAACGATCTTTTTGTTTGTATAAATGGGGGTTTGATTGCGTAGCTTTTGACGTGCACGAAAGTTGGTCATAAATACAATTACGTTCTAGTCTTAGAGGTTCTAGTACGTATTTCAATCAATCAATTTACTCAACTTATCGCAGTAATTTATCATTATTTAATTAATAAAGTTATAGTCATTTAGTTGTCATAGTAACAGTATTAGAAACAATGAAGTAGAAAATATACTTATGTTTACTTGAAGATGGAAAATACAACTTAGGAAAATATTAAAAAAAAATATCTACCTTATCTTAGGTATTCTGTACCGAACTTTTTTCATTTTTATTTTAGTATTTATCAGCGGAAACTTGTAAATGCCCTTCAATTTCATATTTGAAACTTGTAAATGGCCTTCAATTTCATATTTGAAACTTGTAAATGGCCTTCAATTTCATACTTTTTAAGAACACTGTAATAAGTTAGCTGTAAGTTTCCGCACAGAATAAAATATCTGTATTTTAGTATTCCCAACAACCTTGGCGTTTAATATTCTGCGCCCAATTAACTGGTTCAATACGAAATTGTTATATCTTTAAAAGGCCCTATCACATTTACACTGCAGGCAATACTTTAGCTAAATCTATAAAATGACCATTTCATCAAATTCAAATTTTATTTCACATAAACCTACATGGGCACTTATGAAACGTCAGAAGCTAGGTTCACGGTTCCAATTGGTCGTTTCCTATGGAGAAGAGCCGGCAAGAAACTCCACCGTTACTCTTTTAAAAGTAAATGGTATTTACAATGTTTTCAAATTACAGTGTTAATAGGTATGAGAGGACAGTGTCGGCTTATCACACGTTCCAGGTACTTAGCAAGATAGAAAATGGTCGACAGATCTACAGTTTGTTAAGCCTACAACGTTCTCACATTCACAAAATCTAAAAGAAAAGAATCTATATAAAAGCAAAATAAAAATAAAAACCTATTTAAACAAAATGACATGATTGCCACTACAGCTGTAACAAATCTAATTTATTATAAAATATAGAATATTTTAGGTATATAATGTCAAATAACTAAAAGATTATGTCAAGGAAGTATGTAAAAGAAAAAATACATCTACCAAACCGTAACCACAAACATCTACCATTAAACTATGGCAGTTTTAACGGCCGAAGGCGTTTTTCTTTTTGATAAAACTGCGAGTCTATTAAAACGAACTAATGTTGCAATAATAATATTTTCAAGTGAATAGGATAGAAGCATATATTTTTTTTATTTTAATTTTAGCGTATTCGTAATCAATTTCTCCCTCAAATGACCAAACTTTAGTGCATTTTGTGGATTCCCGAATTTGAATGTTCTTCCTAATGAATGGAAATATTTTATGCATTTGAAACTGAAATACAAGACTGAGAAAAAATAAACAGCTTTAAGACTCTTTATATAAGTGTCACCTGTAGAGATTTTCGTCAAAAACCGAACAGACATAATGACGTGCCCACAGTGTTAAATCTGTAAGATCCGATAAGATCAGTAAAAACGTAACCACGGTTAATTCAGCATAAAACATTAATAATTATTCTATTTTGGACGAAGCGGTACGAAAGTTTGTAGCTCACTGTTTCAGACGAGATAAGTGCTTTGGTGCGTAAAAGTAAACTTTTTACATCTTCAGTTACCAATGGCTGTTTTCTATTTATTAACTTCAGATTAGTTAAAGACAATGACCAAAAGGGCCTATGTCCAGCAGTGGACTACGATAGGAGGGCAAAAAAAAAAATGTCAACCTACAAGTTTTCGAAAATAATCTTATTTGCTTTCGCCACCTGAGAGTAGGGATCGTAAAAGGATTGTGTCAATACATAGGACAGTCAGCATCGCCTGACAAAAACACAAAGTGGTAAATCACCAAACCTTCCAATTAATGAATTGTGGCTGACTTCTATAATACCTTCAATTGAACCGGTCCAGGTTCAGCAGTAACTTCGGGACTGATGCCTTTATGAGTGGTGATCCTTAAAAATATACGTCTGGCGCAAACAGAACAGTCAACCCAACTACCAACCTACTGACTTGCGGCTAACTCACGGCGAAACTGATCTTATAGTTCTAGCGACAGAGGCAAGTGGAACTGACATTATATGTACAGTAGTTTACATGCGTACACGTTTCTCAGCACCGACACAGTAGCGCATTTCAAGGACACGCGACTGCAGCGTCGCAAGGTCAATTAGCTAATCCACTTGTATCGGTACTACGAGTACGTGTGATTGTAGTAATCTGTGGAAGTCCATCGGGGGTGTATTGTTGGTACTTTAATCGATATAGCTAAGCCACTATATGGCTGCAGGAAACTGCGATTTCAGCATAATGATTCACGACTATGTTGCTGTCTATATTGCGGTTGAATGCAGAATTTGTAGAGTTCTAAAATAATCACAAAATAATCTTTACAAACTCATCAGGGTTGTATTGGCAAATCCGCAGTCTAAGTTGGCCCTAATTGTTGCTGTCCGATAAAAAAAGCCGGCCAAGTGCGTGTCGGACCACGGACTGTGTTGGGTTAAAATCGGGTTAACGAATTCTTATTGCATTTACAATATTAACTTTGTGTTCTCCGAAAAATTGCTTTATTCTATTTAAAGAACACTTCAATGGTAAAAAAAAACTGTTTTCTTTTATAAAGGTACGTTTGTACAAAAGCTTCAGTAAGCACCTCGGAACACGTCATTTGGATGCGCTTCGCTCAATGGAACCTCCATTGAGGTAGGTTTGAGTGTCAGCACGTTCTTCTACATGAATGTGTGCAGGCATGTAGAATAAGCATGCTGATATAAAATGCACCCGTATTGTGTACGGTAACATAAAGGCAGGTTTCATTCATGAATCTAAAATTAAAAATTCCTACATGACAATACAAAACAGATGATTACTTCAGATTATACAGGTAGAGCAACGGTGGATAATTCACGGTAATAAGTATCAATTTCCAAAAACGATAATGTCTCACGAGTGATATTAAATGTTTTTGAAACAAAGACTATCAAAATGATAATGTTTCTTGTCGTTTCGCGAAATTGCGACGTCAACACGCTTAGCACGACAACCTTATGGTTTGTAAAAAAAAAATATTGCTGTGAAAAACCACAAGAGATCCGAAGAAAACGCTTACTAGATTAGATACAGGTCGCGAAAATTAATTGATTAAGTGAATTTTCAAATCT
The DNA here is from genome assembly GCA_949128155.2 of Xanthia icteritia. NCBI lineage: Eukaryota > Metazoa > Arthropoda > Insecta > Lepidoptera > Noctuidae > Xanthia > Xanthia icteritia. Next base: position 16,553,459 of record OX421943.2, read on the forward strand.
CGTAGACTAAACGTAATCTAGATTAAAATCGCAAAACTAGTTCAAAATTTTCAGGTACTTACCAGAACACTGCGTGCCAGAAGAAATTGTCGTTAGATATGACAGTTTCTTCTTAGCAAGCAGGAAGAAGAAACAGTCATAAATTAAATATGGAATTTTGATCATGAAGTGTGTGAGTGACAAACGTCCTAGACAACGGAGTTACGCACGTCATAAGTACTATAAAAATACACGATTTACTAGCTACACATAGTATATATTGCAGAGTCTAGTGGAAGCCGTAATGAGGAAAGGTCAAACACAATGCCTTACTCGTCATTTAGAGGATTAACGGCATATCCAACATACGGCAGCTGACAAAAGAGGAACGAAGATTTCTATCGCGTTCGCACTCTTTTGTCATAATGCAGCAACCCCAGGTGTTGAGCCAGGAGCAGATATTTTTTTGCTAGCCGTCAAACAATTAAATGTGGCATTGTACCGCAATTGAATAGCGGATCCAGGGCGGACATGTCATTGCAAGTACATAATGAAAGGTATACCTTTTATCCGGCGAGCCCTGTGTGCGAACGCCGGCGTCCGTGGCGGTAAGCCCCCGGTGATGTAGTGTCGTAGAGTGTAAGGGTGATGGAAGCGCCAAGGAGGGCTCCTGGCCGCGAGGGGCCGGCGTTGCTGCGCGTAGCGAGCGATGGGCGCGCGTGTACCTCGAGGTCGGTGTGCCGGCGGAGTGGGCCGCGCTGTCACAGCCGGCGAGGGTGCGCGCGCCTGCACCACCGCGCATGCGCCCTCGTGCGCCGCAAGCGATTAAACTAAATACACCAACACGCAGCGCCACTACATGTGCTATACTGGCGCGCTGCCGCCTCACCTACATATCGAGGTGAGAATTATACGTATTTTTTTTATAATCTTCGGTTTTGACCTATATTATTTTCTTAATTATTGTGTTACAAACTTATTGTAAACGCTTAGTAGAATTAATTGAACCATGGTTTCGTTAGGAGTTGTGTTCGTAGTGACGAGCTACATCAACAAAAGCTTTGACATTCATGAACGTTTCTGTAGATGAAAGAATTTTCAGTACTTATCGTGATAGTTTTTCTCCTTTAGCCGGTTTACCATAACAGATTATAAATTGAGTATAATTAATTAAAATATGCAGACGGAGGGTGAAGTATCGTTTGATATAGGTAGTGTAATTGTTGAGATCAGCTGTTTGTATCAGGTTATCGGTGGGTGGTATCGATTGGCGGCACTTTCACCGCTGGGCGCGAACAGTAACTGTTATTCTATGTTTTGGCGCGGCTCCAGCAATGGCGGGCACCCACCCTGTTACTAAGCACACGCCATTTTCGCGTAACAATTAGGACTAACTTAGCTGACTAAAAGTTAAAAAAAAGTTGCCAAAGATAATAAAAATATAATTTTCTTGATTGTAATGTGATGTATCTATTCGGGATGCTGAATAAAGAGATCAAAACAGACGTTTGTGTATCCTTCATGGTAATCATGGTTCATAAATTCGTGATGTTCCTTTTGTCGAGTTAGTAGGAGCGGCACAATGTTCCTTTTGTCGAGTTAGTAGGAGCGGCACAACAATGTCTAGATGTTTATATCATTTGAAATTGTAATCGCAGATGTAACTTTGGCGACCCTGAAAATGATTTAAATTGAAAATAAGATTTTGTCGAAACGAAAAGTATGAATTCTTTTGCTTAGAAGTTATAAAACTTAAATATACTCATTTTAAAAACTTTAATGAATTACCAAAAAAATAAAAAAACAATTTTGCTGAGTGTCCTTTACACTTGAAAAATTACTACTTACTCAGTTATTTGTATAATAAAATTATAGTACTTACTTACTTAACTTTATTAAGTAAGTTACTTAGATCATATTATTATTACTTAATATACATAATTACGGTACGGTATTCTGTACTACATAATAATAAATATGTGAAAAAAAAAACTATAAAGCACTATGCATCGTTTTCGTAACGTGTTTATGCGTATACTACGTGGAGTATCTGCATTGCTACAAACCATGCTAAAATCTTTAAGCCTAGTTTTTTTTTAGATTTTGTTTTTCTAAAGTCAAAGGATAAACAAAAATAATATCTAAAACCAGATTTTCAAAAGCTTTAATGAAATATGACGCAGGTTTTTGTGTCTGAAGTTTTAAATACTTAAATTTACATTATTTTATAATAAGTACATACGTTACATAAATAATAAAACCTCATAAAGTTTAGGCACTGCATTTGGAGTAATTTTTTTAAACTTCCCGTATTTATGAAAAAATACTCGCTTGTTATTTAGCCATTTCTGATAAGTTCCGGTTAACTTATTTCATTTCTTTGACAGATCATTAATTCTATTTATATAGGTTACTATACAAAATCTGTTCCATTTTTAGGGTTTCATATTTAATTAACCTGCTATCTAATTACGCAACACATTTTCGTAAACGATTACGACAAATTTGTTTAATTTTGACAGTTCAACAACATTCATTGCGTTATTTATGTTGTTGAGCAGACTTTTTTTCGAACTTACGAAGCAATGGATTAGCAATTTGTTTCAAAACGATTCAAATTCCGATTGATCATGTATTACGTAATTAGGGTACTGGTCGGTAACCTTCCTACGGTTTTTCAAAAGGGGTCAAGTCCGGTATGGTTCTATTGAAGATGACCTTGCTTTGCCTAACGTGAAGGGTACGGAATTACTACCGGGCACACAACAGGCAAGTATTTTTTGCTGCATAACAAAATCATCAAATCATTTTGAATGCTTATTGATAATATGACCAAGTACATGTTTCGTATGCACTTTGTGCCTGCTCCTTTTATTAAACCCATTGAACTATTCTAAACTTACAGCCAAATAAGGAAAAATACTTAGCTTAAATAATTTTATTCTTTATTAGCCATGTGCACGATTTTCCATCGGCAAAATTTAACTTCACTACTAATTTTTATCTCTTATTTAACCTCTTTTTTTGGCTGGGTAATTATCCCTTTCGGACTTTCCCGCGACCCCGGCAGGCATCGGACCTAGTGGACCCCGTCAGTTGTGCGGATATCTCCTTGAGGCGCGTGCGCAAAAATCCTTGCTTTGTTTTCACTCTCGTATTACCTATAAAGCACGCTAGCTCTTCGACCGCGACTTCATTCGCGTGAATTTTGTACTTTTTACGTCGATTTCGAACATCCCTCCTCCTCTTTAAAGGGTAGTCTTGGAAAACTGATCATTACTAACTTTATTATTTACCTACATAAGTATTTGTTTCAAGTTTCTGAACCGAAGGAATGAGATTATTCATACAAAATGCATTGTCTCTTGTCACCCCAACAGGGGTTGGTTTTTGAAAAATCGTATAATTCTTTTCCATAGTTTGACCCTACGATTATTTATACTAATTTTCGATGTAATCGAAGGAAGCAGTAAAATCCTCCCCTAAAAACTTGATTACCCTTATTGGGTTGATTTTTGAGAAAAAAACATCGATTTATTTTTTTGTCAAGATCATCAATACTAAGTTTCAAATTATTCGAATAGTGCGTTAAGAATTTTCCATACAAACGTTAACACCTCTTTAACTTTGAGAGGTGTAAACTAACAATGTCAAACCTTATTACTCATTTAAGTACATATTCGTATAAAAAAACATGTCGCACCGACCCCAAATAAATTGAGATAAGGGCAGAGAATCATGATGATGATGATGATTCGTACCAAAGAAATAAGTTTTTCATACAAATAAAATCCCCCCTTTTCACCGCCTTAGGGGCAGAATTTTCAAAAATTATTCCATATCTTGCTCACTTTCGTTATAAACGAATCCTTGTCCAAAATTCAAAACCAAGCGATTTAAGCTGTTCGTTGTCTGTCAATGAATGAATTGAAGGTGAGAGGTGGAGACAGCTGTCAAACTTCCATGCAAACTTTCATCCCCTATTTAACCCCTTTAACCGTTAGGGGATGAATTTACAAAAATCCGTCCTTTTGACACTTTCGATATTTTAGGAACTCTTATGCAAAATTGTATGCTTTTAGACTCTAGGCTGTGCGTTGTGTCAGTGAATTTAAATATTTTTTATTAGGTAGATAGAACTGTGAGTTGTATAGGTAAATGTTTTATAAATTAATAAAATAATTTTATATGGATATGATGATATCAATTAGGTGCCTACAACTACCTAGTAGTACCTAGCCGTTTTGATTCTCGCTAGAGGTGCCTTTTATGACTTTAGCCGACTGGCCGACTAGTTATTACCAGCACTTTTAGAGCCTTTAGTCTCACGTCACCGCCACGCCTGAATAGATTCGGCTAGACGTCGCATCACGTTGTCTGTATCTATGTAACAAGGTTAGGATACAATGCAATGATCGTCTGGCGATTTGTTTGTAACACTTTTATCAAGAGTTTCTCTGTAGCATCCTGGAGTCTTGATCTGTGCCCAAAGTGGGTAGGTAATAGGATCGCCCATTGTTCATGGGACTTACCTAAACTAGGGAAATTCGGGTGCACCTAACTACTGTACAAGTAGGTAGATATACACTCACTGCCTATCTCATGAAAATAAAAGCGGTAGTTCTTCAGTTTTCTTTAAATGTCATTATGTTCGATAGCATGACAGCTGACAAGCATCCTTGCTTTTAATGTATCGCCTTACTTGTTTGAGCTCGACACAAAATATTTTCGGGAAGAATTTTGTAAAATCTGCTCTTCTGAAATAATTGAGGTCACTTTGATGACATGAATGTGACTAAATTTGTAGATTTTAGAGGCTAAGCGCCTACTGTTCACTAAAATTGGAAACTTTGGCACGGCATTTTTCAAGATTAACTTCAACATATCTACAAACCGCTAAATAGTTTTTTGCCATAGTTTAGAAGACTCTAGTCTTTATGTTTTCGGTACCAAATACGGAAATCTAAGGCATACCTAGTACCTACTACGAGTATAATAGCCAACAAAAGGGTTCTAAACTAGGGAGTGAATATTAAAAGACGAAAAGAGGTCAAATGGTCTCATGAATGGGCTACATTCATTTCAAAACATTAAATTACATTCAAAAACTATATTTTATAAATTACTATCTGCGCCCCGCGGTTTCACCCACATAAGTTTCGATCCCGTTGAAAGATCGGATACAAAGTACTATATGCTAAGTCAGGTACCTACTGTTCTACTCGTGTACCAAATTACATCTAAATCAGTTCAGCCGTTTTAGCGCGAAAGCGTAACAAACAAACTCACTTTGGCTTTTATAATATTTGTTAGGATTTTTATATGTGTAGTGGTTTTATTGTGTTTCTAGTATGTTACTGGCGAAATGGTAGGTACCTACTATAGATAGTACACCCCTGCGTAACCCTTCGGGAAATACAGGTGTGATGTTAATGTCTATGTGTGCATTTTAGTTTTTATTAGCGAGTAAAATACCGATTTTAGAAAAAAAAAAAAAAAAAACTTTTTAATGAAATGAAATTGTTTATTCTGTAAATAGGATATTGGAATCACTTACACGTCATATTAGAAAAATATGAAAAATTAGCAAGATGTCAAATATTTCGCTGTTTTGATTAATTTGGAAATATTACCTACTGTATGGAAATGTGGCTAGCTAGCGAACTAGAATATTAATTGCAATTATAACACTGAATTTGATGTTGACACCGTTTTAGGTGTAAAAAAGGAATTTTGAAAGTTTCCAAATACATATTTTACATCTAAAACTAAATATTCAGTGTTACGATATTTATTGTTTTGCAATTCATTCTAGTTCGCTAGTTAGCCACATTTCATATTTCCATACAGTATTATTGCCAAATCAATCAAAATAGGTAAATATTTGACAGCTATTTGCGACGTTGACAACTTTCAGGATAAGCCCTCTTAAACTTTGGATAAAAATAACAGCCTAGAAACTTGAATAGTCATAGGATATCTAGAGTTAAGTAATTAAAGATGTTCACTGCATTAAAAACGGAAACCGAAAAAAATACTCCGACGTATTGGGACATTAGCTCGGAGTATTTTGGCAGCAATGGAGTCGTATGTGTTCGCTGCGGCTAGTGGCATCAGGTCAAGGACAATGCACAAATCCGCAGTCTCATTCGTGGCGCATACCTATATAGTCTATATACTAACATATTATATAAACACGCATGTCCTATTATAGTTAGAGCTTTGTAAAGGAGCTCGTCCGGGGAAATACAGGAAATACAAACGTATGGGGAAATACAGGTGGTCCAAATAGTTACGTCATAAAAAAAATCGATTGTTCATGCCCAAGGGTATCCGAAAATACCCCATAAAACATTTTCCACATTGACAATATGCGATTTTTTTTTTGCACATAATATAAATTGAAATTTATATTACGTCAACTATTTACACTAGGTATATACTAAATTAAAAGACTAACTAACTAACTGAACAAATAAATCGGTTCGGTCGGTTATCTTTCAAACTGAAGGCACGTAAATATATTCGTGAAAAGTTGCCAGAATCTTTGCAGCGCTGATTTGGTGGATTTGTTTTCTTCTCTACCTATCGTTATTTCTCCTGACAAAGTTTATTCGGTTTATAATATATGTATGTATCTATGTATGTATGTATTAGTAAATATTCATTTTTAAGTTATCTATTACTCATGTTGCACCTGCCATGTTTTGTCTCTGCTTCACCCTAAGGTTGACTGGTAGAAAATGCCTCAGGCATTAAGTCCGCCTTTGTACAGTATTTTTTTTTACTTGTGCATAAAGTTTTAATAAATAAATACAAAAGGAGACTTAGGCGTCGAAGTATTCGTCCGCATCGCTGTCATCCGGAAACGTGCCCAGAAGACTGGCAGCAGTGCCACGTTGACTGGCAATGCTATATCTTTGACTTGCTATATCTTTTGACTTCACGTGACCAGAGGGCTGGGCCCTCTGGTCACGTGAAGTGTCGACCAGTCGGCGAGAAATGTCCTTAAAAAGGACGCGCACTCGGGCCCCATGACCCCAAAAACTGTAGTTACGGGATAAGGTAACAGTACTTGCGCCGTTTGAGGGTTTCATTAGCCGCAGCAGCGGCGCCAGCGCTGCCCGCCGTGCTAGGAATATGAGGTGTCGCAATGGTGTCGACCCAGGTTGCGTCCCACAGCAGAGGCCTACTCAACTTCCAAGGCAACAATGTCATGCCGTCTGGTCTCTTCCCATAGTCACGTACCAAGCCGTTCTAATACCGCTGGTACGTCAGGCGCGACTTGTTGCGCGAAGCGACACCGGTAATTATTGTTCTACCATGAAGTTTTCTTAGAAATTGTTTTATATGAATCGCGTCGCGCCTGTTTGCGGGACTCTTTACAGGTTACAGGCAGATGAACCATTTCAGCTTTTTGTTTTAGATGGCAGAGAACCTTGAAACCTTCGCCTAGTACTTATTACAGACTCCATAGGCGTTGGTGACCACATACATACCTTTAGGTGGATCGCTTGTTAGATTGGTACAAACAAAAACAAAATGCAGCACCCTAGTTCAGTTCCCCAGTATTAAAGTTCCATTCACAAAAGTCGGTTCGAATCGTAAGTGTCCCCGCAGTTGAAGCCCGCCAAATTCGAATTTTCTTAAGTTTTTTCTAATTTGCAGGTCAGTGTCAGGTTGTATCTTGATCAAAATATGATGCGCTACTATAACAGATATGTATTTACAGAATTATAATCATTGGAATTATTATATATCTCTCTAAGTTAGATTTGTTCCATAAGAACAAATTTCAAATGAAAAAGTTTTTAAAGAACAAATGTAACTTAGAGAGAGGTATTAAGAGGGAACAGGGCCTGCGAATCTCCATACAAATTTATTCCCTTTTTTTCTTCCTGAATAATGCCTATAAGCATTTTTTTTTCCTAAAATCAAGGTCTGCTGTAGACACGTCCCTGTTATTTCTTTTTTTCCAGCAACTTATTGGTAAATATGACCCTCCAAAAATTACAAAAAATGCCCCATTTTTACCGCCGTGATTAGAGGACTACCAGACAAATTCGAAAAAAAAAATACATAAAAGAAAATGATAGGAACCTAAACATACTCTTTCTTAAAAAAATGATGTAAGAAATAATTGAATCGGCTCTGTTTTCGAGGAGAAAAAAGGGGAATACGAAACGTCGATCTCCTTAATTTTTCCTATGATATAATCGGTCTGAGCTGCAGCTGTCCCTATCGCACTCTATGGAGGCAAACTTGAGGTAAGACGACGGCAATAGTTTCTTCAAATACCTATTTTTCAAATTCGTCGCAGCCCCTGTTCCCTCTTAATGATTCAGTATTCAGAGAATTCAGAGTATTTATTTGTAAACATAGGTTATAGATACACAGGTGTGTGAGATGTTACATTTTTGTAAGTTCTCTATGCTTTGCCATTAGGCGTACAAATGTTAGTATCAATTTCAGTTATTTCATTATTTATTTCACAATATCAAATAAAAAATTATAAAAGAGCTAGTGTTGGGTAAATCAATATAATATTCCCATGACAATAAATTCAATTTCAAATAAAAACTCCAATGTCAAAACAAGTACCAAATTAATTAAATATTTAAAAAATGTCAACCTTAAAAATTTAAGATAAAACAGAAATGTCAAAAAATTAAAATAGAATATTAATAAAAGAGTCAAAATAAGTAATAAATCAATGAAATATTTTTAGAATGTAAACAATAAAATATAAGAATATATTATATTACAATATATTCATATGATTATAATTCTGTAAATACATAACTGTTACAAAGCGGGCTACAGCTGCGGATTCATCTTAAGTTTAAAATTTACTAGCTGTGCCCCGCGGTTTCACCCGCCGCGCCGTTTAATAATTATTGACCGCGTCGCATCGCATTGCCCGCCCGCTCAGTTTTCGCTTAGTGTTCTCTCTGTCTTTTTTCGTTTTGCTCGGCTCCTAAGGGCCGTAGCATAATGTTAAATAGCCTATAGCTTTCCTCAAGAATTGGGCTATCAAATGCAAAATGATTTTTTCAAATCTGATTGGTAGTTCCAGAGATTCAAACAAACAAACAAATTCTTCAGCTTTATTATATTATTATTTCCTTTATTTCACTATATACATATACATTATATTTTTAAATATTAGAATAAAAATATATAAAATCATTTAAAAATATAAAAATTAGTAGACCACCGTTATCGGGAACAGGGTCCAATTATTATTATAATAAATATTATTATAATTATTATTATTATATTTAAAAATAAATTGTATTATTATCGGGGGTGTTATTTTTCTCAGCTCTTAGGCTGGTTTTAGCTACATTTACGGGCCAAAGCCAAGTAAATGCAGCGTGTGGTGTGAATTTAAGATGAGGGTGTACTTTCGTCTAACTGCATAAATTTCCTAACGATTCTACATGTTTTTAGGATGGCTGCTTTCGGCAGAGTGATGTAAAGGGATTCTTCTAACTTATAATTAATATTTATTAATTCTTAATATTACAAGCTTTCGCTCGCGGCTTCACCCGCGTGGATGTTGGAAAATATCTCACGGAAACGTAGGTAGGTACTACCGAGATTAAAAGTACCCGATGTATTAATCCAGATAGACAATGAATTATTTCCGTAATACATTGTTAGCGGTGACAATCGTATGAAAATCCTTTCGGTAGTTTTTGAGTTTATTGCGTACAGAGTTTCAAACAGACAGACGATAGACGATAGTGTTGGGGATACTAAGTATGGGAGCTTGTACCAATTGAGCACGGTTGCATAATGCACGTTTATTGATTGCCTGTGTTAGCTTCGTGCAAAGTTCTCACCTCGTGCGTGTAGGTAATCAATCCATGTTTTTGTTCAGCCATTTTAATGTTATAAATGTTAGTAATTATGGTGATCGATTTTCATGTACTTGTTTTTGTATATTAAGGCCACAAATATAACTTAGTTTTGAGGTTATACAACCAGCCGCGCACAATGGTCATTTGCTCGAATCTTGATACTCACACACACATACACTCTAATATAATAGAAAGAGAACATAGCGCGACGATTTCTACCAGTCAATTCCTACGCAAACCACGTTAAGGCACTTCGTTCCAAATATTTTTTTTTTTAAGGTTTTAAAAATAATTCAAATCAGTTAAATCAAGTTATGATAAACAAAAAACCAATCAAAATCCCGTTGTACCTAATGTAGCTTGTACATATTTCGTAAAATTACGTAACAGTTCCACAATAGGCATTAAGTGTAGGCGGATTGTATTGTGTCTTCCATAAGTTTGTGTACGTAATAATTTAATTGACACGAGCACATAGTTCCTACAGAGTTCATTATAATGGTTATGCAACATCTGCTACGAGTGTCTACGTAATAAACACGTCTATCAGTCGTATTTTCGTAGCGGAGTCCTACATAATATTTCAGTAGGTACCTAAATTAATACGATTTTCGTAGTACAGCTTGGTATCTTTACTACGGCTAGCTACGGCGTAGCCGATGGCTACGCCGGTGATATGTTAACTGAATTACGTATTATATCACGATTCGTTAATTAATTGGTATTTAGAGAAAATTGGTGCTTAGGTAACCTTATCAATGTGGTAGTATTGTACGTGGGCTGGAAATTAGTTCTCCATTATGGCTACTAGTGAAATTGGAGCCCGAATGAAATCACTTGGGCGTGCTGAATACGAAATCGATGCTGGAAATCATACTTTAGTTTTTCGCAGAAAATTGTTATTGAGCTCGAATTTGAAAGATTTTGTCCTAGACTATTTTATGTAAGTAAGTAGTGCCGGGGTGGGGCACACTTACCATCTCTGCCTGTATGTGTGGCTCAAGTCAACCTCACCAGCCTGCTCGTGGTGCACTCTGTTGAATAACAAACGAGGCTCTGACAACCGACAAATGGCGGTATAACCATTTCTAAATAAAGCTTCACGGCATAATGGCGCAGACTAGTGACAGGCAGCAGCGTCACTAATTCAAGAAGCTGTGTTATACGATCGCCAACCCGCATGCAAAGCGTGGCGATTATGGGCAAACCCTCCAATGTCTAGCCAAAATCAACCACGGCCCCCGGTTCCCGGCCGCCTTGCTATTCTTGATTTTGGCGGTGGTCACGGTAATGGCAAGGTGAAGGTGCGAATAGTCCCCAGGTTATCAATGGCCGCCAAAACGAACGGACGGACACACGATACAGCTCGACGAACACCTCGTGCAGCTAGAGGAGAGCTTAAAAAAATAATGTGGCACATTCTTGGGTTGAGTGAAGTCCGAAGAGAGGGGGAAGACACATAACCCTTGAATCGGGTCACTTTTTGTATTTTCGAACTTCCTTGAGGAGGGGCTTTTCTTGATGAATTCCTTCTTTAAGAAACAGCCCCAAAGAAGGTAGAAGTGGCGGAAAGTTGTTTTCAAGAGTCGTCAGGAATCGTTAAGCGTGAAGACTCGACGAGTGCAACTCCGCCACCGGAGCAGACCGGGTTTCGATGAGGATACAGCACCATAGACCACATCTACACAGTGCGGCAAATTATACTGAATTCCGAAGAGTATAATCGGTCCCTATTGCCTATGTGAAGGTTTTTGACTCTATCAAGACCTGGTCTGTTTTGGAGTCGCTACAACGATGCCAAGTCGACTGGCGATACATCCAAGTGCTGAGATGTCGAAAACGCGACAATGACCGTTCAAACTCAGGACCAGCAAATTGGAAATATTAAACCCTCTGCATCGAAGGGTGAGACAAGGGGACGTAAATTCCCCGAAATTGTTAAGACGCTGAACTGGGAAGGACGCGGCATTACCATCAACGGCTAGTACGCCATCTCACACTTGCGATTTCCAGATGACGACGTCATACTGGTTGAATCGCTGCATGACTTGCAGCACATGCTGGATGGCCTCGTTGATTCTTCTGTACGCATTGGTCTTCTGATTAACTTGAACAAACCCAAGGTTATGTTCAACGAACACGCCACTCCGAGACCGATTGCTGTCAATGGCTACCGCCATAGCTACAGCTACCGCTTTAGAGGTTGTTCGAGAATACGTTTACCTCGGGCAAACTCTGCAGTTTTGTAAGAGTAGTTTTGAGAGGGAGGCTAACGGAAGAATTCAGCTGGGCTTAGCAGCGTTTGGGAAGCTTCTTTGATTCTTCTCGTTGCGTATTCCGCAGAGAACGTACGTACCAGGTACAGCTTGACAGACTAACATGCGGACAGACAGATAAAGTTACATTCGCATTAAGGTATAATATGGGATATGGATGGGAAAATTAAAAGGGTAACATTCGGGAGGAATTGTGGAATGAGCTAGTAAACCATGTAACCTGATGCATGCATGAGCAGTTCCATGAGGGTGCTTGAAAGCGCGTAATAAAAGTGCGGTTGTCATGGACCTGTCGAGATCGTTTGAAGTGTCCGTACGGATATGCCTTGGTATCTAGAGCTGGGGTTATCTTACCATTTCGAAATTTGAAAAGACCTGGAAAAAAGCCGGACATCGAACATTTTAGAAAAACTCCGGACATTTTACTTTTCTTTCTTTGTCAGGTATCATTTAACTTTTTCATCTTCATAAAAGATTCCCGTTTATCGAAAATTCCGGACAAAAGAAAATGTCCGAACGAGGGGCCAAAAAGCCGGACACGTCCGGTCCGGACCAGTCCGGATGGATGGTAACCTTACCTTAAGCTGTATTAATCAGACAGTGCGGACATTACGTGCTTAGTTCAGCGTTACGTCGCATTGGCCAGCCTTTTAAATTGATGTTCTCATGGTCGCGGGTTGATCCTTGACATCCCTGCACTATGATTTTAATTTATAGTTAGCTATTCCCGGTGTAGTGTTTGTTGACTAAAACAATGTTTGTAGATTACGTTGCTCTGCACCCACATGGCAAACAAACATGGAATACCTACCTAACCTACGTAATCATTAAGAACAACAGTTCACGCGCATTTCAATTTCATCTTAATTACCTACTTTCCTGAAGAGAGAAAAACATTTCCGAAATTAGAGCATTTAGAAAGCGCGAAAAATAAACAAAGAAATTCATTAGGGCCTGACTTCGCTCGGCTTTCTCTCTGCTCGTCGGTTTATATTTCAGTAGGTATATTTACCTAATTACTATGTTAAATATTTTAATTAGAATCTTGGCATTCATTCTTTTACACTGTCCATTTTAAAGAAATAAGCCATACTTTTCATCACGAAATAAGCAAAAAAAACGTCTACGGAGTCTCTCGCACGCTGCCAAATTCTGTAAGTTAGTTGAGTTTCTTAACTTGTATACAGTGTTTATTTTTATTATTTTCATGGGTTAATGTAAAGGTGCATCCATACTTAGTGCTAGCATTCAGTTCAAGAACAAGATTAGGTTTTCGTTTGTAAATAATTACGTGAAGGTACTGAGGCTATAGGGATTCGAAAAGGTGGTGAAGCTTGGGGCTTGGGGTCTTAGACTAACTCGTTTGGGGACACTGTAACTTCCAGCTCTCCGGTAAACTCCTTAACCTCAGGCATTCTAATGCCTGCCCTCAGACGGGGTTTTCCAATGACTCAGTCTTTTCATTTTCGCGGAGTTGTGGTGAGTCAACTCACATAGGGTAGTTAATTGATTGTTTTGGTTGTCATTAACTGACCCGTTTTTGTATTATACAAAGTTGTCGACCGTCTAGCGAATGGAAACCCAGGAATGAAAAAGCGTAAAGAACATTAATTGCGTTGTTCATTATCATTATCTATATAATAGGTATGACAGGTACCTGTCATTACAGTCAGCTTCAAAAAGGTGTATGGTACCCACATTGACAGGAATTCATTTAATTGTCTATTCATTTTATTGCCACAAAACATAATTTACACATTGGGTACCTACTTATTTTTATTAATTAATTAATTTATTTCAGACATGGTCCATACAGAATATAAAAAAATTAAAACACATATGCATTCAAATAATCAATAAAAAATAAAATTACAATTACACATACACATTACATAATCTAAATTACATAATCTAACAATTGAATTAAATTAAATATAAATTAAAATAATACACATTTAAAACAATCAACACAATATACACGCATCTCAAACAAAACGAGGAGAGGCGCTAACATGAAGCTGCATCCACCTCTGTATCAGGGACAGCTCGGACAAAACCCTCAGGAGACTGTTCGAGCTGCTTCGTAGGCGACTTAATAGTGAAGCGAATTTAACTGCCTCAAAACGGTGAAGGAAAAAATCGGGAACCTAGAACCAATAATTCGATTAAGATATGTGACATCCACCAAACCACACTAGCCCCGCGTGGTGGATTATGCCCCACTCCGTTTCATAGAGAGGAGGCCTGTGGCCCAGCAGTGGGAACATTATAGGCAGATTATGCTTATGCTATTTAACTGTAGCTACCTACACATTGTCAAAGTCAAAGTCAAATAATTTATTTCAATTAGGCACAAAAAAGGCACTTATGAACGTCAACATTTACAGAAAAATAATAATTAATTCTAGGCGCCCCTTCCAAAAGGTAGTTTTCGTATGGAGAAGAATGGGCAAGAAACTCCACCGTTACTCTTTTAAAATGTTTTCACAATATCTTGTATACATCAATTATATAATTATATGTGAAGACGATGCACCTAGAATAAGATTACTATAACACGTTAGGTAAAAATAATGAAAGATTAAGAAATGACAGATAAATAAATTAATCTTGTGATAGATGCATGGTGCTCACATATTTACAAACATTGTAAAATTATACGATATTCCTAACATTTTTACAAGTAATAGGTAGGTACTAATAAGATTGATATTTGATAAAGTATTATAGAACACAAATTATAGACAATTTAATGAATTCTCATGGTGTATACTTACATTTTTTTTATGCTGACTGTGCATACGAGTATATCATAGGTACTCATAGTAGGGACCTATATGATATTGTATCTGGACTGAATATTTCGAATTATGTGTTTATTTCTCAACTTATGCTGTTCGGAAGTACCTATCAAGCATTCTGTTTTATCGGGAAATTCTCTTCCATAGATATTTTTTTTTATTTCATTTATTTCATTATGTAACTATCTCAATGAATCAATCTACCTAGCCTTTCCCAACTATATTGGGGTCGCCTTCCAGGCTTATCGGATGCAGCTGAATACCAGTATTTTACATGGAGCTACTTCCTATCTGACCTCTACACTCCAGTTACTGGGTAACATGCCCCTTGGAGTACTACGTAGTCTGTGGGCCTCGGTAAGACTGGTTGTCAGACTTTTTTGGACTTCTGACTACCCACAACGACTGTGAAAGATCCATGAATGACAGATGATGCCGGTTCCATTCTGCCTGGTGACAGGGGTAGATGACGGCCCTGTCCGTCAAATAGGCCTCGACCACACGACAGAGGTAGGTCGGCATCCGTGATACCGGAGTGCCTCCCTGATTCAACTCCAGGGCAGGGTACCTATTGAAAGCATTGGCGATATCTAGTGACACCGCCAAGACGACCCCACCCTGAGCCACAGCATCCCCCGTCGTGAGGGCCGTCTGCTATGTCCACCGTAGAGCACCCCCTGTGGAAATCAAACTGGCTCTCCGCCAAATCCGGCCCCACCCGCACCGGCCGCCCAACAAGGCGGTCTGCAATGAGTCTTTCAAAGAGCTTGCCCACCTCGTCGAGCAGCACGATAATCATTAGACCCTCAACACCATCTAGTATATCTAAACACTTATCTATACATATCCATATAATACAACTTCATGTTTGTACTGTTGACCGTTGAGGAATTCCTTCGTCTGAACCCGATCCTCGGTGGCCAATCAGGTCATGCTTATCATAATAATTAAGTTATTTATTTATGCTCCTACTGGAACGCCATACAGCAATTACACCAACGGAGCAAAAACTTACTTCATGTCCGCGGTGGACATGGAACGGGCGGCGATAGATCACGCACACTCATGCAGCGTCAAGACACTTCTCCATAGTTCCATAACTCCTTCCATATTGCATTGTCTTCGGAACTGCACCAACATGTAAAATGTCAATTCCGTCGGATAAGAGAAAGTGGTTTTAATTGGCCTTAAACAAACTAACCAATATACAAACATTGCAAAATGATTGTGAGCTTTTAAAATAAAAAATAAACTTAAAAAGTGGGAAGGTTATGCATTTTATATAGGTACCTACCTTACCTATGCACCAAGAAATAATATTTTCTGTTTTTGTTTGCAGATGGTGAATCTTTTGCTGTTAAGATCGAGCGTCAGAAAGAATATGAAGCTTAGATTGTTGGTCATTGCATAATAGTCTTCCACCTACGCCTATTCTTACCTATTTTATAGGTTAAGTTTTACGACAACTTTTAGATCAAGAAGAATTCAAATAAATGACGCTTTTTCTGCAACAAATCAAAGGTGAGAAAACAAAAATTTATTATACTTAAATACGCTTACGAGGCACTGATAACCAGGCCAGCATGGGTGGTCATTACCGACAAATCATCCAATCAGGTCATTGGTCTCGTGAAGCTATAAGGTACAACTACAGGCGTTTTTTAAAGATTACAATAAATTATTATCAGTTATCACAATAACTCTACAGAGCCCTAATGTGAGTTTCTTTTAATAATCTCGATCTTACGCATCGACCGTGTTCGGCACTCCGATTGGCCCTTCACTGGTGAAGGCCGGCCGGCTGCCAATCGGAGCGCCGAACGCGGTCGATGCGTAAAATCGAGATGGTTAAAAGAAACTCACACTAGAGCCTCTGGTGACATAAAAGAGAGATGTGGTGACAAATTAAACTAAATATTTTACTTAATGCAGACCTATGATGATGGAACTACTTTGCCGACAATAAATGCTAGTAGGTTTAGATTTGAGTCACTCACAAGCAGCGTTTTTTGTTGCACGTTTATTTTAATAATTTATTTCCGATTCAAAGTGACCTAAGTGCGATAGTTGTGCCCTCATTTTTTCCAAACTCTTTTTTGCCAAGCCAATGATGCATAAAATTATTCTCATTAATTCTGAGCCAAAATGTCTGAGGTCAAGCCACCTTTAAAAATCTTATTGTGCCGGTGACAGTTACGTTACAGAATGACATTGACAGTTCTTTATCAGTCTTGCTTGTCAAAATTGTTATGGTTGTGGTTGATAGCGGTACATTTATTGTAAAAAAAACCTTGTTAATTATTTAAGGCACATTTTCATCATAATTCCATAAGTAGTTTTTAGCCTTGTGTAATAACTGCGGTTTGGACGCTTTTGTATGTATGTTGCGACACACATTTAAAAAAAAAAAACATTCTTGTCATCAAACCCGTAGCTATAAAGCTATTACTCGGATTATTGTTTTAGATTTTTTTAAATTTTATATTCGTATTATATGAGTTTTAACAATATTCTATTTTCTGCACAGAACAACTGAAAAACTTGAAGATGTCCAGATTCCGCTTTGGACGACAGCATGATGGGTATCGTCTAGTATCGAATGACGACAGCGGGTTTTCGGATGCACAGTTTGAAGGACCACCGCCTAAAATACCCTGGAAAGCAATATCTCTTGCGGCATTCTTATTTGTTGTAGGTACAGCACTACTTATTGTAGGAAGTTTAATTGTTACGGGTCACATAGATACTAAGTATTCTGACCGTTTGTGGCCTATGATAGTTTTAGGCTGTATTATGTTCTTGCCAGGGGCATATCATATTAGGATAGCATATTATGCATATAAGGAATATCCTGGTTACAGTTTTGCCGACATTCCAGAGTTTGAATAGTTTTTTATTGTTGTTTGATAGAACCATTTGTTATTGTTTAGAGGTTGTTTTCTATATATTTTGTTTATTTTTATGCATTGCATAATAGTCATTATTTATAAACTTTAATTCCTTGTATGTTGAGTAATTCATGATAATAAATTGTCTGTATAGCACATACACTCGTAGAAGTGGCTTAGATTTGTATTATTTATTATAATTCGTAATTTCATTGTATGCCAGTATTTGATTTAATGTAATAATCTATGTATTATTGTGATTTTATGTATTAAATTAGGCTTAATGATAGCTTTCGTATTAGCTCCATGTTTTGTGTGTTTATCTTTACAAATACAAAAACATTACAATACAACAGTTATTTTATTTGGGGTTACATAGAATAAAACTAAAAATCCATTTAGGCATATTTTTTATTGACAATGATCATAATTTTTAATAAATAGATTGATAAAGTCACTTTTACAACTTGTAGAGATTTTAAAGAAAATCAATTGATTCTCAATGATTAGTTAATACTTCCATCCTATCTAAATTGCACATGTTTACCTATTAGCTCTTTTACCTTTCCTAGTCTGTGGCGTAAAGCTAGTCTGCGGGAGGGGTACAGAGTGCCCTGTCTTTTTTAAGTGTTCAAACAATTTATTCTTTGATGGGAAGTCTGTTTCACAGACTGCACACCTGAGGGTCAATGCTGTGCTTGAATCTTCTGTTTCACTTGTTTTAGTCCTCACTGGTTTTCTTTCTACCATCTTTTTTGGTTTGATATTTCTCTGTGTCTTGGGTAATGCAGGTCTATCTTTTGGCAAAGCTGCTTCACCCAATGCATCGTCCGTGGGCGTAGTACTAGATACTTCATACAGATTCTCTGTTGAAGTCTGTGATTGTGATCCTTTCTTTAAGTTAGCTTCTTTCTTAGCTTGTATCTGGCTCTTGAGCATATTGAATTTCTTAGCTTTTCTGCTGCGTGCTGGTCCTTCAATTTCATTGAAACTCATCTCATCATGACTGTCATTGCCTTCACTTTCTGGCATTGGTATAAACTTCTTTTTGTTCTTCTTCTTTTTATGACTCTTGGGTAAAGCCTGTAAATATTTTTATTTTTAAACACATGTTGGACCAACATTTAATTTAGTTTTCGCTGTACACAAAGCATACACAATAGTTAAACAATTGGCCTGGACCTTATGTGGTTCATCAGATAGTGAAAGTGTTAAGATAGGTTAAAGAACAGTAAACTAAAATAAAACTAAAAATGTATATTTGATGCTGAGCTGTATTTTAGCTCATCATCTTCAGCAGCAGTCCAATATTGGACATAAGACTCTCCAATCACTCGTCATGCAACTTGATACTCGGTTTACACCTATTCTCATTCAGCAACAACCAGCCGCCCTACGTAGATTGTTGCTGTACCTGACCTCAGGCCTTTTAATCTATGCTTTATCAATTGAACCCTTTTGTAGTCTCAGGCGTGTTGCAACCAACCCTAACTCATTAAAAGGACAGTAGCCACTTACCTGAACTTTATCAGAATCGTCACTCAGAGTTTCTCTGAAATCGTTATCTTCATTGTCTTCGATATCTGAAGTTGAGTTTTCTATTTCTTCTCCTTCCTTAGTCTGACCATTCACTTTATCACCTTCACCTTTTTCCTCATTCACTGGAACTTCCTGAACATCAGCATCTTCATGATTGTTATCTGATATATCAATGTCATCATCTAATGTCATGTTAGCTACATTTTCTTTGTGTTTCTTACTATTCTCGTGATTTTCAAATGATTTGATATTTTTAAACATTTTGTTACAAGCTGAGCAGTAAAGATTTCGCATTGTTGATTTAGATTTTGTCGAAGATTTCGCTGTCGCTTTTGATGCTTCACTTGCCTGAAATTATAAAAAAAATAATTTTATAAGGTATGTGAAGAATAGCCTTAGCCTATAGTATAAAATTGCCATTATAAGTGCATTAGCAGGCGTGTCATGGTCAGGGACATTCTGACTCATCAATACATACTAAATTATTTTAGTTCCCTCCAACTTTTTTGTAGTGTTATGATTTATGATCTGTAGCTGGAATATACAAGAAAGTTGTTGTTTTTCTTGAAACATGACATGCCATTCATGATAAAATAAATGTTTGGTACTTTTTTCTGATTTTGATAGGTAGCTAAATTAATCAAAATTGAAATCCATGTTTGCTAGAGTGGCATTTCATAAAATAGTTCCTTTGCCATAATGTTGGTTCCACTGTTAAACTTGCACTACATACCAATTAAGTAGTGTCACCACTTTTGTAGGACTAACAGGAATACGCTAGAGCGCTACCTTAACAGTGGCGCCAACATTACGGCATAGGAACTTATTTAATGAAACTCACTTTAGTAGCTTTCCCAAAAATATTTAATTTGTAAGTAATTTTAGAAAAAAAGTCTATGAGAGAGCAGACCAAAAACTTTCTTTTGTTTTTTATAAATTCAAATGAATTTGATATGAATAAATAAATTAAAGGAGGATGGTAAGTTATGCTGACCTCTTCAGTCTTAGAACTTTCTTCATTACTGCTTTCCATTCCCCCTTCACTAATGGTGTCATCATCAGAAGACAGACCAAACTCTTCAGCCAGAAGAGACTCAATCTCACTCAACTTCTTCTGATAGTCTTCACTCTGTAAGAAGGAACTTTCACCTTCTTTTTTCTTAGCTTCTTCAATTTCTTTCTGCCTCTGTATTATTCTTTCTCTTCTTAATTGTTCAGCCTGAAAAAATAAATATAGCAATCTTTGTAAAAATTACCAAAATAATGTTTTAGAAATGAATGAATAAATAGTAAGAATGTTAAATAAATGAAGTATTTAATGACTGTTTAATACTAATATTTCCATGATATCCACTAGCACTGAGTCTGTGTTACTGGTAATCATGGATTTAACTGGTCAGTTAGGTGTAGACGGACTTATTTACTACATATTGTCATCATTCCGACTTGGTATGTAAGATTCAAATTAATACAGAGCCTTATACTTGGAAAAGTTTAGGTCCTAGACTTAATCCTAGGTTTCTAGTCTAGGATGTGATATATTACATGTTGACCACAACATACCTTTCGTTTATTTTCTTCAGCTTTCTCCTGCAACAGTTTTGTGTGCTCTATTACTCTCTTGTCCTTCCTGCGGACAAAGCTTACAAGTCTCCTGATCTCCTCATTCCTCTCTTTGCGAGCTTTCTGCCTAATTTTATTGTTTTCTTTCTCCATCAATTTAATAACTCTCCTGTTATCACCCTGTGAGATTTCATACTGGTCTAACCACACATAACCTGGAAAGTTGTGAAATAGATATGAAATAAATGTTAAGCACTTTTGAACATGTAAATTTCCTTGCAATTCTTAATAAAGTACAATTGATTAATAAAATGATAGTTTTTTTGAGAAATTATTTACTTTTATTAGTTGAAAATGCCATCCAATAAGCATAGAACTCATTGAGTTCTTCATATGGAGTTGTAGAGTTGCCAAATGCAGGTATTTTGGTAACTTCCTCTGGATCATCAAGAAAGTCAGTTTCCTCAGTCATTAGTTTGGAGAAAACCTGTAAAATAGTAACAAGTTGTCATTATCATTATCAGTAAATACATAAACATTTTATACAGAGGTCTGCTTTACCTCATTGTATATTCCATAGAATCCTTGTGGGTCATCACCAAAACCTTTATAACAGGACGGACTAAAGTAAGGGTAAACATCAAGACTGTCATCGTTATAAGAACTGCCGGCTCCACGTAATAGCTGGTCCCTGTGATTGTCATACCTAGAAAAATAGGATGGGTTGAAGATGCAGTTATTGAATAATCATTGCGGTGCCAACTCATACAATGATAGATTTTCAGGACTTACCAAGCTCTCTCTTGTGGGTCAGAAAGCACTTCATATGCATTCTGCACAAGCTGAAACTGTTCTTTCGCCTCTATCAAATTCTCTAAGTTTTTGTCGGGATGCCATTGGAGCGCAAGGCGCCGATAAGCCTTCTTTATTTCAGAGGCAGACGCTTCTTTCGGCAAACACAAAACTTCGTAGTGGCACTTCATTTTATGACCATTCTATGCTTACTTTCACAATATTTTTTCACAGCCTCTTAAAATATTAACCTGAACTATAAAAAAAACCTTAGTTTCGAAGGATTCAAACGGAAAATAACAATTGGTATTTCTACTAGTCTAGCGAACTAAAGAAGGAACTTTGCACACTTAATCAAATGGTTTTTGCAGAAAAATAATATCGATCTATTTTGAAGATTTCAGCGAAAAGACACGACGTCCATGCTTCTTTCCGATTTGTTTTTTCTGAATAGTGTTGTCATACTTTGAAAGCTAGAGCTACAGTTGTACCTATTCTGTAGAATCGTAGCTTACATTGTAAATGATTTCAATAATTGTATGCAGCGGATAATAAAGAAAAATATTCCTTAATTTCTAACTACCATCCGAGTAGTTGTAGCTGACTAGCTACACAACTATTTCTTCTTTTAGTATAAAATTCTTTCTTTTTTTCAGAAATCATTATATTTCCTGGCAGCACTACGATAGCTGTCTGTCTGTATAATGTCAATGTCAAAATGAATTTATGGGAACGTTTCGTTTTACGTTTGATTAGTTTGACTAAAGGTACTTATATACTGCCCCGTAAGTCAAAAAGCTGAAACTCAAAAACTAGAAATTGTTTTTAGGGTTCCGTATCCGAAGGGTGCCAAACGGAACCATAACGGAAAGTTTGTCTGTCAGCGAGCTTTATGTCATGAACCGTAACAGGTACACACTTGAAAATTTCACAGATTATGTAAAAATTAAATGAAGTTAAAAATTAAAGGGGTTACAATAAACTTTTAAATTTGAAAAAATAAAAACAATTGCTGACATCCCTGTGGGGTGTCATTGTCTAAAGCTCATGGAGTAGAGAACAATTAATATTTTTATTTTATTGTTTTTTTCTTCCAATATGAAGAATTATGGGGGGTTGCCAGTTTTAGACCATTTTTGTACGAGTACTAGCTCTATCTCAACAAGTTAGGACGGCAAAACAAAATGAGGCCCCTCCCAGTCTTCTCAGTTTATGTATGTATTTATTTTTAGTAACATTTTGCAAAAATAAAATGGTGACAGCAAAAAAAAACATGTAGAACGTGCGTAATTATAATGTACAGACGCCAGCAAGTCAACCTACCCGAAACTGTCAAATTTTCCTAATCAACTTTGAACCTTATGCTTTAGTGACTAAGTTGAAAATCTATTAAAGAAATTTGACAGATTGTAGTAGTATTGTAGTGCTTGCGTCTGTACCTACACCGTAGGGGAGCGAGCAAAGCAAGCTCGACATTTTTTGCACCTCGTCTTGGAATTCTCGTTTAGGTTTCTATTGAACATCCATACGGAAATAGGAGTTATTTCGTCGACTTATGCTGAAAAGTTTGAGAGTTAGAAGAATATAGAATTTAAGAGCGAGCGAAGAGCGCTCGAAAATTTTAGCACACCACCTTCCGCCTTTAATGAGGTACTTCTTAAGATTAGGAGGGCCGCCAGGACCCGCCCGGGGCGGTTTGTCTTAACACTATTCTGAGGTATTTAATTTCTGTCTAGTTCCTAGGTTCAGATAAACCTACATGGGCACTAATGAAACGTCAGAAGCCCTAGCTTCTGACGCAACCGTGCTCCTAAGCACGGTTCCATTTGTTCGTTTCCTATGGAGAAGAGCGGGCAGTTCCACGGTCCATCATCATATAATTATAATAACAACAAAAATAGTCTTATTATGCGTTTATTTGTTTGAACGCGCTAATCTCTGGAACTACATACCCTACGACGGATTTGAAAAAATCTATTTGTATTCCAAAGGCTATTTAATTATTAACTAGGAAATCTTTCCCAATTTTTCTTTCCATAAAAATCGAATTGATACTATTACGGACATTTTAAAACAAAAAATAACCAAATCGTTCTTGCCGTTCTCAAGTGACGCGCTTGCCAAAGAACAGCATTTAATTTTTATTATTCTTCTTAGCGTGTCGATGGCAATCTAATCTGGACTCGGCTCAGAATTCGGCCACGTGATTGGCGCCATCACTAGCGTCCATCAGTTCCTGTGACCTGCAGACGATAGGACACGCCGGACACGATATTAAGTGTCCCATCGTTTGTGGAACAGCGTAGTGCTGTACACTCGCAAAGCGGAGTCGTCTATGAAATTCCACCTGACCAGGTTTTCCTTGCTTCGGCCAACCTGGGTCTGGAGTCTTTAAATACTTCCAGGTTAGTCAAGGCAATTCGTGTCCAGGTGAGAAATCTTCAGCAGGTGGAATTCATGTGGAAGTGGAACGAGTGGACCTTCACCTCCTCAAACGTGGTGGCTTGGTAGGTGAGGGCAGGGTCGTTTGCATAGACGAAACGGGACGTGTCCGGGCTGGATGGTTGGTCGTTGCTATAAATATTAAAAAGGGGCGGTGCGGTGCTAGGACGCTACCTTAGCTGAGGCCGTTTTTCTGCGCTCTCCAGTCGACTTTTCTCTGAGAGTAGATGGACCGGCGATGGCGATGGATGATGAAAACGGCGGTTGTGAGGGAGTTCTCGGAGTATTCGTTTAAAATTCTGATCGCTGAATCAGATATTTTTATAATAAATTAATCCACGCGGGCGAAGTCGCGGGCAATGTGCTAGTGAGTGTATATCCCGGATAATCTTTCTTGTGAAGTTCATGACTCCATGTTTCTACTTAAAAATGAGACTACCGACTTTATTGTCGAGTAGGTACGCTATCTAATTAACTTTATCAAAATAATGTGGACGGCCCGTGATACTGATATAGTTTCAATTATCAGTGTCACAGACCGTCCACAGTCATGATGCAATAATCAAAAGTGTGGTGTTAGAAAGAAAAGTAAACAAAATACTTCAGAAAGATTGTATAATATCGTCTAAATTCTATTTGCAAATAACATTGACATTCGGATAGTTCACGGTCATGACCTAAAGAGGTGCCAAAAAGAATACGAAAACAAAAATCGATAAAAAGATAAATAAAATTAAAAAATAAATTATATAATAAATCGATATTCTGGTATTATACAAAATTAAGGTTTTCAAAAAAATATTAGGCGTTCATACAATAAATATAATAATAGTTTTAAAACTGTTATAAATTAAGTATGAACACATAGTACATTTATTAATAAATTAATTTTAAATAATTCAAATAGGTGGATAAATAATAATTGGTATAATTTATTCTATTCATGAGTAGGTACAGTAGGTAGGCTACGCTTGAATTTTCATTTCGGCGGCCTGTGAAAAATACAAGATTTCATTAATGTTTCACATAACATAACATCACGCCTGAATTCCCCAAAGAGTTAGGCAGAGGTGTACCTACGAGGGGCGTTAAATAAAAAATGAGAATGCGGTGCAAATTCTTTGGAAGTATTAAAAGTAAATATTGGCTGGTAAAGCTGGAATATCTGATAGACATCTAAAAACAAATAAAGTGATTATCTTTTGTTTTTAAATAAACGAAGTCATTTGTTTGAAAAAAATTAAGTACGCGCGGTTACGGGATACATTAGGAGCAAATGCTCCGCCGCCGTATTCCGTAGTTGCACGTTGGTGCGCCGAATTAAAACGTGGAAGAACATCCACCAAAGATGACCCTGGCTCGGGACGCCCTACGAACAGCAGTGACCGAAGAAATGCTTAAAAAAGTCGAAAAAATCGTTTTAGCGGATCGTCGTGTCACGGCACGTTTTATTCATAATCATAATCATTTATTTGCAATAAGTATTGGTGGTACAGTGTTGGTGTTATAGTTCGTTGTAAGTTCCTAATACAAAGTCAGATATTTGACATGCAAAACATTACAATGTATTTAATGCTAGAGTTATTATTTATGTCCAATTATGCTTTATGTGTTTCTATTATTCATTAATTGTATATACATTCATTATTAATATTATTGTTACATTCATTTAAAATAGATTATTAACATCATTAATGAATTCATTTATAGAATAAAATCTTTTTTCCTGTAGCCATAATTTTAACTTTATAAAAAATAAATGATTAGGTAACTCTTTAAAGTTCTTTGGTATTTTGTTATAGATAAGTCCACACATATGATAACAGTTCCTTTTATACAGAGAAGTACGTGGAGCCCTAGGCAGAAATATTCTATCTGGATCTTTTACTTTTCGAGGGGAACGGTATTGAGCCTTTTCAAACAGGTCAAAGTGCCGTCGGACAAATTTAGCACATTCTAAAATATACATATTTCTGAAGAAACAAACATTTCAACAGGTAGTGTGCATAGCATCTTACATGAACGCTTGGGGATGAAAAAATTAACCGCAAACTTTCTAAGAATACAAGCGTCATGTAATGTATGTAGGTAGGTATTTGTTTTTATTAAAAAATGAATTTGCCGTTGTATTGTATTTTTTTACCTACATGGACATCTTTTGGCAATTATTAACGATGCCCGAGTCAGGTATAAAAAAAAGCGTCAGCCTTTAAAAACGTCAATTATAATAGTAAGTAAAATTATAATTATAATAGTAAGTCAAAGGATTTTTTTGTTGCCTCTACTTAGTTTGCCTATCATTTTTCTGAAAAGGCTGAGGAAATTTGGGGCTTTTTATCAACTTGCTTGCTAATAATATATTTGACGCTAACTTTCTTGTCTAAGTAATTTGAATGAACGAATGAACAAACCCTTTATCTGTCCTATATTTTGAAGCGTCGGCGTCGTAGAATGCTGGCGCAGCTTTCTGTAAAGCGAGACAAAATACCTTAAATTAAAATAAAATAGAGAAGTAAATTAAAAGCGTGTCATTTTGGGAATAATTATAATAATAAAAAAAATTGCACTGGCTACTTGCTCTAAATAAAATACCTATTTTGCAATCAGAATACTATAAAACAGTGTTGTACTCGAACAAGTTTTCGAAAATGGTAATGTCACATTGTTTAGGGTGGATCTATCATCAATGCATCACATTCATCACTGACAGTACTATCATTGTCAATACGCCTGAAATCATCCTAAAATACTGATGGATTTAGATTGATGAATGTACCGCAGAATGATCTTTGGTAGAAATCACCATTCAGACTGATGATCACAGACTGAGATGGTGGTTTTCTTGTTCTTTTGGCAAGAAAACAACAGTTTTTTTTTCTTTTCTTTATAGGCATTAAACCATATATCCGAATACTAGATGACAGCGAGACTGACTGCCCGCAGCGAGCGCTGAGCGAAAATTTAAGTATCGTGGAGACTATATTTCAGGTTTTAAGACATATAATTCAAGTTTTGAGAATGATGTACCTACAACTAACTAGCCTTACATGCGACAGCTTCGACTGACAAATAATTTTACGTCTGTCGTCATTAGGTTGGGTCGATTAGGATAAGGTTAGACGTTTCCCTTCAATTCTTAGGCAAACTTGGAAACAATGAGAAAATCATGCTTACAAGGTCTTCGTATAGTTCCCATGACGACTCTGTCTTGGTGATAATAGGCATAAACTTGGCTGGTGGCGGTATCGCTGGTTCTAGCAGCTCTTTTGGCTCCATATATTTCTCGTACAAGTCTTGACGGGGCCCGATAGTCATGTCCTTTTTCCCAATACGACAGTTTTCTAGTATCCACTTTTGCTCAGGACGTGCTGGGCCCCTGCGAACGGGTTCTGTTGCGCCCCTGCGAATGGTCGGAAATTAATATCTTTTGTTCGTGTTATAAGATATATTTATTTAGGATAATAGGTAGTAGGTAGGTACTATCGATAGTATTCTTTATTGCACACCAAAATTATAAACAAAGCTCAATCAATACGTATGTCGCAGGTTTATGACAAAATCTGGTTTTTATGAAAGAACCGGAAAAAGACAAAAAGTTTATGTTATCAAAAACCTTTTTGATCAAAAACCTAGATTGATTTAGTTTTATGTAAATAAATAAATAAAACAATTAGAGCAAATAAACAATTATTTACCTATTTGTTATAATTTTACCAACATTTAGCACAATAATCAATATTGATGCAACAAGAAACGTAAAAAAATAATATATATATGTAAATTTTTAAATAAAACTAATGTTGACTTACATTTTGAAATACTTACTTACTGAAAACCAGAATATGGAAGAATTTGTAAAGTATTTTTAATTACGGATTTCCGTTGCTGTCTGCTATTCTCTTCACACCTACACTCTAGCTAGTGATTAGGATTGTGTTTTTAACGCAATAGATGTGGTAAGTGATGAACAGTCGATACTCAAGCTTACCTTAAGATCTTTGTGTAGTCATCATGTTCGTAAACCATTTTCCTTTTAATATCGAAGAAGCCGTCTCCGGTGTCAACGTATCCTTCAGGTACGTCTACGTAAGGCTGATAAGCAGTCATGAATGACTTGCCACTAGGCTGTACACCTTCGGCGTATTCTCTCGTAAATCTGTTCACACAGAATTATATGAGAATTTTGTACCAGTTGGAAAATAAAAATAAAACAAAAGTACCTATACAAATGGTCTGCACAGATTATAGGCTGCTACGCTGCTTATTGTAGGTAGCCGTAGCAATAGTAAAACAAAGAGTTTAACCAAGGTAGAAGAATCCTCTTTAATTTATTGGGTATTTGACAATCACACAGAACACCTACCTTTTTATTCAAACAACTTGCAAGTTTTTTTCAACTATAACAGAAAATATAATCGAAGGTACCTTCTATCAGGCATTTTGCAGTACTGCCAATTCTTAGCATCGTGCTCCAGAGCGTCGTCAAAGAGGATCGTCCTCTCCGTCATCAGGCCTTTGTTCCACTGGCCGCGTATGACCGCCTTGCCGGCAGGTGTCTGGTATCGCAGCTCACCCTTACCGTGAAACGCGCCTTCAAAGAACTCGCCTTCGTAGATGACTCCTATAAATAACAAAAGATTTATGGAAAAAGGTGAAGCTTTTAAATACATATTACATGATTTAGGCACCTGCAATAGTTATGGATTCGTCATTTTGACCTAAGAGACGAAATTCACGAGTAAAATCTGTTCAATACATTCTTAGACCGGTCAAGGTTGGTGCGAAACCGGCGAGAGATGTCGTGCGGTGTCCCACAGGGATCGGTTCTGGGGTCGCATCTGTGGGACATCGGATACGACTGGGTACTGCGCGCCGACCTCCCTAGCGGCGTCAGCGTCGTTTGTTACGCCGACGACACGTTGGTCCTGGCGCAGGGGAGGTTGCACCAGGTGGCGGCGTAACTAGCGACACACGGGGTTGCGACAATCGTGGACAGAATCCGGCAATTGGGACTCGAGGTGGCCCTGCACAAGTCCGAGGCCCTGTGTTTTCATGGTCCTCAATAACGGTCGGGTTCCCAAATAACGGTAGGAGGAGTTCACATCGGCGTCGAGTCAACGATGAAGTATCTAGGACTCGTCATCGACAGCCGGTGGAACTTCGTGGAAAATTTCCGACGTTTGGCTCCCAGACTGGAGCGAGCCGGGGCTGCTTTGCAGCGGCTCCTGCCCAATCTAGGGGGTCGAAACGCCTCCTGCCGGAGGCTCTATGCGGGGGTAGTGCGGTCCAGGGCCCTTTACGGGGCACCGGTGTGGGCGCGTTCATTAAGGCGACGGCCAGCCCGCCGGTTGAACGCGTCCTAGAGGGTCATGGCCACCCGGCTAGTCCGAGGATACCGCACGGTCTCCGGTGAGGCGGCGAGCCTCCTTGTCGGATTATCGCCATGGGATCTGGAGGCAAAAGTCCTCGCGCACATTTGGGAGTGGCGCGAGGAGGCGAAACGCCGGGGCGTAACTCCGCTGCCGCGAGAAATCGCGGCACAGCAGACAATATTGTTTGTTTTTTTTTGTTCTTTTAAACATTTTGGAAGATTCTTTAGAACTGAAATGTACCTTTATTCGAATTATAAATGTACACTACTAGCTGCGCCCCGCGGTTTCACCCACAAAAGTCTCGATCCCGTGGGGATATCGGGATAAAAAGTATCCTATGTCCTAACCCAAGTCATGGTCTACCCATGTGCCAAATTCTATCAAAATCCGTTGAGCCGTTTTAGCGTGAGTGCGTAACATTTACGCATTTATAATATTAAGTTAGGATATAGTATAGTCCAGTCACTGGGTAGGTTCTGACTTACAAAAAGTCAAGCAGAGATCTAATTTGGCAGTGTTACAGTTTGGTATCCTAATTAATATTTCAAATTTGCGACCTTGAGCAATAGCTGCTCGCGCCGCCATTTTGGAAAAATGATACCAAAAACCAGTTTTTTGAGAATATCTTCTCTCCAGCGTCATCTAGGTCATAAATGGTCTGCACAAAAATTATAGGACATAAAATTTTCTGCAGCTTTTGTTACAATCATATGTATGAATCAGACAAATAGTTCACTAGTTACAAAGAATACCAGTTCAAAAAAATTTGCAAAAATATGGCCAATCTTTGAAGTGCTGTGCTCGGGTACTTTTATACCCACATAGCTACAGTTGTGCCGAAATTGTAGAAAATGAAGAATACAGAGAGTGGTTTACACGCAGGATGCATTTTATAGAAGTTTTAGGCCAAAAACTGAAAGATTACCGAAAAACAGGTCTTTCGAAGCTGTGAACTTGTTTTTACACAATTGGTATCTATTCTCAAAACATCCCAAAAAAACAGTGTAGTGCATTTTTTTCTAACGTATAGCTAAATATGGACGATGCGTCTTTAAAACTAAAGTGTATAGAAGTGGTATTGTATTTTTTTTATAACTTAGATTCAGTTTTAGAGAAACAATAATAATAATAGCAAGCATCAAAATAGTGATTTTAATAGTGTTTGCGTAAGAAAATCGTAAGTACAATACTTTTATGATCTTAATTAAGTGGGCAATACAGCCGTAATTTTCATAACGTTTCTACTATGTCCAGGTAACCTAGATAAAGACCTAGCCCTGGAACTAGTTTTAATAACTCTAGTTCTTCTTAAACCCTACTTAATCGAGATTTTTCGTCAACTTAATAGAAATCATAGAGTTTTGTCATCTTTCATTGAAAGGCACGTGACGTGCTGAAAAATAGATTTCGATAGGTCAATAGACCAGCAATACGATTGTTTGTAAATAGAGATTCGTTCAGTAGATATAGAAAAAAAGTTCTCTTCAGAAAATAGTTTTGTGCAACAAGTGAGCAAAGTTGTTTTTTTGCTGCGACTGTTGATTTTGAATCAATCGTGAATTTTACCTGGTTATTACGTTGGTCGCAGGCGGCCGTCGTTTAGCGGTTGTCTAAAAGTCATAACTTACCCTGTTGAAAATTTGCAAATTTTTAATGGATTTGGGGTAATTTTGGAACTAAAAATGCGAAATTTAAATACTTGAAATTTTTAAATTCAAATATTTTTATTATTATTATTAATTTTTTATAATAATAATAAAAAAAATACTCTTTGGTAATGTTACTGCAGTACCATATACCCTTTTGGGATCGGTCAAGGTTTTTTTTAAAAATTACAACATGACTTCGTATTTTTTTCTTCAACATTCTTGTAACGGACGCCGAGCGTGCTTGTATGTAATATATAAAGACTGAGTTATATACCAGAAAAAGTGTTAGTGTAAAACAATAGTGGAGACCCTATCTGTGCACAGGGGCACAAGTAGCAACGGGACCACGACGGACTTTATTAGATTGTATAAGTTTTTGTAGTTTCTAATTAGAATTATGTAATAGTGTATGTTCTTATTAGCTTCTAATAATTGAGTTTTGATTAGTTTTCATGTTTAAAACTAATAAGATTAAGTAGTACAATAATCACCAAAGAATTAAAATGTATAACAAAATTTCTCAAGATTACGTAACACAGAAATGAGGTTTTTTGTTTATGGGGATATTGTAACGAAATTAGTGTCAAATGAAAGGCATAGATGTAAAACCATTTCTCCCGTTCAAATCATGTGAATCGGTCCACGGGTTTTCAAGATATCAACAAGAATGTATAGTGAAAATCTAACATAGGCAATTCTCAAGGAGTCCATGTTCTAGAAAGTTTTTTGTACATAAAGATATGTTATGTAACAGTATGTAATATGATTAAGGGCTACATGAGCCATATACTGAGAAAAAACTGTAACGATCCGACTTAAGGAACTATTAAAAACAGGGCTCAACAGGGCAAAACCGTAGTGAAAATGCGAGCAAGAAGGATCTAGAAAATCAGTGGTCTCGTTACGGTAAGCAGATCGAGTATAAAAGATGGGCCATTGGGCCGGAACGTTACAGTCGGATCTCAGCTCTCAACAAGGAAACACCTACGAAATAAATAGAAGAAAATCAAGAAGTCTTTTATTGAAGAAAAAACCATCATACAGTCCACTTCAATTCTCTTTATTTGATTATAAAAATAAAAAACATTAGATTATTTCGAAAAAAAACATGTGCGGTCGGGGGACCCCCGTCAGGAACGAAGTTCCTTCTCACGTTTGATTTAAATCAAACAAAATTTTCGCAGCCACCATCTTGGATATACATTTTGACCTCACTATCGACTTAGCACTCTCAAAAACTATGAAAACGATATCCATGATAAAAAATTGAAAATGTTTACAGCCGCCATCTTAGATTTACATTTAAATGTTATTATCGGCTTTAGCTCCCTCGAAAACAATGAAAACGACACCCATGACAAAAAATTTGAATATTTTCGCAGCTGCCGTCTTGGATTTGTATTTCGACCTCACTATCGGCTTTAGCACCCTCGAAAACCATGAAAACGACACCCATGATGAAAAATGTGAAAAATGTTTTGCAGCCACCATGTTGGATTTACATTTTGACCTCACTATCGACTTAAGCACCCTCAAAAACTATGAAAATGAAACCCATGATTAAAAACTTGAAAATTTTCACAGCCGCCATCTTGGATTTACATTTTAATGTCACTATCGGCTTTAGCACCCTAGAAAACAATCAAAACGACACCCATGACGAAAAATTTGAATATTTTCGCAGGTGCCATCTTGGATTTATTATTTTGACCTCACTATCGGCTTTAGCACCCTAGAAAACAATCAAAACGACACCCATGACGAAAAATTTGAATATTTTCGCAGGTGCCATCTTGGATTTATTATTTTGACCTCACTATCGGCTTTAGCACCCTTGAAAACTATGAAAACGACACCCATAAGGAAAAATGTGAAAATTTTCGCAACCGCCATCTTGGACTTTCATTTTGACCAAATTCACACTTTCTATCTCTCTCTCTCTCTCATTATTTCTCTTCAAATTAGAAGAAGACTACGTTCGAAGAAACTTCGTTTAAAAAAATACGAGTAATATAAAACAGCATTTAAATAAAACCTTAACAGATGATTCGCAATTTTACGGTTTTATGTGTATCTAAACGTTTTATTGTTTGTTTCTTTTTTGGGCCTAGTAGATTTAATTCTTGCTTTGGTGTGACAATTTTAACATTAAGTATGTAGTATATAAAGCCCACCGAGCTTTCTTCGCTTCCTTTACCGTTTATCATCAATGTACATGATTCTGTGCGGGATTCGAATGTACTATTCTGTAGTTTGTCTTGAGCAGTAAGAACTGAAAATAAATTTCTTTGTAATTTTATATACCATATTTTTTTTTAAAGAAGCGCTTCGACTCGTCCATTTGCATCAGCGTCGACATGTATCGTTCCTTTGCCAATAGCATTGATTGTCTGTGCAGATGACCGCATCTTTGAATATCAATATAAAATAATTTGTCACTACAGAGATCATACTGTCACTACAGTGCATCATACTGCCACTGCAGTGGCAGTATGAAGTATGTTTTGAAAATATTCAAAGCTTTCAAATAAGTCAGACCTATTCGTAACATGACTAGTTGCGCTATTGTCTACGTACCAGCTGTTTTTATCTGCTTCTGTTGTATCTTCAACTGACAGAACTGTTAAATTCATGTTATTCACACTACTGGTCGAATTCTTTGGTGGTCTCCCGTCGGAAATTCAGTTATGACATTTCTTGACAGTCTGACTGACCTCTCCGCAATATTAGCACAATTCCTATATCTTAAAATTGTTCTTATTCTTCTCAGACTTTACTACAAGAACTTTCACAATAGTACTACACTCTGATGTATTTATTAGCGCTCTTTCATAGGCACTTAACTGTATAGTTAGATTTTCAATATTTCTATCCTGTTTTGCCAAAAGCCAACTTGACTTAAACGCAAAAAAACTGTTTCGGAAGTGTATCCACTGCAAATTACTAGAATTACTGGCACATCGTTTGCTTACTAGAATTACTGGCACATAGTTCTGTATTCAGGTCTGAGAACAAAGATTTTACTGCAGGTAATATATCTGTGGTCATATCATGCTCAGGATCTTTTTTGGTAGCTAAAGAACTTTATGCATAATTCGTAACTCTTATCTTATAGCCCGGCAAGTTCATTCCACATGTCCTTTGCTGTGCTGAATCTTATCACTTTGTGGCGATTCTCAGTCATATTTGCTGAAAGTACTAATTGTGCAATGTTATCTAACATTTCTCAACTTTATGACTCCTTTTTAAATTTGTCCGTTATTTCTGGTGTGGCCGATTCTCCTGGGTGAGTAGGCATTTTAATTGTACCCTTTATAACATCCGTTGTACCTGGATAACTTTTAAGAAATTATTATCTTTTTTTCTTTAATCATTCATTTCCACGTTTGCCAATTCTGTCCATCCAATTTTTTTATTTCGATCTTTGCCCCAGCTTATAGACTGCATGATGGCGATCGTAAATTTTAACTTATCGTGGTGTCTTACAGTTCGGCTTTCATGTAACATTCAAGTTTCTTACTTTTATTTTGCTATCCACTCATATAATTTAGTCTCAGGCAACTCGACGCTCTCTCTGCTACCGTATTAAAGTTAAAGAAATAGAGGCATAAATATCATAACATAAGGTTAATTATATCTAGGATATTTTACAAGGAAAAATATATATCAAGAAGTGACACCATCCACCATCATTTTCTATTGTTTGAAGGATGTCATTGGTTATTGCATATATAATATATATGGAGGTTCCATAGCTACACCTGCAGAGGGTTTTTTTATACAAACCTGGCGAAATGAGATCATGATCAGCTTATGAGAATTTTTTAAACTTACGTAGTTCCCGTACAACAGTTCTGCTTTGACTTTATACTGGAGAAAACTATAAACATATGCAACATTTTAGGTAATCAGACTAAAATAAGAATAAGTAATTTTTTGTAAAAAAGTTTTTTGTTTCACTTCTCAGTTGTGGTACCTACCTCTCACAAATTTGAATCTCACTAAACTTCGTGTCACTGTAAATAACAGCTTGCAAGTTTCTTCAACCAAACGAAAAGGAATCGGTCCAGCCGAGGTTGGATCTAGTATCGTTTGGCAGTTGTCCCCACCCCCCTCCTCCTGCCAAACGATACTTAGTTATACCGAAAAAAAAAGAAAGCCGTGCCACCGCGGTGTAAGTTGGTGCAAAAAAAATAAAATAAATTTACAAGGCTTTAACACACACACAGCCCGAATAATTTTGTGCAAATATATCAAAATATGAACAAAAAAAGCGTTTAAGTCTGTTTACCTTGTTATGTTCAATGTGAATTCTATCTCAAAGTTTTAACTGCAGTTTTCTACGATTTTTCTGCATAAATGTTCAAAAAATTCTTTAAATCTTTATAAAAACTGTTTAAAAAAATATATATAAATTAAAATTGTACATTAATATAATAAGTAGGGAGAGGAGAATAGAAAGTTTATGAATTTCTCGCTCCGCCATTTGTCAAAATGACAGTATAAATATTGTAAAAATGACAACGGAATTTTAGTTCTAAATTTGAGTATCCTATCCACAGACATAAAGAGTAGCAGACCCAACATTCGCTAAAAATTGCGTAGCCTTTACCCAAACATAGGAGTGTTGTCAATACAGGGCTGGACTAGGGCCGGTTGCCTGTATCTAACGATATTGAAACAACCGATAAACTTTCTGAAAATCCGAGAAAATCGATATTCTCTTGGTATAAGAAGTGCAGATTACTTATCAATAAAGTCTTAACGAATAGCACCACCCATCTATTCTCGTGGTTATTGTAAAAGGACACTAAATGAGTATTTTAAGAGGACAATTGGCAGCAGAAGCAGTCCACTCTCCTCCTTTTGACGAGCGGCTTGACGGTATATATACCGTTGACGGGCATCAGTATCGGATAAAATAACTGGCCCTACAGTCATTAACCCGCATGCCCAGCTTGGTGGGACCTAGAGTTAAGGTGTTCGTATGCAAAGCTAGTATAATATATCAGGAATTTTGAAATAAATGATGAATTTAATAAATATTTATTTAGCTCTAGGATCGATCAAGTGATTTTCAAAATGCTTCGAACGAAGTAGGGACGGTCTAGGTTGCCAAACCTGGGTTTTCAATCCATGCATTCCTTAAACGTTCATCCTTTGGAAACCTAGAAAAATATTAGTACGCTCAATTAATACCTACCGAATGTGAATAGCCTATACCTTTGTTAATGTTATCCATCACACAGACACAGGGTAACATAATTAATTTTATAATGTATTAGCTACGCCCCGCGGTTTCTCCCGTATAAGTTTGAATCTCGAGAGAATTTCGGGATAAAATGTATTCTATGTCCTATTCCAGGTCATAGTCTACCCACGTGCTAAATTTCATCTAAATCCGTTTTAGCTAGTTTCAATTTTAGCGTGAAAGCGTAACAAACAAACAAATTCACTTTCGCATTTCTATTATTAGTTAGGATTATAATAGCATGTGTGTTTACCTTTACACTAACAATCTGCACTCCGCAGTATTTTGGAACTATGAAAAAAAAAATTAAAAAAAATCATAGTCTGATAATCAGTGATCGGAGTAGGTAGATTGAATTGGGGTCATTGATCCGAAACGTATATATTAATATGGACATTCCTCCGGAATTGGTATTCAAAAAAACCGGAACTTAGATAGGAATTGTATTCAAATGAGCAATATTATATTCTTCATAATTTTTTTAACGGCACACAGTCATGATTCCAAGCTTTGGTAAGTAATATTTTACTTGTTACAAGGAGTTTAAAGCACGTTTGGATGTACTATAAGAATATTTTTAGTATTGTGTTTGTTTGCCTAAGCTGTTGAACATACCATCACCAACTTTGAATTGAGTAGTAATAATATCACTACCAACCATGCACTGACGCAGGTCAGGCGGAAGGTGAGGACGCCGTGGCGCCTCTCTAGCCACTCCTCAAAGAGGGGACTTATCGCCACAATAGTGACGTGCCCAGCACTGGGTTGCGACAATCGCACTCTCCATGACGCTATGAGATCCCGCCGGAGCTCTGACCGCTGTGCCGCGATTTCTCGCGGAAACGGAGTTACGGCCCGGCGTTTCGACTCCTCGCGTCACTCCCAGTTGTGCGCGAGGACTTTTGCCTCCAGATCCCATGGCGGTAATCCGGCAAGGAGGCTCGCCACCTAACCGGAGACCGTACGGTATCCCCGGACCAGACTGAGGGCCCCTTATTTCTATAAAAATTTTTCTTGAACATATTGAGGTAAATTTGTAAAAAATAAAAAGAAACCTTAAAGCAAAGGTTTATACATTTTTTAAAGGTGATTTTTTTTTATCGAGACGTCGACGGTTCGGTTATTTCGGTATTACTAAAACTGACATGACCAACCATGTCAGGTTTAGTAATACCGAAATA
Source organism: Xanthia icteritia (assembly GCA_949128155.2). NCBI lineage: Eukaryota > Metazoa > Arthropoda > Insecta > Lepidoptera > Noctuidae > Xanthia > Xanthia icteritia. The sequence goes on from OX421943.2 coordinate 16,591,058, forward strand.
ACCTGTTCTGAACGGACAAGGATTTTCAATAAGCGTCATAGCAGGTAACTTATAAACAGTAAAAAAAAATAACCTTGAGAACCTCCTGTTTTTTCGTCGGTTTAAAAGAGCTATCCAACGATGACACATGGCTATTGGAGTCCATATTTCTACTTAAATTAGAGCCTACCCACTGAATTGTCGAGTACGTTATCTAATTATCTAACGGTCTGTGATAGGTATTGACAGTGTGATAGTCGATGCAATAATCAAGTGTGTGTGTACCTAAAAAGAATAAACAAATTATTACGGAAAGATTTTATAATAATCGTCTAAATTCTAAAAATTACAAACTATTATAAGTATGAACGCCTAATATATTTTTTAAAACCTTAACTTTGAATAATATAAATTATTTAAAATTAAGTTTTTCAAAATAATATTTTATATATTGAAAAAGTTTTTATTAAAACAACAAAAAATAACAACATTAAAAATACATTTCAAAACTATTATAAATTAAGTATAAAAGCTTAGTTCACTAATAACTTAATTCAAAATAATTCAAAATAAGGATTATAGGTATAATTTATTCTATTCACGCCCAGTGGGGACAGTACGTACGGGACTATCGCTTGAATTTTCATTCTGGCGGCCTGTGAAAAATACAAGTTCTCATTAAGGTTTTCACATAACACAACATCACGCCTGTATTCCGCGAAGGGTAGCCAGACGGGAACATTTATGGTACTCAGACCTACATTTCGCCAGTTATTAGGGGGCGAGCCTATTACCATCAACCGGGCACAAATCTAGACTCCAGATGGAAAAACCCAATAACACTGCCCGACCTTGGAATCGAACCCAGTACCTCATGTTTAGCAGTAGCTCTTGCGACCACTACACCAACGAGGTAGAGATTAAGGTTTCAAAATGTTATAAAGCCTAAGGTATACTTCTAGCTTCCCATAGCTGGCTTCATCAACAACGACATAATCACTATCATGGCCAAAATATATTTAGGGATATGGACGGACGTAAAAAAAATTTTTTTTTTGTATCAGTACACCTCTACCTGCTTTTTTTTTACAAGAAATTAAATACGCCTTTCTATTGTCTTTTTTTACCTACATGGACACCACGACGGCTGATTCAAGTTCATTTCAACGAACGAACCAACCCTTTATCTGTACTATATTTTGAAGCGTCGTAGAATGCTGGCATATCTTCCTGTAAAGTGAAACAAAATACCTTATATTATAAAAAAAAACAGAAGCAAAATAAAAGCGCGTATACACATTTTGTGTATAATTATAATAATAATAATGTCACATTGTTTAGGGTCGATCTATCATTAATCCATCACTGACAGTACCATCATCGTCAATATGCTTGAAATCATCTTGAAATGCTGGTGCATATAGATCGATGAAAGGACCGCACAATGATCTGTGGTAGTAGAAATCAACATCCATCACAGACTGAGACGGTGACGTCATGATAAAATATCTATTAGCTAGATGATAGCGAGATTGACTGCCCACAGCGTGCGCTGAGCGAAAATTTAAGTGTCGTGGAGGGTGTGCGTTACCCAGGCCAGATGTTGTCGAAAATGGTCATTTGAATCTTATAGATAATTAGTTTTGCGGCTTCTGTAATTGTTGCGCACATTTTTAAATTTGTTGCGCTTATAGTTTTTTAATTATTTCACAAAAACATTTCCTGCTGGGGTAACGTTATCCCAGCCAGACCTTTTTCTTTCTAATGGGAATATTTAAATAAATACTAGCTATAAAATTAGTTGTCTAGATGAAGTAAATGTTGTGCCTTATTTTGTACTTGTTCTTTCATCGGTTGCGAAGTTATTCGAGATTTTGCTGGGGTAACGTTTTTGGTATTGCTAGATCTTTGAAACGGTTAAGCGGATTCTTATCATATTTTGTACATGACTTCTTAGGAATTAGTTTAAATTTGTTCTGCAATAAAAAAACCAAAATAATGCATAGTTTAAAGGATATTTCATTAAATAGAAAAACACTTCAATTGGTTCCAGCACTCTCAATAAGAGGTCTAAAGACTTACTTTAAACGTTATTTTAAAGCTTGTAAATGCCTTCAAATGTATGTGAAGTTTCATTAGTATCCTGTAAGTATTTAACAAGTTATGATGATATTCAGTTCTTCACGAGCACGGTCTTGATGCGCGCGGTGTTATTTGGCCACTGGATTGGATATATGAACTGAATGTTATGTCAATTATTAGTTGTTTAGTTCAGTTGTATATCAGTAAAATTTCAGCGTAGTACATTGGATAATTAATGAGATAATACGATTAAAGTCATTAGGAAGTGAATGACCGAGGTAACCCGACCAAGTTTAGGTGGTTACGAAAAAGCGAAATCGCAGAACATTATGGTACCTTCTAAAATATGTAGGATAGTGTTACAAATTTAGTACAGACATGTACACAAGTTTAAAAAAAAACTACATGTTTATTAAAGAATTTTTATTAACAGGTAAAATAATCATTTCAACTGAACTTTTAAAGTATTAATAAACTTATACTTAAAAACAATCACAGATTAAAATTACAGACAGTAATTTTGCTATTTTGAAATTTTCTATTACTTTTTATTTAAATTATAGATTTCAGTATACACAGTACACAGTTACAGTTTTTATTTAAATATACACATATTGGAATGTGTAATGATCATAGACAATAAATTATATTTATATTGACTTTTCGCGCTCAGATCGGCGCTACCTCATAAAAATGACTTCTGCGCATCTACCAACTTTTGCCAAGTTACGTGTCGGGGTCTGTAATAGCGCGCGTATTTAGAGCATTTTTATTTACCTACTATTATCAGAATCCGTTGCGTAGTTTTAAAGATCTAAGCAAACGGGGACAGACAACGGGAATCAACTTTGTTTTATAGGTACTATGTAGCGAAAGATAAATTTGTCGTTATCATTGTTGAGAATTCCAGTCCAGGTAATAACTAAGTACGAAAAAAAAGAAAATAATAAGTAAGTTCCTAAATTCAAATATTTAAACCTTAAAAAGAATACAGTTTTAGATAAGTAGGTACCTAACAACATGTACATATTAATAATAATTTTGCTACTATTTCTGTAGTTACATTATGCAAGCTTACCTTGTTCGTGAATTCATCAAGCACTCCACATTAACAGTAATTCGCCACACTTATTATTATATAATAGCTCTCACGCACTCGATAAATATTTGCAAAAACAGGAAACGGAACTGCCGAAGCGCACGCGCACTCTACAAGATGAATTTTGTGATTATGGAGCATGTTTAGTGCGTTATGCAAACAATGAATTACCCCTTCACCCCACCCCTCCCGCGACCCACCGAACGACATGTTATATCGGTGATTTTTGATAAGTATGTGCAACTGGAAGATAATAATAATGTTTTCATAGTACAGATATTATTATATTATTATGTATTTAACAGTGTACGCGTCTGTACCGAAATTGTAAGGTGTATTATACTAAACATTTCAAAAGATACCATAATGTTCTGCGATTTCGCTTTTTCGTAACCACCTAAACTAGGTCGGGTTACCTCGGTCATTCACTTCCTAATGACTTTAATCGTATTATCTCATTAATTATCCAATGTACTACGCTGAAATTTTACTGATATACAACTGAACTAAACAACTAATAATTGACATAACATTCAGTTCATATATCCAATCCAGTGGCCAAATAACACCGCGCGCATCAAGACCGTGCTCGTGAAGAACTGAATATCATCATTACTTGTTAAATACTTACAGGATACTAATGAAACTTCACGTACATTTGAAGGCATTTACAAGCTTTAAAATAACGTTTAAAGTAAGTCTTTAGACCTCTTATTGAGAGTGCTGGAACCAATTGAAGTGTTTTTCTATTTAATGAAATAACCTTTAAACTATGCATTATTTTGTTTTTTTTATTGCAGAACAAATTTAAACTAATTCCTAAGAAGTCATGTACAAAATATGATAAGAATCCGCTTAACCGTTTCAAAGATCTAGCAAAACCAAAAACGTTACCCCAGCAAAATCTCGAATAACTTCGCAAACGATGAAAGAACAAATACAAAATAAGGCACAACATTTACTTCATCTAGACAACTAATTTTATAGCTAGTATTTATTTAAATATTCCCATTAGAAAGAAAAAGGTCTGGCTGGGATAACGTTACCCCAGCAGGAAATGTTTTTGTGAAATAATTAAAAAACTATAAGCGCAACAAATTTAAAAATGTGCGCAACAATTACAGAAGCCGCAAAACTAATTATCTATAAGATTCAAATGACCATTTTCGACATCTGGCCTGGGTAACGCACACTCGTGGAGGCTATATTTCAAGACAGTATAATGTTTTGAGAATGATGGCCAAATGGCCTTATGTTTGACAGCTTCGACTAACACATCATTTTAGTGTCGATAGGTTAATCGTCGTTGGGTTGGTTCGATTGGGGTAAAGTCAGAAGTTTCCCTTCAATTTTTCGAAAAATTGGAGACAATGAGAAAATCATGCTTACAAAGTTTTCGTATAGTTCCCATGTCGACTCTTTTCTGGTGATAGGCATGAACTTGGCTGGTGGCGGTGGCACTGGTTCTAGGAGCGCTGTTGGCTCCATATATTTCTCGTACAGGTCTTGACGAGGTCCTATAGTCATGTCCTTTTTCCCAATGCGACAGTTTTCTATTATCCACTTTTGCTCAGGACGTGCTGGGCCCCTGCGAACGGGTTCTGTTGCGCCCCTGCGAACGGTCGGAAATAATTAATTAATGTCTTTTGTTCTTGATATAATATATTTATGTATATTAATAGGTAGTAGGTACTATCGATAGATAGATATAGTATCCTTTATTGCACACCAAAATTATAAACAAAGCTTAATCAATACGTATGTCGTAGGTTTATGACAAACATTAAGCACAATAATCAATATTGATGTTAATTTTTAAATAAAACTAATGTTGACTTACATTCCGAAATACCTATTGAAAACCAGAGTATGGAATAATTTGTAAAGTATGTTTAGTTACGGATTTCCGTTGCTGTCCGCTCTTCTCTTCACACCTACACTCTAGCTAGTGATCACGATTGTGTTTTTAACGCAATAAATGTGGTGAGTGATGAACAGTCGATACTCAAGCTTACCTTAAGATCTTTGTGTAGTCATCATGTTCGTAAATCATTTTCCTTTTAATATCGAAGAAGCCGTCCCCAGTGTCAACGTATCCTTCAGGTACGTCTACGTAGGGCTGATAAGCAGTCATGAATGACTTGCCACTAGGCTGTACACCGTCGGCGTATTCTCTCGTAAATCTGTTCACACAGAATTATATAAGAATTTTGTACGAGTTGAAAAGGGTTACAGGAAAATAAAATTAAGAAGGAAATTACCTATACAAATGGGAATCGGTCTGCATAGATTATAGGCTGCTATGCTGCTTATCGTAGGTAGCCGTATCAATAGTCAAACAAAGAGTTTAACCAAGGTAGAAGAATCCTCTTTAATTTGTTGGATATTTGACAATCACATAGAATGCCTACCTTTTTATTCACACGACTTGCTGTAAGTTTTTTTCATCTATAACAGAAAATATAATCGAAGGTACCTTCTATCAGGCATCTTGCAGTACTGCCAATTCTTAGCATCGTGCTCCAGAGCGTCGTCAAAGACGACGGTCTTCTCCGTCATCAGGCCTTTGTTCCACTGGCCGCGTATGACCACCTTGCCAGTAGGTGTCTGGTATCGCAGCTCACCCTTACCGTGAAACGCGCCCTCAAAGAACTCGCCTTCGTAGATAACTCCTATAAATAACAAGAGATTTATTGAAAATGTTGAAGCTTCAGAATATTACATGTTGTTGCTTAGGGGGACAAGGTTAATGCCAAACAGGGAAGATAAACCAAACAAGGGAACTTGATGTAAAGTTTTGCAAAACAAACACGAACAGACTTTTTACACAGCCTTCCCTGGCTGTGTAAAAAGTCTGTTCGTGAAAAGGCAAAATATTTGATGGACAGCGGAACTCGGATTGTGGAAATAGTTTCGTTACTCAGTCCTGGGCCTTTCAATCTTATTACAGTACCTATTGCTAGAGTGATTCAGTGTAGTGCTGCTTATTTCTAAATAAAATAATCTTCACGAGTGACGGCACTAAGCGTTCGGCCGGCGCATCTTGTTCAATCAGCAACGCTACCAACGAAAATGAGACTTACAAGTTTACGAGAGAAGCAAAAGACACTGCTGACTACTGTAAGTGCATTGTATTACCATTAAGAAACTTGTACACTCCATAGCCATGCATGCCGCACCCTTCCTGCCACCCGCCCTCATAACAGGAGCCTGTCAAGAATTCATGATATTTGGATGCAGGTCCGGGTTCTTCCACGGTACTGCGGGAAAACCATAGTTACCAAGATTATGTACTATCAACCAATCTCTCGAGTGACCTCTACTTAATTGCTGTGACCCGTTGCTATAGGTAACAGAAAAGAAAGGGTGAATTTGTTAGTTATTTTCAGTACACAGGAGTAAAAAATTTTTTTTTTTCTTTTTTAATAAAAATTCATGAAAGTCGTCGCTTATCTTTAAGTACAACCTATCTCGTTAAAACAAGAAAATTGAGTTTAAGAAGTTAATGTAATAAACGATACTAAGTAATTTAGGTAAGCATCTAAGTAAAAATAGCTCAACACTAACTTGCATTTATCTTTGTGTCTTTCATTGAATTCCCTCATATGGCACAGCCATTGACATGTGCATGGATACTTAGTGCTGAAAGCATAATTATAATGAAATTATTTACAGCCAGAACTTTATAGCTATGAAGTGTTTATTTTTTACTGAGCAGTATGGGGAAATCCGAATCAATAGATTTGGATTCGTATGAAAAGTTATTGACCCACTTCTGCTGTTCAGATTTTTTTTTCCGACATAATGAAATGATCGTTACATGAAACAGCGAAGAACTGCAGAAAAAAGGTGGTCAATTTTACTCTTTTACTGGACAACTCACACTTGAGATAAAACAAAAAATGTGTGTAGAAATATTTAATAAGATACCGAGTGACCTAAAAATTCTAAATACCAGATTATTTAAACGTAAGTTGCATGAGTGGCTGTCCACTAATAGTTCTTATAGTGTAAAAGAGTTTTTTGACAAAAAAAAAAAAAAATTAATTGCATGCACGAAAAATTTGTACGCTTAGAATGTTAAGCAAAAACATGTACCATCTTCTATACCATGTTTTTATGCAAATAAATGTTATTCTATTCTATTCAAAAAGTATTCAAAAATAACACTCATGAAAAAAGAGCTAATTGTTTCTAAGACAGTTTCCCAGTATCGCATAAGGATTCGGATTTTCCCGGAACCACAGTAAAAAAAAAAAGTGTTTATTCACAGATAATAATTTTACAAAACATAACTATTAAGTTCTTATGCCGAACTGCAAAGCAGTTTGTTGGCAGACGTAGCTCCTTTACAACACTACATAAAAAACCGTGGTAGGTTTTGTATGTAGTGTTTCTTGGTCACATATGGATACAATAAAAATATATTTAGTATTGAGAATATGTATATGTCAAGATTTGCAAATGGTTATGCATCATACAGGATTTGGTAATATTTTTCGGCCATTTTCGTGTCCCGTTTTCACTAAAACTAGGCGACCCCTAAATGTAACGCCTAAACAAAAGTGGTCTATTGGGTTTTCAGCGCCCGGCCCAGCGCCGAATAATCTATAGAAATTCCTATGTGTATATTTAGCCATTACATTTAGGGATGAGATCAATGAAAAGGTAATACTTAATCAAATGCACAATAATTTTAACACAAATAAAATCCTTCACGAGCAACAGTATGGTTTCACTAAAGGACGTACGACCGACGCCGGTGTTACCTTATTAAGACACATTTTTAACGCGTGGGAAGAGGCCCAAGAACTATTGAAAAACTAAAATATCTGTAATCAGTTGCCTACTTCTGTGACCTCTCGAAGACATTTGATTGCGTCGATCACGGAACCTTACTTTTGAAACTTGAGCATTACGGACTTGGAAAACTTGCGCTCAATTTAGTAAAGTCTTATTTAAATGATAGACAAGAGTAAGTTCAAATAAACGGTATCAATTCTCTAGGTTTCAATTTAAAAATGGGTGTGCCACAAGGCCGATATTGGGGTCCATTCCTCTTTTTTTGTGTATATTAACGATCTACTACATTTTAAAAAAACAATCATCACAAATGGTGTTATTTGCTGACGATACTTCCTTAATTTTTAAGGTGGATAGACGTGCTACAATTTTTGACGACGTAAATAACGCCTTACTGCAGGTTCAAAACTGGTTCACTGCTAATAATTTGGTATTAAATGGAAAAAAACGAAGTGCATACAATGTACTTTACCAAATGTCAAAACTAGTGATTGTGAGATAGTATTGAATCAAGAGAAACTAGAATCCGTCGGTAAAACTGTTTTCCTGGTGTTCACGCTCGACTCAACGCTGCAATGGGGTCCTCATTTAACATCTCTTTCAGGACGGCTAAGTTCAGCAGCATATGCTGTCAGACAAATTCATCAATTTACTGATGTAGATACCGTGAGGCTGGTCTATTTTAGTTACTTTCATAGTATCATGTCTTACTGTATTTTACTGTGAGGACGGGCTGCAGACATCGAGTCTATTTTTATTCTGCAGAAAAGAGCGATTAGAGCCATATATTATCTCCGCACGCATCAGTCTCTAAGGGAACTGTTTAAGGATATTAACATCATGACGTTACCTTGTCAATATACAGGGTGGATTTTTCAGATGGGGCAGAAAGGGCAGCTATGTAACCGTTGTAACGACAGGAAAACGGTCTTAGGAGACTGTCCTTAACTTTTTGAAACATTCTGATCAACATTCACAGA